>LS520083.1:87627-121781 GCA_900490845.1 Pristionchus japonicus | reverse complement strand
GTAACTCGCCCTCGCTCGAGCGCGGATCGCTCGAGCGCTTTCCCTTCTCATTTCGCTCGAGCGATAATTTCTCATTCCTCGCTCGAGCGATTGGCGCTCGAGAGATCATTTCCCTCATTGCGCTCGAGCGCTCGTCGCTCGAGCGGCCAATGAGAGAGACCGCTCGCGAGCGGCGAGCGCTCGAAACAACATCACTAGTAAATAGTGAAATTTGATTATCGATTTTCGGTCCTTAGGAATCAATTACCCAACCTAAGTAAAACGGTTCTGAGATCCTCGGAGGGGTGTCCATCGACCTGTATAGTCGAATTTAAGTGGGAACGAGGAATACTTTGGCGGTTCCCTTGTAAACTTCCCCTCCACACCTGATCCAAACAATCCCCATTTGAATTCCCGCACTTTTCTCTCCGTAGATCAATAGATTTCATCTCTAGTAGACATCTCTAGTAGAGAAGAACGCATGCTCTACTCATTTCAGACGCCGGAATAGCTACTTTACAGCAAATTTCGTGCTTGAATATTTTCAATTGTTAAGTTGCTAAGTGCACGCTTGTCGATCACGACTCGCACTCGCAGGTTGCGTATAATATAAGAATGTGGTAGAAGGGGGGATTGGTTGATCGATTACCTCGGCGCATAGATTGAAGAAGTGCTGGCCATTTTAAATCGCATTTCTCAGAACTGCGGCGACCACGACTCGCACGTCGCATTCTGCCGTTACAAATGCCGGGCAGAAGGGGAGGATCCCAATGTATGAGAAGAAGCGAGGATGTACACTCACACACATATGTAGCCTGTTCTTTTTTACTGTTTCACTGTCGTATTCTTTATCTATTGTTGTTTTGTATCATGATCCGCTATGGGGGGATTACCCTGCATCTTTGTTTGACCTGTTCTGATGAATGATTTACAACAATTTCCAATTCACAAAGTAACTGCATAGCAATCATCACACGCAATCCCTGTTGTTGCAATCGGAATGGGGTGGATGGAAGGCAATAAGTCAGGGAAGGAAAGAGAGAAGAAGAAGAGAAGAAGAGAAGAAAGCCCGTTCTCACCCCCCATTAATAATCATTGCTGTGAAGGATCGTTACTAGGGTTAGCTTCCCAAGAAACGCTCTCTTCATTTCATGCACTCTCTTGCTGTTCAGAGAGACGAGAGAGCGTGCAAAATGAGGAGGGTCATTTCTTGAAAAGCCGAATCGTTATCAATCTTCTCTCAGCACATCTGGTGGCTTTGTGGCAAAGTCTTTGTCCAAGGAAACTTTCAGGGACCATCTACTGTCGATGAGTCATACCTGAGTAGATTGAATGGTTGCAGAGCTCGGAAGCTCCCATTTTCCTCTTTCTCATTCACAGAATAGAAAGCCATCAAACAAGCGCAGGATGAATGGTTGATGGACTCTAAAGCACCCTTTCTTCTTTTCTTCATTGTTGAAAGAAGAGTGAACCAATCAATCACCAGTTCTATACCCAGTGGTAGTTACTGTCCCGTCAAGTTGACTTTCGATCTATCCCTCTCCGTTCTCCCAACCACTCGAGTCTAGACTCTAGATCGGACATTCCAGTCTCGCGCCCCATCGTAAACAGTAGGACGCTTCCGATTGCAAACGATTACTAATATCTTACACCAGAATTCTCCCTGCGTGACTAATGTTTGTTTCCTATCGCGCTCGAATCATCCTCTCCCTTCTTCACTTTCTCTCTTCCGTTTCTTCCCTCCCTCACTCTCGACTCTCTCGGTTCGCACTGATCTCTTAGCCACGTGCAAACTCTCGTTGCAATTGGCTATTTATTGGCTTGATTTCATCTACACTTCCTCAGTTGTGAGCGCTGGTGTATCCCTTCTCTTCCTCGCTCATTAGGAGCTCATTTTTTCTACTCTCCATGCATTTTTCTACTTCCTAATCGTATCTCTCTGCACTGAATCATCACTGCCCATCCCCTTGCTCCCGACTTCCAAGCAATCCACGTGAAATCTCGCGCTCTTCCCTATTGTCCTCTGCAAAATATCCTCCTTCTCGAAAACTTACTGTCATTAAGGTCATATCGTAGGCGCTGATGGGGTCAACTCTGCCTCTCCTTTCGCCCTCTTCCTTCCCCATGCTTTCACGTGAAATCCCTCTCTCTTCCCTGTTGTTGTCTTCGCGTATCTCGTTTGCTCAACGACCAACTGGATCGTTTTGAAACACACAAAGCAATTGAATTGATTTTGAAAGCGATTTTGAAACACTTCCTCTCTGTTTATAACTGGCTCTCTCTTCTCAGTTCTCTGCTTCACTTGAGTGGGGCGAACTCTCTCTCTATCACACTGAGCGATCAGGTTTATATCCCGTGTTCATCGCCCCGAAATACCCATCTCAGATCTCAAGATCGATCATTGTCGTACTTATCTCCGCTCGCTCAATTAGCTGAACTTTCCCCACAATCACTGTTTAATTCGGCCGGTTAACCCGCAGATTACCGATCAGATTCTATTTCAATGTCAAAGTTGATAGCACATGACCCCGTAACACTTTGTCTTATCACTCTGGCGTTTCAACGAGCGCGAAGTAGTAACGCTTTACCAATAAGATTGACTGACATTTTGTATTCCTGCCTCCTGCACTAATGATGCACACTGTAGGCATTTGTGTCTCAAATCTGTCCGATGGAGTGCATTGACTTTCTTTGTGCCCAAAGAGGAGTACTCTTGTTCTTTTCCAGCGTATCCGTGTGCAAATTCGGTATCTAATCTAATCTACATCAACCATTGGCGCCCTATGCACCACTCTCTTACCCTAATTACTTATGCAGTTATGCAGCCACGTTCCTGTTTTTTTGCCTCTGCTCCGTCCGCTCAATTCCCTCTCATTCGCGATCCGATAACCTTTGCTACGCGAGCCCTTTCGCTTCTTTCCTTCCACGTTTGTTTCTCTCCTACCCTTTCCATTCCATTGCATGTAGCGGCTCCTCGTTTCCTTGGATACAAAATGCATACACCAGGCAACGAGAGATGCACTACTCTCGAGCAGAGCTTATCTTTCTCCCCAGCTTTCCGAATCTCTCTACATCTTTTCGCCTTCTCTTCGTTGTTTTATCTTTCCTCCTATCATGATTGAAGCACCTATTATTTCCTTTTTCGTCAATTCCAAGCATCAAATGTGTGTAGCATCTCTTTCCTTGTTGTGCCATGAATACAAAATGTAGATACTAGGCAACAAGAGGCGCACCCCCATGCTTATCTTCACTCGCCCTTCTCTCCCTTCTCTCCTTTTCCATTTCCCCACGTCTCCACCCCTCTTCATATTATGATAGCAGCACCCCCAAATGTTGGAATCAACAGTTGTGCTTATCTACACTTCCCCGCCTCTCCATTCCGCCCACTCTCCCATCTCTTTCTTGTACGTTGATGTATACAAACCGCGGTCTAAACAGAGGCGCTGTTTCTGCTTTTAGGCTTGCTCATCTCTCATTTTGACCGTCCGTCTCATCTTTTGATCGATTTCTGTTCAGATCATCGTTCGATTCCATCGCAATGATGTCATTCGGGAATTCCAACAACGCTACCAAGGCGAGAAACGGAGAAGGTGAGATTCCATGCATTCTGTTACAAAAAAATTACCTGAAATGTTTGCAAATTGAGTGAATTGTTTACTGGCTGGTTATTTCGAAATTCCTTGGTCTGTTTTGGAGCACCTCAGTATCATTAAGCATTGTTTCGAAATCAATATTGTAAATTACAGTAGATGGCTCGGACTTCTACGTCTCCTCTGGTCTGCGGGATCTGCCTCAGATAGCCATAGATCAGTTGGCATTTCACACCAACATCGAGTGAGTTTTCGAAACGAGATTTGCCCGTCTCTGCTGTTTGCATTTGAGTCATTCCATTTCAGTGTCAACCATCCATCTCTGAGGAAATTCCTCCGTTATGTTCTAGAACACTACAGCTATCGGAAGACGCAGGAGGTAACTTTAATACTTTACCACAGTTGAGAGATCAATTTTTCAACTATCCTTTCAGGGAGGCAAAAACTACTACGAGCCCATCTCAATGATACTCAATCCAAAATCAACTACAAGTCCAATCTCCACCCTCAATCCACTTGAGGTATGTTTAGTTTTTCGACTAATAGCGCCAGCAAATAATCATATATCTTGTAGGAAACTCCCGCTCCTCTCCCTGAGCGTCCGGATTCGCCCACCTCCTCCATCATCTTTCTCGACAACGAGGGCAACACCATCAGCTCTAAGACTGAGGAGAAAGTCGACGAAGTCGCAGAGGCTTCTGAAGCTCACGTCGACTCGATGAACAGTGACCAGAAGGATCTCAACGACTGCACCTCCGACGACTCTCCGTCTGAAGAAGCTGTCGACCGGGGAGAGGAACCTTCCAACGACCAATCTGATGAGAGATCGGATTCGCCGATTCCTGAAGAGGTTCGACTAAAAATTACCCTTTTGACTTTTTTTTGCGCGGACAGAACTAATGAAGTAAAGTTTCAGTCGATCACAGAACCTCGCAGTATCCTGGCCTCCTACTATGATGACTACGAGGAGTCCGATGATCTGAGAAGAGAAGAGGCCTCTGGACCGACTTCAGGGTTCGATGATGATGAGGTAGGCTTTTTTGTTTGATAAATCAATCTAGGGACCACAACGTAAATCGCGGAATTCTTTCAATTGTGTCAAAAATGGGCTTGATGAGTCCGTGGTGATCTCAGAAACATCCTACTTTTTACCGGAAGTGAATATCTTGTCTCTGAGGCGCGCTACAGCTGAAAACGTGCGTGCGAACAGTAGGGAGAAAGAGGGGGGAGAGGCGAGAGGAGAGAGAAAGGGGCGGAGCCTCTCTCGCGTGTGTCTCTCTCCCTCCCCCCGCCCTCTCGCTCCCCTCTCCCCGCGCTTCTTGCACAATTCAGAGAAAATAGCTAAAAATCCATTTTTTTCACTAAAAATCCTAAAATATTGTAAATAGTCATTTTCCCAAGGGGCAAATGGATCCATAAGTGGAACCCTTCTAAACCACCTTTTTGATCGGAAAATTATCGATTTTTACCAAGCCAAAGTCATTATAACATCTTGCCCCGCGGGGTATTTGTGAAGGCAACTCATAGCTACCAAAATCGCTTGAGATCGTCGAAATTGATTGAGTACTCGAGTTGTGCACCCTCCGCGCGTGTTTTGAGGAATTCCTTTCCCTTCAAAGTGGGCGGAGCTTGTGGTCTCTAGATAAATCTGCATCGGACTATGATTAAGGACGTGAGAATGTGTTGGAACTCAAAGACCAGGTGAAACACAACCATGATTCACGTAGGAACTCATCCCATTCCAGATCCGCATGGGCGAGTCAGCCCTCTCCCTGCCCGCCTCTCCTGCTCATCGCTCCTTCACTCCTACCAATGGAAGTAATGCGCTTATAAGAGCAGATGACGCGTCTCCGACCCGCCCTGCGGATGATGATGTAAGTACTTTCGAAATCTTTTCCTTTTTTTCGTGGACGTTCAATCAAAGTTGAAAAATTTCGCGAAACTAATGCATTGTTGAAGTTTTCATTGAATTTGAATGTTGAGACGAAACGAATCACTTCCAGGAATCCGTCATCTCCGGGCAGCTGTTCATTGACGAGGGAGAGGAGAGTGAGGATGAGGATGTCAACGACGAGAAGAAGGAAGAAGACGTCAACGACAAGGCTGATGAGGCATCAGAAGTCAGTCTGGAAGAAGTCGATGAGGTCGTCGAGGAACCACCGAGGAAGAAGAGGAGAGAAGGCTCGATGTCGCCATCGTCGACTAGTGATGACTCGCCGAGGTGAGTGTTAGGGATGGCAGTTGATGAGATTGCTCTCCTCATTTTGTGTGCCCTATCGCCTCTCTGACAAGTGATCTCTCCCGAACCTCTTTTTTTCGGATAGCGACTCAGAATAGATTCAACTGTTAGTGATTGAGAACTTAATGAGCACCCTAGTAAATGTTGCATCATTCAGCAGCCCATTCCCTCACCATCCCTCTCTGCTGGATCAGTCTCCCGCTAGTCCGATGCTGAGGTGAGAGCATTTTCTTATTTTGTTTTCTTATTGTTTTTTGGGAACCACTTCTGTCGTATACTGCTGATGAAGTCACTACTGTAGAAATCGAGTAGGTGAAACTCACCCCTCTCCAGCTCCCTCCTCCCACCTCCTCCCGTTCCTCCCTCAACCTCATCTATGCAGGAGGAACTTCTGCATACTACTGCAAAGTATGATGCTGTATCGTTCTTTTGCTACTTTTCCATCACACAATTGCAATTATCCTCAAAACCTCGAAGGTGAAAATCATAACGAAAGCAATCATTTCAGGTTCCCCTATCCTCCTCCCAGCATGGCGATGCAGTCGCCTCTCTCGCCGCAAATGTGAGTCATTACTGCTTCACTCTGAGAGAAATCACTGAAAATCGGTGACGGTTAGGAACTCAAAAAGAATATTTGGTTACTTTTTGGTATGAAGGTCCAAAAAGTGTTGACGACCGGACAAATCAACTCCCATTCCAGCTCGTTCACTCCCCTCTCCATCCCTCCTCCCTCCATCATTGACTTCTCGCAGCCGCCTCCTCCCATTCCTCAACCGATGTGAGTGGTAACATATGGTCTCCTTCGTTCCCCAGAGGAACTGGAATAATTCTTCAGCCCAGTCATTCCCGTTCAATTCACTCAACCTCCTCCTCCCCTTCCATCTCAGATGATTCCACCCGTGTATGCAATTACTTTGTTTATAGAGAGTTTAGAGAGTTTGAAAAGTATTGATTTCAGCATGACCGCTCCCTTCTCGCCGCTCTCTCCTATGTTCCAACAACCTCCGCCGACGATTAAGCCTCCTCCGGTGTATGTTCTTCAAGGCATTTTAATTTTCCATCATTGTTCAGCACTCAAAAAATATGCAACAACAAGATGTATAATTTACCCTTTCAGTTACATGTTCTCGCGTTACAACGCCTTCGGGCCCAACTCGCCGATGTGAAGAACTCCTAAGCTTCAACGATTCATGTGCACTCAATGCTCTCTAAGGGACGGGTTTTATCGAGTTCAGTAGGAAACTTAGAATCTTGTATTCCTATCTTTTTAGTTATCGCTTCAATTACTGTTGTAAACAGCGCCTGTCAGGGAAGCCGAATGCCTCATTTATGTATTTATTCGACACTATTGAAATAAAATACTAATATTTATCCGCACAGGTGTAATATTTGCGGGTGGGTTGGAGGGGGAGGAGACGGGTGATGTGACACTAGAACACTAGAACAGGGCGAGAATGAGCACAGATCATCGAAAAGAGCTTCTTCATGACAAACAAGACAGAATGAAGCGATTGCTAGCTCTCTCGCATAGTGTTGGAGATGAAGAGAGTCAGACAGTTACTGAATGACAGGATTCTGTTGTGCTCGATCCCTAGGGAAACCCCACATACGCTCCCAATTGCAAAAAAAAAATTCGCCAGTTCAGAGTGTATGATCATTTATACAAATCGTGGTCCATCATTTGTTTTCATTCATGCAAATCGATTGTTTTCTAACACTATGCTCACTTCGTAATTTTGCTCGATCGAGAATGGCAGTGTTTTCGATAAGATCTCGAGAACCTCCGTGTGTTACTACTCTCTTTCGATTGCTTTAGAATCAGTTTCATGGATTTGTACAGTTTTCCCCTTCAATCCCGTTCCTTTCTCATACTCGCTTCTCTTCCCTCTCGTCTATTCATCTCCACTTCCACTCTCTACTCTCTCCTCACTTTTCTCTGTCTCTCGCACGCACCTTTTCCCGCATTCTTCCACGTTTTGTGTACATCGGCTACCTCACTTCGATTGTTTTGGTTTCCCGCAATCAATAACCAATCAGAATGATATCACCGTCTATTCTCACTCCATTCTCTGCATTTGAATGGATTCATTGGGGGGGGGGGGGGTTATTACATGTTTTGTGTGCATGAACCATTTACAAGCGATTCTCGATACACATGTTTTCTTTCCCTCGATCAATATCGTCACTCGACCCCGTTATCTACAACTATTCCTCGCCTCGACTCGTTTTGTTCCTCCGATACTGTTGCATTGTCCCGCATTCTCAGCCAATTGACGTGGCTATCGCTTCTCAAGATCTTTACGAACATCAAATGAGTTTCGCCACGCCACTCTCTCCTCCTGAACATTTCAGAGCGTAACCCTTTTCCACGTTTCTTCGATTGCTCTTCCCTCGTTATTTCCTATTCAGTAGCTTTCCTTCTGGACATTTCCGCCTTAGTTACGCCACTCCTATACCTTTTTCACGTTTCTTTAGTCGATTGCTCATTCCCTTTGTTTGCTAGTTGACGGCTAACACGCAATATGAGACTTGGTCCGAGCCGGCATTGTTGACTTAGCATAACTAATTGCGTTTCCAGGCTCATCCGTTAGTCTTTGTCCACGACGTATTAGTTGTTCTCTTCTTCTTAGCATGGCCTCTGTCAACACCCTTTCCTCGATCAATCACATCTGTTTCATCACTTGTCAGTGTTATCAACACACAACACGCGGCTGCAAATTATCGTTGCTCGTCTCAATCTCTTCCTGAGCCTCCATAGCTAAGTCAACTAAGTCAACCTTTGCGTTCACAAGCTAAGAAGCGGAACAGGATTCCCACACTTTCTTCATGCATTCGCTTCACTTTTACTCTCACTCCAACTTGAGTTGGAATGGGGCCGCCTCATTGTTATTCGTCATGCTCAATGACACTATTCTTATTGTGTTTCGTTGTTGACCTGTTTGACCCTCTCAACCACCCCTTCTGCAGGAATTCATTGTTTTCATTGATTTCCATACAATTCGATGCGATGCGAGAGGTGGCTGGGATGTCTAACTGTATTTCATCTCCTTCTTCCAACAAAAATGCTTCTGAGATGGATGCGTAATCGGATCAGAGGGAAAGGGTGGTGAAAGACAGCTGTAGCCATTGGATGTCATTCTTTTTGCTTTTCGGGATGAGAGGGGGAGAGATGCGAGAGAGAGGGCAAAAAGTTGAGCAAACGCTGTTGCTTCCCTAGTTTCGGACTAAAGCGCGTGCTATTCAATTCTTTCGTGATGATTCATATCATTTCATATCAATTGCTTCTTGATTCTCACAAAATAATTCTACAATCTCAGAACAATGGAGGAAGACTTTTACGAGTTCTCAGGTCTGAGAGATCTTCCTCAGATTGCTGTTGATCAGTTAGTGTTTCATTCAACACTCGAGTGAGTTCATGAATCTTCAAAATTACTTTTCGTTTTCTTCTCACATCACACACGTCACACCAACCCAGGTCGACTCGAAATGTAATATGGGTTATACGATGACAATACGGGGTCATGATTCATGTCTCAATTTGATCATTGCAGTGTCAACGCCGCTCCATTGAGAGCTTTCTTCAAGAACACACTGCACTATTACAGAAGGAGGAAGAAGGAGAATGTGAGTTTCACATTTCGTAGATATCTAATTCATTGGCAGTATACACAATGTTGTTCTGAGACAGTCTAGAAAACATGATTAATAAGATAGATAAATCTCGATTCAGGGTGAGCGTGATCTCTCGGACATTTTTCGACGCTCTGCTGAAGAAGACGAGGTGAGTAGAGCGCGGCTCTTTAGAACTCTTCTTCTTATTTTTCTATCGGAATTCAGCAAACGAATGGAAACCAGATGACGATATTTGACATTATCTAAGCGATTTTTTTGACATAAAATGTATCAGTTCAGAAACCCCAACCATCTCCTACTCCTTCCATCATCTGCGACGATGATAGTCCCGTCCCAGCCTCTTCCCCGCACGAATTCATCTCGCTCGAACCAACACCCTCCAGCTATTCTGCCTCCATCGATGGACCTGGTTAGTTGTATTTATGCTCCAAAAAGAAAGTTCCTGGTTTTGAAACTCAAATTTTTAGGTCGTGACGACAATCAATTTGATTCGCCCGCATCTCCGTTTACCTACGAGCGCAATGAATCGGCGTCACATCATGCATCACCGAGCAGTTCCGAAGCGTCGATGAGCCACCAGGATCTGTTTCATCAGGTACTTCACTATGAAATTGAACAGGAGTTGTTTTTTGGCCATGATTACGATAATGAGTTCTTTCATTCAGGAACCGCTATCCACAAGTCTCGATGGAAGAAAGATTTATGAAGGAGAAGAAGATGGTTCAGACGAGTATCTAGAGGACGAGGTTGCAGCTGCAGCAGTTGTGGTTACTGCAGCAGCTGCAGTAACCGGAACTAGCGACAACCCGATCGAGATCAGCGATGACCCTTCGACTCCGGAGACTCCTGTGGAAGTTATTGAGCTTGATGAGGTGTGAATTCTTAATCTCTCGTCGAACCTATTTCAAATTTCAGGTCTCGACATCAAATCAGTGTCCAACCATCGCATCCCCGGTGCATGATTCAGAAGGTGGCAAAAAGTCCCTTGTCCCTGCTAAAATCGAGTCGGGCCTTACGGACAGCCCGATTCCTGCAATACTGTCAGCATTATCTGCATTGATCAAGGACTCAAAGGAGGCAAAGGAGAAGCCAGAGGTGAAAGTCAATGTAAAGGTCGCCATTCACAGTTAAATTCTAGCAGAATAACGAGACGTTGACTCCCGACGCTTCTGCTTCTCCTACGGAGTTGAAGGTCGATGAACCGATCGGAGATGAGACTGCTGCTGGCGATAAGGTGAGATGCTACTGTTGTTGATGGCTTTTCTAAATCTGCCATTGTTCCAGAGTTCTACGACTCTACACTCAACCGATGAAGACTCGACGGCTGCAGAGGCAGGCAACCCTGCAGCAACTGCCGCCGTACCTGTGGACGAAATCACTCCCGACACCCCTGAAAGTGGATCCTTGATTATCGATGAGTCGGAGGAAACCCCTTCACAATCGGCGTCAGAAGCGACAGCTGAAGCAAAGGATCAGGACCAATTGACAGCAATGCCTCCTGCTCCAATCACGACAGCAACTCCTTCACACTCAGTCGATTTGGTTGTCTCCAGCAATCCTGCAAGCACTGCAGTAGTTACTCCTGCTCTTGAAGCATCGACGATAATAGATCCCATCGCTGAGTCTCGAGATGGAGAAGAACCGCCAATCAAGAAGCGCCGCACTTCCATTACTGAGGGGCAAGCAGCGATCCAGCCACCGGGAGAGGATGTGAAACAGAGGTTAGTTACTTTATCGTTTGAGGAAAAGAGAATGAATTATATATGTCTGGAGATCTAGAAGGTATTTACTCTGTGAAACACATCCCGTTCCAGTACTTCCACTCCGCCTGCATCATCTTCGGCTCCAAAGCAGCCGAATCGAATTAAGAAGTCTGAGCCGATAGAAAGGAAGCCGCAGAACATCCCTCGATTCGCGAACAATCAGCAGAAAAGGAGAAGCGATGTAGATCTGAGGTGAGAACAATTAACCTTCAGTGTTTGATGCCGAGGAAGGCTTGACTCTATCGAAACAATGACTTGTTTAGACAACGACCATTCTTCCCCAATGCACCTCCTCCAATCAAGTATGAGCAGTACCCGCCTCCGTTCCAATCGTGAGTGTTTTTTTTATCCCAGAAAGGTTATGGCTGATCAAAACTTGATGGTATCATAAATTGACTGTTCAGGGTGCCCGGTCCATTCCCTCATCATCCTCCGCCACAAATGATGGGAGGAGGCTTTCAGATGCCTCTCAATCCAAAGTAAGTAAATGAGCGTTGCACAAGCTTGACCTGTTTCATTGAACTGTTTGATCCGCATCAATAATCAAGGTTATCACCAATTTCAGCTGCCCACCGTTCCCTCAACTAGGCCCACCTTTCCCACCTCCCGCTCTCGGAGGGCCTAATTTCGTAAATGGAGAAGTATGGGTTCACCCGACTCAGCGAGACGCGTGGCGAGCGATGAACGGTCCTCCACATTTCCCAGCTCAGATGAATGGTCAGTGAGTTTTTCGTGTCCTAAGTAACACGATGTTTGAAGCTACTGACAAACTACTCCAAAAATCGAGAACATTCCAGAACGCGGGCCTCCGAACGGCTATCGTGGACCTCCTGGCCAGGTTGGTCCACCTTGGATGAATGGACCTCCGAATGGACCTCATCAACAACATTTTCGGCGATACTAAATATCTATAGCTCTGTTTATTTATGAAGTATGCCCTTATTGAAAGTGCCGGAGCTAGTCCGTATTTTAATGTATGTATTCGCCGTTCATGCAAAATTGTCGTCCGGTAAACCATCGTAGTGATCAGTATCATTTGTGATTGAAGTATGCTTCATCAGATAATAAACGGCATATTTCCTTGAACTCGTTCCTTGTTATAATAGATTTTGAGTGTTCATACAATTCTTCTTCCACTATTCGCCCAGCAAAAACCTGTGGGGGAGACAATGCCACCGTTCGTACAGCTCGCAAGATCGCCTTGGAAACATCTGCATGGAAACGGATTCATCCTCCCACTTTTTCCGTCCTACTCCTCCACTTTTCCTCTTTCCTTAGTCAGCTTCTCGCGCGCACAATTCATCACCGAATTCCAGTTTTGATGCCAGATTTCTTCTACGAGATTTCCGGTCTCAAGGACCTCCCACAGAGAGCGATCGACCAATTGGTTTTCCATTCCACGATCGAGTGAGTTTGCGTAGTTTCGGTGAAGAGCACGATCACTGTTTGATGACTCATTTCAGTGTCAACGACGAACACTTGCGGGCTTTCTTCACAAAGACTATTCAGTACTATAGAATGAGGAAACATGAAGACGTGAGATTAACTGGTCGATTTGACATTGTTCATGTTATATTCGGATGCAAATATTCAAAAGCAATTCAGGAAGAACCAGACCTCTGTGAGAACATCGTCCGGGAACTTTCTGTCGCTGATGATATTGTGGTAATCTTTTGCATCATCAGTAACCTCTACTCAATGAATGTAGGAGTCTCCAGCATCTCCTACTCCCACTCTAATCATCGATGCACCGGACCATCCAGCCTCGCCATTTTTTGAGCAAGAGGAGAGAAGAAATGGTTGGTTGAGAGTAAGCATGCATAAGTATGCTGAAACTGCTCGATCCAGATTCGTCTCTCTATGTAGACTCTCTAATGGCAACCCCTCATTTCGAACCAACAGGAACTAGGGACGATCCAATTATCGTCGAGGTTGGAATTCAATATCAAGATATTCACTAGTCAACGCTACTTTGCAGGCAGAGAGTCCTACCATCTCCTTAGTGATGGATATTCCCGGAGAAGCAACTGACACAAAACCAATCAAAATAGAGAAAGTTGAGTTGGCTGATGATGAGCCAATCAGCGATCAATCTACAAAGAAGAGACCCAGATCTAATTTCGCTTCTTTCTTTTCGCCAGCTGAATCTACGGGACATTCCGAGGACCAGAGGTGGAATATATTTGAAAGCGGCAATGATACGCACCTATCAGGTTATCTCCATCTGGTCGCAAGGAGTTCACTACAATGACTGGCAATACGTCTTCCAGTAACGGACCTGATAGTCTCGGTCCAACACTTCAGCTAGGGGATCAGATTAGCACTCTCTCGATTACTCTTGGAAGCGGCGAGATCAGAGAGAGGTGAGAACAGACTTGAGGAGTAGATTGGTACTCCAGAGGTGAGAAGTGGAATGCGGCAATGAGTTATGGAGGAGATTAGTGATACTGATCTGACAAAGGATTATGAGGGACTGTAACGGAAACAGATGGAGGGTCGGGAAGTCTTTGCGTTAGCAGAACATTTCCTGGATTTGGCTATAATTTCGGGGACTTACGATCCTTATACGGAGCAATAAACACTGTTTAACCACCAATCACATAAACTTCGAGTAAGCCTTGAAAACTTCTTGTTACTCGCAGAGGCATGCGTGTGGGTCCGAGGTTGTTAAGGTTTTTAAGGTCATTCAGCCCAGCACCACCACTTTCACACTCGCCTTCTCTACTGCGGGCAAAGAAAGAAGTGCTTAGAGCCAATCAAGAAGTTGACTTGGAAATTGAGAATGAAAATGAACAAATGTAAGAGCACTGTTTCAACACTGAAATATCATATTTTCTCTTCAGAGCGCCAGCATTCAATAATTCAAACTCATTTCATCCAGCAGCCCAGACAATTGGATCAATTCCTTTACCTCCATTAGGCGGCCCTCAATATCACCAGAGGTTCGTGGAAACAAACATGAAAAGTGGAAGATGAAAACAATCAACAAATAATCTCCTTTCAGAGCTCCAGACTTCTCATCAAACCCTCCTTACTCTCATCCTCATCCAGCCCACATGATTAGTGAAATTCCTCTGCCGCAATCGCGCTGCCCGCACAATCCCCAGGGGTTCGTGAAAACAAATATAAAACGTGGGAAATGAAAACAACCAAAAAATGATCCCCTTTCAGAGCTCCAGCCTTCTCATCCACTCATCATCCCTCTTTTCCTCCTCCAGCCCACATGTTTAGCACGATTCCTCCTCCCGAATTGGACGGTCCTTATAATCTCCAGAGGTGTGTACAAGCGAATGTTGAACGTTAAAAAAGAAAACAAGCTAAAAAACCTTGCTTTCAGAGCTCCTGCCTTCCCAACCACTAATCAACCCTATTTTCCTCCTCCAGCCCACATGTTTAGTCCGATTCCTCCTCAATTGGACGGTCCTTATAATCTCCAAAGGTGTGTACAAGCAACGTTAAAAATGAAAACAAGCTAAAATACCTCTGCTTTCAGAGAGCCAGCCTTTCCAACCACTAATCAAATTGTTCATCCTTCTCCAGCCAACATGAGTGGACCAATCCACCAGCCTCAATTGGGAGGCGCTTACAATCCCCTCAGGTTTGCCAAGGTGGGACGTGGAAAATGAAAACGAACGTATTCTAGTGGAGCAGTTGTGCATCCAACCAGTCTGCAGACCAACCAGCCACAGTCCATCGATTGGATGGTTTTCACGCCCACATAGCACCGCACAAACCGCGTTGTCATCATTTCTTGCATCTCTCATCGTTTTCTTGCATCCGTCTCTTAGAGAAAACGTGATGTGGTATTAGGGATGACATTCGCTTCAAATTCCATTGATTACTGATTCATTTTATGTGTCATTTGTCAGCTGATAAACACGCGCGACATCATTAATATGCATTGCACTGCATTCTATAGTTTTAGACCGCAAGTTCCCTCTCCCCTCCGTTCACCCCCTTCACTCCCGTCTCTTCCCCATTCATCTTCCTCCCTCCCTGTCTCTGTCTCCTCTCCTCCAATCTCTCACCCACCCCACTTTTTCTCCCCTCTTTCTCTGGTGTAACGTCCTTCTCCTATTCTCTTGGCATGCTTTGGTGCAATATTGACCTACCCTACCTAAGTTCATCGTTCCCATGCAAAAACTGTTAGACAAGGCCGATTCGCTTCCTCCTCTTTGTTTGACATGGGCCTTGCGAATGAAACGAACACGACTTGTTCCCGTCTATTGTTAATAATTGTTTATCATCTCGATGAAAACTTTCTCCGCTCTGCAATTGTTACCCTGCAACGAGGTTGTTTACCCCTGACGATGCGCTCCCATAATTAGAGGGGAGATAATTGCAAGTAACCAAGACACTCCATTCCTTTGTAACCAGCCGCCTTTCTTGCGCCGAGAAAGACACTTCAATAGCACTAGAGTTGTATGAGTCGAGACTGGGTCTTCTTTCACGCACCTCATGGACTGCATTTGCTTGCTCAATCTCTAATTAATGAGTCGCTCGAAACACGAGCAGTCTGTTTACTCAGCTGTCCGGAAAGGTGTGAACAGAGGTCGCATCTTCCTGCCTCTTCTCATAATCATCGTTTTCTTCTGGTCTCAACACTCAATACCTTTCACTCACTTTCTCGGTGTCACAGCCCTGTCTTTTATCTTGAGGTGTGATGCATTTACTATCACGAAAGCCATTCCCTCACTCCGACTGTCAATCAGCTATGCACCTATCAATTCTCAAGCATGCCAATGCTATCTCCTCGGAACGAATGATTCGCGAATATTCGCACTAATCAGTTACACCCTATCGTATTCTCTGCTTTTACATTCCTCTTCTAGATATTACTGATATCCACCATTTACTGCAACGCCCCTAAGGACGTTCGCCAACTTTCATCTCGATTACACTGGCCTATGATCTATGCTCAGTCCTCTCCCAAAACATTGAGGGAAGATAGAGAGAGAGTCTCCTATCAATCAATCCTCTTGTGGTCAACTGCTATCAGTGATAAGGGCTAGCACGAATCACTCTTTCCCTTACGCTGTGGACAGTGACTCTGCCTGGTTTTGTCTGCTCGACCTTGCAAGGTAATTTATCTACCTAGAGAACGCGATAGTTCGGCATTCTCACACAATTAGCCATCTTCCTATCCATTCTCCTTTTTCGTTCTCAGTGTTGCGGAACGAATGAGCTTTCCTTTTTCTGTCTCCTTTGTCTCTCGCATTGATGGATTGGAGAGGGCACAGCGGCAATAACTTCACTCTACTCTCTGCAACATCTATGTTTTCTTCTTTTCCCCTTCTCTCCTAACTTAGCATTCCTCCTCTAACGTGTTTACGAGTTAGAAGAAAGAGAGAAGTGTCCATAGGAAAAGTGTCTAACTTCCCCTCTTTGTTCTTTCTTCTATCTGCCACATAGAACGCTATTCCCAGATAGAATAGCGGATGGCAAAGTACTTTTTCCGCTCCTAGCGTCCGTTCTGTTTGCGGAGAGATTTTCCTCAGAGTGCATCATATTCCGGAGACTGTCAAGAAGAATTCGAGAAGTTTTCGTTCTCAGATTGCATATTAGTCGGCAGGAACTGACTTTCTTCCCGTTCCCATGGTTCGTTCCGGATATAGATACCTGAATCATGAGTATCGCGGGGAATAACTTGGAGAGAGCAAAACGTTTGCCCATTCTGAATGTTCTTTTGCGTGTCAAGAGATTGAATGCGTAATGATGGGAGGAAAGCGGATATGACTCTCCCGGAACGTACTTTTCCCTATTCCGTCCTATTCCTCCTCCTCGGAGGAAAAAAGAGATCACATGGTTTGAGGATAACTGCTTGTTGAATTCTAATAGATTAATCTTCCACAGACTTCGGATAAGAACAGATGGCTCCTCACGAACTGATTTCCCCCTATCCTTTCCAATACGAGAGGGACAGAGAGAGAGTGTGACATTGAGAATGGGCAAAAACGATGCCAAACGTTCTCTCCTGCTCTCCGACGAGAGAGTGCACACAATCGAGAGAGTGACGAGGGGCGAAAAGGCGGTTCAAGCCAGGCTGTGAGCCACTTCGTCTCTGCTAGATGAGAAAGAGAGAGAGAGAGCGAGAGAAGGGAAAAGTTGTTCAAACGCAACGCGCCTGTTTCTCTTCCCTTGAACTTCCGAGAAGAGTGAGGGAGTTTACTTGATCTTTGCTTGATCACGAGTGATTCCATTGTCAGCTTATTGTCTTAGCTCTACTCTTGTTTAGAGGGGACCTGTTAGAGGGGGATCGTTTAGAGGGGGCGTTTAGATGGACTATAAAAAGAGAGATCTTATTACTCCTAATCTATTGTATCTCTGCCCGAGAGTGTCACGTAACACTTGATACATCGCTCTTGTGTCACTGGACACCTTATCTCTGCGCATTGGCACAAGAACTGTATCTCCGATCCATAGAGTTGCGCAACACGAGCATTCTTTCTAGGATGATGCTATCCGATGACCCTTGCTCCTCGCTGTATATATGATAGAAAGGAAGTATCAAATTGCATTTCTCGCCTTCTATTGTCTTGATTAGCACCAATCTTCGTAGTATAACAATAGGATTCGTCCCTCCTCGCTATCCACTTGTCGTTGCTCCCAACCTATCCAGTTTATGCTAGAATCGCATCAGCTATCAAGCGCATGTTATTGTTTCGGGAGTGAAGGGAAATGATAGATCGATTGATCATTGTCAATCGGATCAGCGCCAGAGATCGTGAAGATTAACGAGATTAGTAGAGTTCTCATCTTTCATTCTCACCGCGTCTTCCTTCTAGGCTGATTGAGGCACTTGTCTCTCTTCTCTCTTCACAAGATATTCATCTCTTTTTCCAACCACCGCTTCTCTTTGTCTCCTCATTCCAATCTAATTATTTCTTTTGAATCTTCTTCTCGCTCTATCGCGAAGACTCTGTTGGTTTCAATTGCAATGCATAGTGGATTCTCACGCGGGGACGAACCAATCCGATATTGGCTTGCAGTTCGCTGCATGTCCTATCAAATTCCGTTTCTCTGACATTCAATTCTATTATTTTGTCAACGCTAGCGAGATATTACTGACGATAGTGAAAGAGAGCCTTCTCCCACCCAGATACAAACCATTCCGTTATTGGCTGTGCTTATTCCGCTATGGTCTCCTGTTTTTCGATCACACTGCCTCTCTATCGTAGTAGTCCACTTTCATAAAATACATATGGGTGACCGAGGTGGGGAGAGCCTATTCAAATCCAGATGCAGCTCCATTACGCTAATCACTGTGCTTAATCCACCACCGTCTCGTTTCCATCGACTTCATTCCCACTTACCCACTATACTAGTAGTTCCCTGTCATTATGGTTTACCGAGGAGGTAGAAGTAGCTAATAGAGAGCCTATCCCTCCCTGGTGCAGCTCCATTACGTTAATGACTGTGCTTAATCCGCTGCCACCGTCCATTTCCATCTCAATAGCTCTCTATTCTAGTAGCCGATTATCACTCGTGAAATATGGTGGACCGAGGAGGAAGGGAGAAGGCTTCGGGGGGCATCAAAGGATCAAGGAACGGGATTGGAAAAGGTCAGATTATTCTTCGATCAATTGAAAACCTGATGCGCGAAACACAGCGGGTGACCGCTTTTTCACTTCAATGATAGATGCATTTTCTCTCTTCTCTGTGGACCAGTGAAACACCCGAAAATCCGATTATGCAGTTCCTTTTATAGTGTCGAATTAGAAAAGAGATGATAGGCCAAACAACAAACATCATTACAATTACTCTTCCAGATTCGAGTCGGGAAGACTTTTATGTGTCATCCGGCCTGAAGGACCTCACATTTGATGCAGTGAAACAGCTCGAGTTTCACATAAGCATCAAGTGAGAATTGCAATTAATTAGCATATTTTATCTACGTCAATCGACTGAAAATATGTGAAAATATGAACACTGCGCTTTTCAGGCACAACGACGAAAGCTTGAGAGTCTTTTTCGCAGAGTCGTTGACATTATTCTTTAAGAGGAAGAAGGAGGAGGTGGGTACTTAGGAGCATCGAAAAATTAATCGTATCTCCGATTCAGGGCAATACTGAATATTTTGACAAAATCCGTCAACTAAATGAGACGTACACTAATGAGGTAGCAGTTGTAATTACTCATTCCGAAATATTCATTCCCGTTTCAAACAATTCGTTAATAAACAAGTAAACTTTGCAGCGAAGACCCGCCCGTTGTCATCCGAATGTCTGGGATCATGATCGGCAACCTTTAACTCCGACGGTAGCTTCTGCAAAGCCCGTCGAGACGCCAACAGCATCTGGATCGTCGTCGCAAGTACATCGAGATGAGAACAGAGGTCAGTTTCACGCATTTCCTCCTCGCTCGCGAAGTCTCCTAATACGTTACGCATCGAAAAAGGAGTAAATTTTCCATGATCAGCTATTACGGCTAACATCTATTCTATTCAGAACCTGCCGAGGACAACCCTGGAGCGTCCCCCGGCCATTCCGACGACTCTTACATGCATTCTCCGTGCTATGTGGATATCGATGCGGAGGAGCAGCCGGACGAAGCGGGTGAGCAATAGTGATTAGAAAATGAACAAACGTCTTCACTCTCGCAATAGGTAGGGTACGATAGGCAGAGAGTAATGAAGATCAGCGCCAGTAGGTGATACTCAATGATTCTTGATAACTACTCGCAGGCCCAAGCTCCTCTTATGATCGTTTCGAAGAATCGCCTGCTTCTCCAATGGTTGTGCAGCGGAGGTCTCCTTCGCCGGTATACAGCCGTCGCCGCGGTTCCTCCTCCCAGGTGAACTTCAGAATAATTTTATTCAATCTTTAGACGCATTCTTATCCACTTTTACTCGAATGCACTGCTAAATAAACAGATTCGGGCTACAGAACTGAAGAGATTCTGGTGGTTAGAACCGTCGACAACAACGACCAAGCACTGCTTGCAGGCCTCGAGGATAACGCACGCTCGGCGGCGATCGAGTGGAGAGGAAGAGTACGATCCGGCGACGCCGATCTATGGCGAGGATGAGGAGATGGATGTTGGATCACACCACAATTCTGTCCTTCAAGACAACCACGAGCCGGAGGCGATGGACTTGGAGGAGGACGAGTCTCGGACGACCTCGCATGTCGATTCTGCTTCACAGGTGAGAACAGGGCTGGAACGAAAAAAAAGAAGAAGAAAAAGAAACTTGAACACTCGGGGGAAAACGATGTGAAGAGAATGGGTAAATTTTCAGAGATCACAGACAGTGAGTCCCGCCTGCAGTCTGAGGATCGTCGAGGACGAGGAGGATCCTGTTGCTCCAAGAGCCGTTTCAAGGCTTGTTCCCGGTGGTGCTACTCGTGATGATGCACAGGAGAAAGTGAAGAGGTTAGTGGAAAAAAACAGGGATATGATTCTCATTCCAACTAATTATTTTGTAGATCTGATCAAAAACGGCGTGAGATGGCAAAAACTAAAACTCCACACAGCGGACGAGAGCGAATGATGTGAGTTTGTTGAATGTGGCTCAAACAAACTGACCTCGGATAATCATGGAGTTTAGGCACCATTCTACGACAGCGAAACGCATTGTGACTGCAAAAGGCAGTTTTTCTTGTACGAGTAAGGAGCAATGGATAGAACAAGAAGCGATGGGAATGGATGCTACTTGTGTAAGTGTCTTTCTGCCTTTTTACTCACAGTCCTGTTCGTATCTCGAGTGCAACCCGTTCATTCCAGCCACAGGTTCTGTACGGCAACAGTATGCCCGACATGCACACAAAATACCCGGATCATAATATTCGAGTCAAAGCTATCAAGGACAGATGGAAAAAGCTGAGCTACGATGACGAAATGGTATTGTGGATTGTTATTCGAAATTTGCTTCAGTATTTCGTCTGAGAACGCATTTGGACTGAACGAGACCATAAAAATTTGCAGTATTGGAGGAACATGGCGCAGGAGAATCAACGCGAGCAGCAAACTAGGTCTCCTTACTCCGAAGATGATGGTATTAATACGTTTTATCAGTGCTAAACAACTAGACCTGCGAAGAGGATCGAACTAGCAGATACACGACAAAAACTGAAATGTTTCAGACGAGACTCAGAACTATTCGGAGCCATCTCGCACACCGATGGATCAGCCCCCATCTCGATCTCCTTTGGTGCATCACACCGGTAGTCGTGTCTCTGGGGAAGGATCCATTGACAAGGAAGACGAAGATGAGGTATGCTTTACGAGAAAATCGGATAAATATGCGACTCTTAGAAGCGAAAATAAAGAATAATGACTTTAGCACCACTCGACTACGAACTCTTCCGTGTCGCACGATGGTACGGATGAGTTGCTCGAGCAAGGTGGTGCCGACTCTCAAGTTAAAGCGAGTCCTGACGACCGAGAATCTAATGATATCATCAGTCCCGATGAGGTGAGGCTTATAGATCAATTTTGGCAAATATAAATCAATTTCAGTCACAGAGTCCGACCATCTCTTCCTCTGTTACCGAAACCGTAGGAGAAGCGACTAGGGATCGGGCAACCACGCCAACTGCTCCTCTCCCATCAGCAACATCAACCCCAAAAGTCACCTTCAAGCCCATGAAGTTGCAGAAACCAGGAGAAGCGGTGAGCGTGCATGTTTGAAACCGACTAGAGCACAACGAACACACAAATTGGACAATTGTGAATCTAGGAAAAATATCGTCTGGTTTTTCAGACAACCCCATGGCGTCCACAGAAGATTCAACTTGATCTGGATTCTGGCCGTGTAGTGCCTCCTATCTGTGAAGCTGGAGCTCCTCCGGCAAAGAAGCGAAGAACGTCGTCGAATAATGATAACATCTCACCGTGGTCGCCAGAATCAGGAAAGAGGTGATATTCAGCGTATATAGCCAACTTTATTAGAATTTGGCTCTATGCTAACTCTACTCTTCAGTTCTCCTGCTGATACTGAATCTACAGCAGCTTCTTCGTTATCTTCTCACACTGCAGATGCCAGCAGACAAGATACGATGTGAGCATTCATCGATACACCAGTTTTCATTGGACATTCAACATTCATTCCCTGAAACCCACTCCGTTCCAGTTCGCCGCCTCTCATTCCTCTTCCTCCCGTGCCTCCGCCGTCTGAGATGCTGCAGCAGCAGCAAGGAGAGCGATTGTGAGTGGGGCGCTCAATTTTCTGAGTAATCCAAATCTCTTTCAGAGAACCACTCTCCATCCCCAATCCTCCTCCCGATTTCTCCATTCCTCCTCCGCCACTCCCTTCCGGGCCGAGCTCGCCGAGTTATCAGTAAGTGCATTCATTACATTCCGCTAATCTCTTAGATTCTATAAGCCTTGGCACAGAGCGATATTTGATTTAAAACTTTAAATTTTCAGAAGGAGCAGCAATTTCCCCCAGCCTCCACCTCATCCAATGAGTCCTGTGTCCTATCCAACGTGAGGGCTTTCGCGAGAATGTAATGACCGTAAACAGAGAGAAATGTGAAGTCCTTTCAGTGGACCTCCTGTCGGTTACGGACCGCCCGGTCACGCTGGATCGCCCTTCGGACCACCCGGACCTTCGTCACCTCAGCCGGGATGGGATGGATTCGAGAGTGAGTGTTCAGTACTAAAAATGTTCAAAACTAAAAATGAGTAATTGACATTGTCATGCGGTGGTAAACGACTGAACAAACCACTTGCAGTAGTGCACTGTGCTTTCTGCCCTTCCGACGAGCATCAGTCGGAATATTGTACTCAATACACCACCAATGCCACTCGGTACAGGAGACAAAAGGAACTTTTTCTGTGAGTTCATAATTTTATACTTTGAGCATATACGGAGTTTTTCATGGAAAATGGTTTATTGCGTGAACTGTACGCGTGCGAACTGATTTACAGGTGCATGCACTGTCTCAAGCGGCATAGCGCATATCACTGCCCGAAGCCTCAAGATCAAAAGATGTGCACAGTAAGTAGTAATACCTGTGTCTCACGTTCTTTTCTCGAATTCATTGACGAATTTCAGCATTGCAAGCGGCATTACGGACATATTGCACTGTGCAAGATATTTTGTAAATGAGAAGAGAGGATGTAGTCTCAGATTAGTGCTATAATTTCGTAGTGAATATTCTTTCTTGTTCATTGCCGTGTCATGGACTCAATTATTTAGAAAACTAAACTGTGTAGCGTCTGTTCAGTAACTTCTTTCCATCTGGTATTTATTCCATCATGTATTTCATTTGTGTGATTCCCCTCCAAATTCCTGCATTCGCTGCATGAACTATACAAGTTCGATTTGTGTTATCTATTGCATTTCTGATTCAGGTACGAATAAAGTATTGTTTCAAACGAAAATAGAAAGGTAGCATTCAACGGAGGTTCAACGACCTGTGATTATATCTAAAGGTCGTATTTTCTGAAACAATTCACAATTGGGAGAATGACAGATTTGGACAATAGTGCTGTTGGATATTGGAGTCAAAGATCTGGTCGCACTCTCAATTTAGCAGCTGTTGAGCGAAAGGGAAGGGAAAGGGGCCTAGGGAATTTGCTTCTCACTGAACGAGCCTCTTTCTTTATTACTGTTTTCTAATCCGTATTCTCATTCGTAGTCTCCTAAGTTTGCGACCATTCAGAATCGGTTGGCTTCGGGTCATTGTACGTGATTTTCGTTTAGAGCCAGAAAAGACGCATCCAACAAGCATAGCCAGTGGAGTGATAGCGAGTCATTTGTCGTCGGGTTCTCTCTCAATTCCTCTCCTGCAATCTAATCAATCAGTGTGAGGCGATCGAAGAGAAATAGATACTTCAATGTTTCGCGCTGACTTCCACTTTGCATTCCTGCAACTATCGGTTTGAAACAAAACTTCACAGTTTCAGTAACTCGCTTCATACTTATCGAAACAAAAGCCAGTGATCATGGCTACGGATCAGAATGGTGATGAGGGAAGAACGAATAATGGTTAGTTCCTCGCATTCAAGGTCAAGCAAAACTTGTTCATCGAACAGACTCGCAAGGCGCGGAAACTCTCGATTTCTTCGAGTTCTCTGGCCTGAACAATCTCTCCAAGCAGGACATTCAATCGCTATACTGGAATACGGAAATGAGGTATGTGATTGTGATTGACAATCGGCCCTGACAAAAAAAACCCAAGGGAGCGCTGTGTTTTCAGTCGCTCACCTGAACTGCGCAAGTTTTACGAGCGTACAATCGAATACTACAGAAGAAGGAAGAGAGAAGAGGTATTCATGCTTCATTTTTTGTTGAAGACCTTTTTCATTTCAGGGAGAGTACGATTGGATGAGCGAAATTCCGAAGATCGATGATTCTGTTGAGGTGAGTATCAAGAGGAGTATTGCAAAGAATATCTCGGAAATGCTCTTGTTAACGAACATTCCTTTCAGTCCGTAGACGATGATATCACCAACGGAGAAACGATTCCTACAAGCCCAATTATCGTAGAGGAAGAGGTACCGATACCGCCTGCTGCGGTTTCGGTTGAGGCCGACACAGCAGCCACTGTCTCTGGAGCAGAACCTTCGATGGGAATCCCCAGACCGCACCCACTTGCTGAAAATACTTCGTCTACATTCGCCACCATCGGTTCATATGAGGTGCGCTTGATTCGACAAAGTTGGAATGTCGTCAATTTTCTGGTAGGCCTCGTATCGATCTATGGACCCATCTCTTCTGTGGCAAATACAACCGAGACTGAGCATCAGCCAAGGCAGGAAGAGGCCTAGGAAGCGGAAAAATACATCTTCGGCCGAACGACAAAATAAGTAAGTACGAGAGTCTGGAACTGCGGTAAGATGCCTAATTGCAGCGTGCCGTCTCAACAACCGCCTCCTAATCACGTGCAAGTACCAGGGAATGGCGACATGAATCAGCCTTCAGACCAGAATGCCCCTCCACCCATCTCCAATCTGCTCTCGTCTCTTCAGCCAAGCAAGCCTGCCATTCCCAGCAGGGAAGAGTTGATGATTGCATATCCGGGACTTACGAATACAGATTTGGAATTACTGAGGCATCAGCTGGCGCAGGAGAGAGATCATAGATTCTATGATGAAATAAGGCGGAATGATGCTATGGAACGGCATAGGTAAGTATTCCCTCAAAGTTTTTAAAGGGATCAACCCGTTGTCAGCAGGCTCTTCCCCGGACCTCCACAGCTCAATACGATGGGTCATCCGAATGGGTTGATTGCACATCATTGAACCACCAACAATAATCAAATTTCAGTGTTCCTCCTTTCCATCGTCATCCTCCTTTCAACAACCCAAATCATCCCAACCAAATGCCGTTTCCACCTAACCAGAAGTGAGTAAAATTGAATGAGAGCGGAACATAGAAAGTGGAGGCACTAGGTCGGATGAGAACATTCGTATGATAACCTACTGGATGAGAACCCAATGAGGGTGAGCGCACAACTGTTATGTAATAGACGGAATATACAAATCAGGGCTGTGCATTTTTCGTTTTTCGATTTTTCGTTTTTTTCGTTTTTCGGGTTTTTTTGAAAAAATTTTTCGGCGAAAAATTTTTCGAAAAAAATTCGAAAAATATTTGCTAGTGAAAATGAGGTTTGGACTTCGAAAAACTACAATTTTTAAGAGTATTTTAAATGAAAAGACAACGATTTTTCGAAAAATTTCCGATTTTGTGGTGCTTTTCTTGACAAAAGTTGCTCTGATATTGCCCAATTAACATTTGCATCGATTTTTTCATCAGATGTTATGCAGAAACGATAGCGAAACTTGAAAAATTGCACCAGTAAGATTTTTTTCGAAATTTTTCGTTTTTTCGATTTTTTTTTCGGAAATTAAAAACGAAAATTTTTCGAAATATTTTTTTCGCACAGCCCTGATACAAATGGTGCTCATCCAGTAGTATGGTCTTATCCGACCTAGTTCCAAAGTGGATCTAGCATCGATTTCAGTGGACCTGGCTTTGGTCCGAACGGCCCTCCTCCATTCGGTCCTCGTCCGTACGGACAGTACGGCCCACCACGACCTTGGTGCAATGGACCGCCTCCTCCGAATGGTTAGAGAGACCAGAGATCAGTGAGTTCTAATCGTGCATTCACAGGCTTCAACGGTCCACCGAACTTCGGTCCTGGAATGGGTCAATTCCCTGGGCTGAATCCCAGTTTCGGCGGCGGGTAAGTCCAGTGATTGGTAAAAAGCGATGAAACTATGCTATTCCAGATTCACCGGTCCAGCACCATTTTATCCCAATCATGGTCCGAGGCCATGGAACCAACCAGGTTTCAACGACAACGGTTCAATGGGGTGAGTGAATCTTTCACGTTTTTAGGGTGAATCATTGTGTGCCTTAGAATTAACTTTTATCTTGTGATTCAGCCCTCCCCTCGTTCCTCCTCCTGACCTTCAACTGACTGGTTCCGCACCTCAGCTTGCGAACGACGCAGAAAACGAAGAACCAGCGAACACGATGTAAGCCTCAAGTTACAACAAGAAAAAAGTTAGCAGATGAGAGGACTTGTTCGAAACTTTATTAAAACAGGCAAAACGTGATGTATATCTTCAATCAATTATTTGCTCCTTACTTCTATCATGTTATTCAGCCCTCCTCTCGATCCGCCTCCTTCTAATCTCCAGCACACTGCTCCAGCGCCTCAGCTTCCCATCGGAACCGCAAATGAGGAGCCGGCCGCTCGGGTGATGTAAGAATCAGAAAAATTATTTTCTTTCCCGGTAGCGACGTTGCGATCAATTTTGCATTAGTCAACTTCGTTTCAAGAAAGAGTGACACTCAAAGTTGCTTAAAAAGATAAAATATTAAATTGCAGCAAGCAGGAGCCGGTGGACGAGACTGCTACTGATGAAGTTGCTGCGGAAGCTGCAGCCGCAGCTGCTACCCCGGCTGCACCGATTCCAGACCCAGTCATCGCCGTTGATCAAGCGAAACATTCAGAATTTCATAACCCACCTGGATAATACATGTTCACACAATCTGAGTCATGCTGATCGCCTTTCACGATTGAATTTTTCTGTTATTTTATATCAGTTCTGTTTCCTTTGTTGTTGATTTTCTCAAATCCCATAAACACTTCGAAAAACCGTTATTTGTGAGAAGAATGCTATGCAAGAAAAGGGTAATACTACCTGTTAATTTACCTCCAGTATAAGACAATAATTTAACTTCCAAACGAAAGCCTCATTTCAGAAAATCATCCAGCCTGTTCATTCAACAAAGAAAAACAAAACAGAATGGGTGAGCATAATGGTTAGTTTTAGAATCAGAAAACTTAAGCGTTCGTCTAGGAATCCTTTCATCGATGTGAATCAATTTCAGAAGCCATGATCGATTTCTACGAGTTCTCCGGTCTTGGCAATCTCTCCATGCAAGACATTAGATCGCTATACAGGAATACTGAGACGAGGTAACGGTTGATATTCAATCCAGTCAGGAAATTTTAATGCAATAACTTCAGCCGCTCACCTGAACTTCGTCAATTCTACGAGCGTACAATAGAGTATTACAGGAAAAGAAAGAAGGACGAGGTACAATCAAATAGTCAATCATATCAACAAGTGTTTTATCCAGGGAGGACATGATTGGATGAGCGAAATCCCTAAAATCGATGACTTTGAAGAGGGGAGATTCATGGGAAGGGCTCAACACGCATTACGTAACCAGCAGAACTCACCCGCGGACGTTACTACCAACGGAGGAACGACTCCCGCAAGCCCAGTTCTCGAAGACGAAGAAATGCCGACAGTGGGAGCAACAGCTAACGAAAATGCAGCCAAATCTACGATCGGAAGCTCCAAAGAGGTTTCGCCTCCTGACAATAACCCTGCTGATGTTGTCACTATCGATTCTGATGAGGTACGTTACATCAGGATAAATTAGTAGACTTGATTAATAAATTAGTAGACTTCTCGATGTCCCATCATCGGCCTAAGGATCTATGATTGCAGGAGCGGTCTAAAGAGGCTCTCAGAATCCGTCAACGTTTTGTGTTGCTTAGGAAGCGGAAACTCGCAGCCTTTACAGAACGACAAACGAAAAGGTTGGATGTTATTTACTCATACTGTAATAATAATTTCGAATTTCAGCATACCTCCTCAACAATCGCCTGCAAATCATCCTAAAATACCTGGAAATGGCGACATTAATTCGACGCCAGCACAGAATGCTCATCCGCCCATCTCCCATTTGCTCTCGCCTCTAACTCCACCATTCGAATCTACCATTCCCCCAGTTCCAACCAAAGCGGAGCTGATGAAAACTCATCCCGAGTTCAGTTGGGAGCAGATAGACAAATTGAAGAAGAAGATGGCACAGAAGAGAAAGAAGCAAGTCGCTGCTGAAATAAGGAGGACGAACTCTGTGAAACAACAAAGGTGAGTGTCTTAAAAAAAAATTTTCGATATCGTATTCAAAACAGATGCCGTTACTTTCAAAATGGATCAATATTTTTCCAGTGGATCCGGTCTCGGTCACTATGGTCTTCCTCCACTCGGTCTCCCTTCCGGTCCCAATGAGTTCAGGCCGCCAGGCCCGCTTCCTCCTTTTAGCAATAGATCACCGCCGGCGAATGGTTAGTTAACCAATTAGGTCTGCTGAATTCTGATTCAATATCGATGCATAGTCTCAGGTTTCAATGTCCCTTCGAACTTCGGGCCTGGAATGGATCTATGCAACGGGCTGAGCCCATATTTCAGCGTCGGGTTAGTCCATTTTGCATTTTTATGAAATAGAGTTCTATTCCAGATTCAGCGGTCCACCTCCATTCCATCCCAATCCAGGACAGGAACCTTGGAACCAGCCCGGGTTCAACGGAAACGGAGGAATGGGGTGAGCTACTCTTGCTCTATTTCTCTGTTATCATCTCAAAAACTGTGATCATGATTATGCAGTATGCAGTATTCAGACCTCCTCTTCGCCCTCTTCCACATGTGCCCCAGCAGACTCCTCCAGCACCTATTGATGAGGCAAGCGGGGAACAGGCAAGAAAACCGCGCAAGAAAAGAATGTAAGAAAACCGCTTTATGATGACTAAGAGATACTTTGCAGCAAGCAAGAACCACTAGATGAGCCCGCATCTGCAGCATTCGCTTCACCGGTCCCAAATCGGACTGCTTTAGCTGGCCCTCCGGTCCCTTACTCTGGTTTCTTCCAACCACTGGTTGACCAGTAAAAGTGGGCGGAGTTTGAGCTAACCACTGGTTAACCAGTACCTCAACCACTGGTTAACCAGTAGTGTTTTGACCACTGGTTGACCAGTATACCAACCACTGGTCAACCAGTATCTCAACCACTGGTTGACCAGTAGGCCGGACGGTCGGGCCTACTGGTCAACCACTGGTCAGGATACTGGTCAACCAGTGGTCAAGAGGGTCTCAAACCCGCCGCGTGTAGAACGCAGCTTGCCTATAAGGGCCCCTCTCGCAGCCCTAAACCGAGTACCCGCAGGTACCCTCGAGCGCCACTGCGCGCAACTGACTACGGTCCCAGTGAGACCGTCTTTTGGATGTGACCGGGCTCACCCGTGTGTGGTTCGGTTACTGTATGGGGCAACTCATGCTACTATCGATGAATGACTCTTCACAATACCGTATCCCTCCAACCACTGGTTGACCAGTACTCTGACCAGTGGTTGACCAGTACCCTGACCACTGGTTGACCAGTACCGCAACCACTGGTCAACCAGTACCTCAACCACTGGTTGGCATACCCGCCAACCAGTGGTTGAGGTACTGGTTAACCAGTGGTTGGGAGGAACCAGAGTAGATCATCAGAACTCCTATTGCATATATTCCCAATACGCATGATTTCCATTCCGTAACACTGGTCTCGCTAGAGATTTGCAACTTCGATTCTATTCTGGTTTCATTATTTGTTATTTCAATCCGGATAAATGCTCGAGCAATTGCAGTGGTGTATAGTCAAGGAGGTATTGTGACCTGGAACTGTACCTGAAGCATATTTCCAATTCGTTCATTAAATTAATTGTGCTCTTCAGTCAAACAAGGAATGGAATCGACCAATGTTCCGATGTTATCCATTCAGAGTGAGGAATCAAGCCCAGGAGCAATTATCGATTTCTATGAATTCTCTGGTTTGGGCAGTCTCTCAATGAGATCGATTAGGTCGCTGTACTGGTGCACTACGGAGAGGTAAGAGCATTACGTAAAGATAAATCACTATATTAATTCAGTCGCTCTCGAGAATTACGTCTTTTCTATGAGCGAACAATCGAGTACTACAGGAGGAGGAAGAAGGTAGAGGTGAATGTTGAAACATTCGTGCTATGTTTTGTGATTTTTTTAAAAAATCTGGAGGTGAATATAATCGATTTAGGGAGGCCATGACTGGATGTGCGAAATACCAAATATTGAAGAGCCACAACAGATTGTCCCTCCATTGATTGAGACGAATTGTGGCGAGGTAATTACAATTGTTATTTTCGAAAATAATTATGGATGATTTTCACAGGACGAAGCCGATTCGGAGCTTAGAGAAGCGCCAAGCAGCAGAAAGAGACAGCACACTTCTTCTCCGTCTCAATCAAGGTACGATAGCTCACTGAGAGATTGCAAGCATCAATCTAACGATTCAGTCGACTGACTCCTCCTGAGAAGCTCCCGAAACTGCAGCCAGGACTCGATTCCAACCAACGTCTCTCCATCCCCGAGATGGTCGCTGTCCTCCCGACCCTTCTTCCTGGCATGATCACGATCCCGACCAAGAACCAAATTAGAACAATCTTCCCTCACGTCTCGAACAAGGAAATCAAGGCGATCAAGGCGATGGTCGAGGAGAGAATGAATGAGCAACCTATGGTATCTTGATTATGCTTTCTCTCTCACTGGTCAGTGGAGCTAGAGCCATCCTCCACCGGAATCGAGAATCACCATGCAGGAACAGCAGCGAATAGAGCTGCATCAACTGCAGCAGCCTCGGCCTGCCATCGACTGGGCGCTGCCTAAGAAGCCTGAAACGTGAGGGGGTTTGGACAAAGCAGCGAATGACATAGCCATTTCAGTGAACCCTCGGACGACACTAATCCTACCCATGCTCAAACACACTATCCGCCTCCTCGTCCAACCACGTCCGAGTTGCTTACTCAGCTACTGGCTGTATTACCTTCAGCCAATTCACTCACGAGCTTCAACGAGATACGAGAGGCCATCCCGCAGTTGTCGACCAGGGACATCAAGGACATCCTGATGCTCCTGAAGGAGGAAGGCGTGAGGAAGTCAACGGAGAGGGCGCAGAGGGAGTCACTGCCGTATCTGGGGCAGAGACCGATTAGGTGAGTGATAACATACTCAAAGAAAAGCAAGATGATTTCATTTCAGTGCTCCTTTCGTCATTTATCCCCATGCGCCTCCGCACATGCACAATCCGTTCGGCCCGAATTCCAACGGGCCCTCGCGGCCATTTGGCCCGTGGTTCAACCAGCTTCTTCAACCTCCGAATGCAAGTGGTGGGCAGAACTATGGAATAGGCGGGACGAGTTCTAGGTGAGCTTACACTTGAGCTAATGTTTAATTTATTCTGCTCATTACAGGCTCAACGGAGCGCAACCCAATCCAGTTCAGCACACAAATCAGGCAATGCACGGTAGCCATGCAGCAACGGGAGTGATGTAAGCATCGGCTCCTAGATCATGAGTGAACCAATTGAATTGCAGCAAGCAGGAGCCACTTGATGAGCCTGCTGCTGCACAGCCCGTTCCTCGTCTTGCGAAGGCCACTGATCTAACTGTACCTACAGCATCCGAAGTGAATAATGAACCTGCGAACTAACTTTATCCATCTTGCGATATCAAACGTTTTCTAAACGATCTCTCATTACTTTCATATTTTTACACTGCTTCTTTTATCTTCTTCTGTTTTGATGAAGTGACTTTCCAATCATGTTCATGAGTAACACAGTAATATTTACAACAGTCATGAATAGTAATCTTGCTTCGGTTCCGATATGCATACACTAAGCCTTTCCATCACCACGGGAATCCCTCCCTGCACACAGTGCCGGGCGCGCACTGTCTCAGAAGGGTGGCCTTGAAGGCGCGCAGATTGGCAGTGGTGAAACCCTGGAATGGTAAACCAGTTATGACTCGATTCAAAACCATCTTCACAGATCAACACCAGAACAGAGTTGATGTTAGCCTTGCACAATGTAACGCGTGCTGTCAAACCTACGTATTGTTAGCAGTGATACTAGTTGTTAGCGTTGATTCATGCAAAACATGATGTTTGCTCTGGCGCTCGAGATCAGATCAAGAGAGATCAGCTTACCTTCATGGGTGTGTCTCCAATATCGACGATGACGTTGTAGAAGCCGCGCTGTTCGGCGTTCGAGCGGAATCCTCTGAACATAATTGATTACACTTCACGGGGGCGAATCAACCTCTGTGAATCAAACACATTCTAGTCAGCCGATGTAATCAGATTTGATCTTCGTCAGCACAAACAATAAGAGGATAGCGTAGTAATTTTCTTCATCGGACACTCACCTCTTCATATCGATAGTGGAAACGAATGAAGGTTGAAAAGTGAGTATAGTAATTGATTCGACAAACAGACTTGTAAACGCGCCTCCCTCGGGTGAATCGAGGAGATGCGGGTTCCCGAGACTCATTCACTCTAATCCTCACCTCTTCATATCGCAGGCCCACCTCACGGGCGACAGTGATATGCGCCAGTTTGGATTATGTGCCTTATCTAGCCATTTTGAGACTTTAGTGGTCCGTTCTCTTTTATAGAGGTCCGAAAATAATAGTGGTCCCTAATTACTTGGTGAGATGAAGGTCTAGTCTGCAACACTTCCCACCTCTTCATATCGCAGGCCCACCACACGGGCGACAGCGACATGCCCCAGTTCGACTATGTGTCGTATCTAGCCATTTCGAGATTATAGTGGTCCGAAAATTAAAGCGGTCCCTCATTACTTGGTCCGTGAAAAAATATGAATGTCTAGTCCATAACAAGCTCACCTCTTCATATCGCAGGCCCACCACACGGGCGAGAGTGACATGCCCCAGTTCTTCGTCTCTCCGATGTCATCGTTGAAGTTCTGCTTGCTGAAATGCCTTGTTTTCGAAAGATTTGAGGCAGTGCTACTGAAATGACAATGCCTCTAGATACTTTCAGCTCTGTGTGAAACACAACTGTTGAATGAAAACATAAAAACGGGGTCTACGTTAGCTTCCAGTGTTTTTGATTCAAAGCATTGTGTTAGACAATTATTTTGCGTTTTGATAAGCTCTCCACGAGGGTTTGATTATGACCGACGTGGTGCGAGTGGATGACGTTTGTCCTAGGTTACGCCACATTGCGTAATTATGATGTAATATGTTTCGCGATTTGATGAGCTCTCCACCGGGGTTTCATTATTACCGCCGTGGGCGAGTGGATGACGTTTGTCCTAGGATACGCCACAATGCGTAGTGATGGTGCAATATGTTTCGTGTTTAGTTAAGCTCTCCACGATTGTTTGGTTATGACCGCCGTGGTGCGAGTGGATAACGTTTTTTTTAGCTTTTTTCTAATTGTGTTTTACTACGAGTTCTGCGCTCTACGCCGAGGAGTGCTTCAAAGTTAAACAGCGCAGGTTAGGGACCGTGTTGTCTCGTATAGCAATGTGAAAGGTTCGTGTGGATAGCAGTGGTTGAAAAAGTTGCGACTCCGCCACTTCGTGGCTCCGTCGCAACTTTTTCTCCCACTGCTATCCACACGAACCTTTTCGCACATTGCCATCGAGATAGTTCCCATGATAGATATTTTCAGCCGAGTGCACTACGTTTGCGCTTGATTTCGTCATATTGCATAGTGATGACGAAATCCAATTCGCCTTTTGATAAGCAACTTGCGAGGGTTTGATTGGTACTTTTTGGAAAAGATTTGAGTGATTTTGAGAGATTTTAGGTTGTTGCGTCATCACTATGCAATATGCAAATTATTTTCAACGCCCACTTTTTGCGAAGTTGATTGGTT
>LS520083.1:16784-85883 GCA_900490845.1 Pristionchus japonicus | reverse complement strand
TTTTGAATTCGCGCGCTTTCCTGAGTGTTACGGTATTGAATATGACGAAATCGATCGATTTTTGGCAGTTTTAGGACTATTTGAGAATTTCGTAATATTGCATCATCATTACGTAATTTATGCAAATTTTGAATTCGCGCGCTTTCCTGAGTGTTACGGTATTGAATATGACGAAATCGATCGATTTTTGGCAGTTTTATGACTATTTGAGAATTTCGTAATATTGCATCATCATTACGTAATTTATACAAATTTTGAATTCGCGCGCTTTCCTGAGTGTTACGGTATTGAATATGACGATATTGAACGATTTTATGACGTTTTAGGACTATTTGAGAATTTCGTAATATTGCATCATCACTATGCAATTTTTGCAAATTTTGAATTCGCGCGCTTTCCTGAGTGGTACGGTATTGAATATGACGAAATCGATCGATTTTTGGCAGTTTTAGAACTATTTGAGAATTTCGTAATATTGCATCACCATTACGTAATACATGTTTTTTCATGTTTTACTCGTCGAGACAAGTTCAATGGAATCGAAGATGGGCTGTTTCTATGAAGTTGCGTGACAGACAGACAGACAAACAAACAGACAAACAAACAAACAGACAGACAAACGGACAGACAGACACATTAATATTATAGTACTTTAGTAATCCCCTTTAGCTAAAATCCCCACTAAATCGTTTCCATGGGTGAAACTCATTTTGAGAAACCTTGTTAGTTTCAAGACTTACCGATAATAGATGCCCTTGATCTGCTTTGTGTCGATTCGCTTGGCGTAGGGAGTAGGGAACCAGTACCACGGGATGACCAGTTCGCCCGGGTAGATCTGGAGAGCGTATTGCTCACGCCCAGTTATTGTGAAACGCAACACACCCAACTATTGACTGACCCGATGAAAGGGCAAATATTATAAATTTTACAAAAACACGCGATTTGAGCTCGTTTTTCAAATAGAGTGGTAGAGTTGCTCATTGAATGCTCAAGCGAAATTGACCAGACCTTGCTCCACTCCTCCTCAAACAGTGGCTCGCACTTGCCCTTCTTCGATGGAGAAGGAAGTTCGTCGATGGGGCGCTTCTCCGTCTCCATCTGAAACACTCTCAACACTTATTTAGGTAGCCAAGACGCGAGAAAGAATTCGAAAATCAACGTTATGAAATAGGAACAGCGCCAATTCGTGAGCAAACAACAGTGGAATTCGACTCGTGATCGCTGATTTGCTTTGTCGCGAACTAACAATGGTTTAAATGGGGATTCCAAGAGAGATTTCAAAGTGAGAACGCAAAGAATGGCTAAGCAGTTGAATTAGCCAGGGAAGTGTGATCGATCACCAGATGTTTATACCGAGATGGCACGGTTGCGAAAGGCGCACGAGACACCGATAACCACAGGGTGCGTCGAGAGCGAATCCCTCTCGTCGTCTCGCCCTCTCCTCTCTTCTCCCACTCTCTCATCCATTTCCCCTTCAAAACATGAGAAGACGTGCAGGCCAAACGACGAAAAACTGATTGCTTAGTTAGAGACGCTAAGCTCCGCCCACTTTGTGGGGATAGAGGGGCGCGCAAAACCTGCGCATGGGGTGAACTCTGTGAATACTTGACCAAAATAGGTGTTTAAAAGCGTTTCTGAAAGCTATCCCCGAGCTCTACAAAATGATCCTATGTGCAGCTTGGTCGAAAAAGTTTGAGGGTGTGAAAACCAGCCAAATCATAATGATTATTGAGGTTTGAAAGGGTTCTACTATTCTGGTACAGGTGCACATAGGATTGTTCTATTCCCTGGGTGTTCAGAAGACGATCCCAGAAAAAATTGCGAAGATCCGACCTTTCTCCAAATAGTTCAGCCCATCGAAAGATTTTAGCGCGCGCTCGCTCGCGCTCTCTTCACCCTTGACACTCTCTCGCCTCCCTCTCCCCCGCTCTCCCCGCTGACCATTACCCGGGTAGTCTAGCACGCACCATCCCGGCTTATACCTTTCGGCGCGCACCTCAACTTTGTCCCGTACAGCTTGAGCTCGGCTAGGGGAAATTATGCTCGACGAAATGGGATTTGAGGCCGAATTAGCTCTGCCTCCTTTTGGCTAGTGCGGATTTCCGCCTCTCATCTACTATGATCTTTTCGCATGGTTATTGTTGCATAACTCGATTCTGAGATGAGATATCGACAAACGGTAAAAAGCATGGTCTTATTTGGACCTAGAGGGATACATTAGGACCACAAACTAGCCCTCGCGATGAGTTCGGTCAATCACGTTGTAGTCTCTATGCTTAGTCATGATCGTGATGTCAGGCTAACTATACGTGATAGTGATAGCCATATGTGTAAATGTGGTGTATCTGTCTAGAGGTGCATTATACTTTGATTGCATGAGAATCATTTTAGTGATCGTAACTATATTTCGGGAAATAAAGTAAGGCTATGCAGAAATGAAGAATAATTTCGCGGCTCCGGACTAAGCAAACTTTCTTGGAGTACATAAGACGACTAACGACGAGAACCTGATTGATAAGTCATGCATGTGTGATGTCAGACAGTCATAGCTATGGGTGCGTGATCTTTGATGCTGATTTGTGGTACCTATGTCAACAGTACCTCACTGGTTTATTCTAGAAGGAAGAATCAATTTCGGAACTTTAACTAAAGTAGTTCTGATCGAATATTGAATGGCTAATTAGCCAGGGATGTAATGTGTTACGGAAAACGCCTCTGATACGTGATGTATTGTAGTCTGAGTTGTAAACTAACAGATCACGAAGATGCGTGTCTAAAGCTTCATTTTTCTCGCACTGATCATTGATCATGCGTTGATCCCGTTGGTAAGCAATGAGAGAGGAATCAGGTGCATGCATTGAGCTCGCCAATTTCCTTTTTAATATGGTAACGAGCAATGATTATTTTACAGTCAGGAGTGTACATCTTGATTCCTCAGTGAAGCACATGCGGTTCAAAGAATGAGGGGTAACAAAAAAGTTTTATCAATTGAGCGTGTATCTATTCGGTCCAGTCGCATTCGTTCTCCACCCACTCTCGTTGTTGTTTGGCGGCTCCATCGTTGAAGTTGTCGAGCTAGCATCGGCTACTCGGACCGTCAGCACCTATAATTAGACAATTATTCGTTCCGCGCAAAACGGAATGCCAATCAACAAAGTTTAACACGAAATGTGACATCAGATGCTCCGGGGATATCAGAAGAAGTATAGATGAGCTCACCGTCGATCGGAATACCGAGAAGGTCCTCAACGACGAGCGGACGGCACGATCCTTGAGGATCACGATGGGCAGCACCATCGAGAAGACGCCCTGGCCCTGAGAACAGAAAGGATGTTTCGCTAATCAAGGTCAGGGGGAAGACCAGTGGATATGTTTCACCGTGGATTCAATAGTTTCTCATACAGATGCACCTAATGTTATTTGGTTTCCGTTTTGCAATTTCAGAACAAATAGTAATAGTGTGACAACTACTCAAGGTGTATGTGAGTGAGCATGAATCACCCGAATGAAAGTGGGTGGATACTGATTAGTCATGGGTCCTCTGCCCACCCAAGTCCTATTCTGGCTCTACTTCCTAGATCCATCTCGATCAACTCGACAATAATTACAGAACAAGTTCCGCATTGCTTCTAATTCAAGTCATGCGAAAGATTTCGAAATATCCACCTGTTCGATTCTTCAATCTCGACATACGAACCACTCACACACGAAAGCAAACTAACCAACCACTACGAAACCACTACAACGAATTTGACACAATATTGCAATGATTTCCCAATTGAATTTAGCTCTGTTCAGTGCTTAATTTAGAGCTCACCATGTAAAAGAGTCCCTCAAGCAGGGAAGTTGCATCAGCAGTGGGGAACACAGTGGAAGGAATGACTATAAACAGCACTACACTTAGAGAGTGGGCACTCATTATTTTCGAGAGTCGGACGATCATTTTGAGAATCTGGAACGATTAAAAAATATTATTCTTGAAGGTTTCAGTCGCTTCACCTTTATATTCTGCTTTATCTGAAACTTCTTCGTCAACTCCGCGAAATTTAGAGTCGATTTGAGAATGGAATACGCCCGAATGAGCATTGGAACCATCTTAATTATTCATTTGTTGATTTTCTTTGGTTGTTTTCCGATACCATCCAAATGACCACGCAGTAAACAGATAGTTCAATCGCTGTCGTGTATGGAACGAATCGTAGGTCTGAATTGGAGCTGTTATTCGTATTTTCACGCGATATTATGATGTGGAGTGCAGGTTCTAATTATACAATCAAATCATAATAATGTGCTCACATTGAAGTGCTATTTGCGCAGCGACTAGACATATCTGAAAAGGTCAGATGGTTATTTTCAGGATCAGAGCGAACTCACGAATAGTATTAGAAAAGGAATGGAAGATGGCTTCTTGGAAAAATGAGCGTCATGAAAGGTGGTAGAGTGCGTTGACAATATTCCTGGAAGAAACTTAGTTCTCACAGGGAAATAAGTTTGAAATCGTCGTTTTATGAATCGCTGGTGTCAACTTCAAAAAAAACGAATTTCCTCGTTCTTTTCTCGCCTATTTGACTTATAAGTCCTCCCAGTGAGATCAGACTTGCAAGGTTGTAGACTTATTTCTCTCCGAGTTTATTGAAGAAGGAATGAACTCACTCTCAATCGATATCACACAGAAAGACATGGAAACTATCATCAGCGCGTGATTCGATTCGTGCTGCGCATAGAACTGCACGTATTCAAGGAATGACGAGTTCGATTCAAGAGAGAATCCGTATCGGAAGCTCTTAGCTGAACATTCTATCATTACGAGAAGGTGTTTATCGCACCCACCCTCCATAGTAGTCACTATTGCCGCGAGAAAGTTCGCTATACTAAACCATATGTTCGCGATGACCAGAAGAATAAGAAATGCTCTGAAGTGTTCGCTTAATGCTTGAGAAAGAGATAAAGATGCATACTTGAGCGTGAATCCGAACAACTTGGTTCGATGGAGCACCATCACAGCCAGGACTTGCAGTGCCAATCCGGGCAGCGTCGTTACAATTTCGATGAAGCGAGCGGCAAGCAGCATTACTTCCATCTAAATAACGCCATTTCTTGCCTTACAAATGTCGAAAAATGCACGAATCGAAGCAAAAAAGCAACCGGAAACGCGGAAACCGGCAATTTCTAGGAGCAAATTGCGGTTTATCTCGCGCAGTAAACAGTGGGATCCAAAGGAAAGCTTCTCCTCAGTTTTCATGCTCTTGCAATGCCTAACTGGCAAAAGATAGGGCAGCATTTGGGAAGGGCATAGCCTGATTGGCCCCACCTTACCGAGTGACTGAATTCGCCCGTTGCCTGGGGCGAGAGGATGACGAATTTCGCACACTTAGGGACGCAGAAGGGGATCAAAATCACCTGCGCTCTTTTACTCGACTCGAAAAGGCTTGGTTTGTGGGTATCAAATGGATGGAAAGCACTCGAAATAGCATGCGGTGATTGAATTTTGGGAGCCTCATTTGTAAGTCTGGAACTACGAATACACGATGTTATGATATGCTAGCGCGAGAACTTTCTGGCGTTTCGGACATACGAGGTAGAATAATGTCAATTATTTACATTGACAAGTTGAGATTCAAGCTTCTGAGTGAGGAGGTATCGTACGATTTATCTACCGGAGATGCAAAGACAGTATTGTAGCCGCATTTGTAGCCGCAGCTTGTGAGCATATTCTCTGGAAAGAGTGCCGGTCTTTCTCGTAATGACAATTGTATGGTCCGGAATGGAGCTGCGCCGAAGATCGAAGTCACTCTACGTTCCATTCATATTGAGAAAAAATGATTTATGTGATCCATTGGTATCAAGGTATGGCGTATTCTTTGCATGCGAGTCCACAAAAAAGACGAGAAAGAGACTTTGAATTTGATTTCTTTTCACTCATAAACATGTTGTAGAAGAAGCTCATTTTCCTCATTTTCTGTTTTTTGCACTCGTCAGTTCTCTTTTGCTTACTCGTTCACTGTAAATAATGACCATGAGCCAGGACATAACCGAGGGGCTCAACTTGAGTGGAGGGAGAGAGGAATAAGTAGAGAGGAAATCACTCAATCGGTAATTGCTACCTGGAGTGACCACTGAGGAAATCGGGCATTTCCGATTGAGATGAAACATGGCTGAGCAAAGCGTTCCAGCTAAACCTTCGAATCCAATTTGATACTCATGTGTTGAGGCATAAGCTATGCAATCAATAGCACTGAGTTCTTCGTCATTTCATGCAAAATAAAATGGGAAGCATTTTTTTCAGAAAAAGGGAGGATTATCTAAATTCCCGTGTTCGTTTTTGGGAAGTTGGAACATGAATCTCAGCCTTACATCCTCCCTCATGCATGCTCCGCTCGCACCAATTACTACCCGGAGGCCGATTGTGTGCCCTAACAAGGAGGGGCTACTCAACAGTCCGAGGGGAAGAGGAGGGAGAGAGGTAAGGAGGGAAGAGATCGCGTGTCCTAATTGGCGCAGACCCGCTGCGGTCTATGCCATTGCTTGCGCCTGGTTGCCTTTCACTTTTTACTCCTCGCTTACCTTTTCGTGTTGGTACTACAGTCCTTTGTGGACCTCCAATGCAAGTCGTTCAAGCTGCTAAAAAAATCGAGTTGTGCTTTCTAGATAATCGCATGAATGCTATCTCGGTGGATTCGGTCTGGGGCGTATCACTTAGGGTGAGTTCCGTTCGGGCATTAGCAGTGAAAACGTAATAAATTTTCATAGAAGCAGTGTCTCTGCAAGATCGAGTCTGTTCGTCTTCGTTCCCCTACTCGTTTTCGTCGGTCTGCTCCAGTCAACGATTCAGGCGATCAGGTTTATTTTCCTTTTACCTTTTCTCTCCTTACTAAATGTGTTCAGATCCTCCCTCGCTCCCGGTAACTCCCATCTCAACGAGGAGTTGTTCCTCCCAGACAATGGACGGATACGGCAGACGAAAGAGCGGTACTGTTTGATGTTCAATGAAGATTTTATATGAGTGATTGAGCACATCGATATTCAGATTGGCCCAATTCTTCCCCGACGGTGGGCACTTCTCTACTCGCTCGTGGCTCGCGCCCAATCTGAGAATTGTTATTCTGCAGGCTCAAGGTTCAATGATCACAAGCACTTCTTGTATAGCCTTTTCGAAAATGGTTATTGAGGTGATCGACCAAACCTAATGGACGCGTCGGGGCTCGAGATGTACTCGAACCTCAGATCGATACTTGAGCGGGCTGAGGTGCGCTCATTCTAATCAGATTCTCGTCTAATATACACTATGTGTATTCCAGATCTCGACCTCTCGAGGGCATGTCAGTCTCACGAGTTTGTGCGCGAATGCGCATACGAGGAGCGATGAACGGTCAGTTCTCTAGAGCATTGGAAATGTTATCCTTACTTCTCCTTACCCGATATTTCACTCGGTTCGATCAACGAAAGTTCGACCAGAAGGGAAAGAGTCAGTTCACTGCTCTACAATTCAAAGATTCTACTTTCAGAAGGCACAACTGCAAGCGGGACGCCCTCTCCCTCGTCGGTCTACTTGGGGAACTGCAGTATCCGCACATGAATGTGACCCTTGGGTAAGCATCACAGTTCTCGATCATCTCGTCTCGAATTCTTTTTTTTATTCGAGAGAAAATTTCGAAAATTCAATTTACTGCAATTTGCATTGTATGTTTCACGGAGAACCTAAATGAAGATGAATAAATGCACTTTCAATATGTCCTTGATAGCCATTAACAACGATAAAAATGTTCAGTTCTCTACAGAGTCTTTGCAGTCACAACAATAAGAATTGACACCTTTCAGCCCTCTCGACCCAGTCAACTCAACTCTCTACCGTCGCGTCAACCTCTCTCCTCTTCTTGCCGAGACGAGAGTGGACGCAGCTGGGAAGCTAGTGGAGGCGAGACTGGCGAGGATGGTCATTGATCTGCCGAGAGTCGAGTGGATCACTGATGAGGGTGAGGAAAAGTATGACAAAGGTGATAGCCTTGCCAGTTGTATTTCGAAACTTGTGCGCTCTGCACACGACTGAGGAACGAGTACTCTAATGAAATATACGAAAATGCACTTTTTGACGTGAGAAGGTATTAGTTGCATGATCAAAGTTTTGTGTTTGAAAACAGCTTTCTTGCAGAATGGTCGTCGCTCGATCGCCTGTGGCTGAGTGCCATTGACAAGTTTGAGCGGCGGCATGAGTTCGTTTCTCTTCTTTCTCCTGCGTTTTCAATCAAAACTAGGCAGAAATTAAAATAATCTAGATCCGATCTCAAGCTCTATTTCTGGTCTCCTCTCCAATACGACGCTGACGTGCGCAGCGTTGGCAAGGACACGGCACGGTTCGTATTTAGTCAGTTCGTGATTTGTGTTTCACAGACGACTGTAGCTACAGTACACCTCAACATTTTCCAGACTGGTCCCCGTTCTGTTCTCGGCTCTTCTCCTCTTCTCTGTCGTCACCTCTATTCGATGGAGAGACAGAGTCCGATCGAAACCGTGGGTAGCGATTGCCGGAGTGATCTCGCCTGGTAACAATTTCTTGTTTTTTTCTCTTAAATTGCCTTTTCTTACGAATACAGAGGAATGTTGTTTTGAAATGGGTTTCGCAATATCAAAGGCTATTGTTTGAATGTTCAACGGTAGTGTGGCAATGAATTGCAAAAACGAATTGTATCATGTAACTTATGTCTGATGATGCAATGATTTTGAACTCATCTTCCATCTCTCTCAGCCCCTTTCCGTCTCCATATGTCATAGGATATAGAAAAATGCTCTAAAATTTTGCAATATTTTCAATGATCTGCAAAAAGTGAGCCTGGTCTCGAAAAAATGGTGATACCTAAACAAAAAAGCTCTTTTTTTCCAGCCCTCGGCATCTCCGTCTCCATCGGCGTCCTCCATCTGGCCGGATTCGTGCTCGTCCCCATCGCTCTGCTTACACCTTTCTTAGTTCTCAGTGAGTGAGATCAAAGATCAATATCAGCCTTGCGACCAAACAACTTGTAACGTCCTTCCTACACGCATATGAGACTTCGAACCGAACGTTAGCGGGCTTTGAAAGATCAATTATCAAAGATCAAAGACCATTTTCAGCCGTCGGCATAGACGACATGTTCATCATGATGTCGGTGTGGTCGAAGGAGAGGGAGGAGAGACCGGAGGCCGAGGGGAGGGAGTTGATGGCACTGACGTATAGGTTCATGATTGATCGATAATCCCAGAACGTAATCGTTCACAGTCTCTCAAGTGGTTAGAATGCAATACCAAGCAAAATTGCAAGAGCAGGACAATACAGGTTTCGAATCGCACTAGAAACATATTCAATCGTTGAACCAATGCAGGGAATCCTCCATCTCCATCCTGCTCACAACGCTGTCCAACGTGCTGGTCTACGGTTGGTTATGCATGCCTTTTTTCCTTTGAGAGGCTTCAGTAATAAAAAAAATTGGAAAGACGATCTTCAACTTATTTCCCCCTACAACTCACTTCTATGTAACTTACGATCTCGTCGCGCCTCGGGTGTAGATAATTTTTTTATTATTATTAGATGCTTCTGCTTCTGAATGGATTCATTTCAGGCACAGGATGCATCTCCACCCTCCCCGCTGTCCGTCTCTTCTGTCTGTACTGCACGCTGTCCATGGCTGTCGTGTTCTTCTTCCAGGTATTGAGATCCATATCGGGAAGGGTTTATACCGTAATATCTTTCTGAGACTATAATATTGATTTATTTGTTCAAAACCAAGCAAGAAGGGATCGAATGACCCCGACCATTGAGAATTATGTAAACGTTTTGAAACTCAGCAATTCTTTACATTCCTCTTCAGATATCCTTCTTTGGCGCCATTCTCTCTCTCGATGGTCAGCGGGAGTTGGACAGGAGAGATCCGATCACTTACAGAACCAAGAGGAGGACTGGTGAGCTCATTTTTGAGCGCTTGATAATATTGCGGTGCAGCGAAAAAACATCAAAATTGAAGGAACAATGAACAAAAATCGCTCGATTTCGTCCTCATTCTCCACTCTTTCCATGATATCTGAGGGCCGATTCTCGAAGTTCAATATCTCCAATTTCTTCAACAGCCCATGGTCAGCCAATCCATAACCTAGCGTATCCCTACAGTAATCTCCAGGTGCCTGCTCCCTATATCGATTACTTACTGTATCTACTGCGTTGGGAGTGGCTACGCTCTACTGTATGAAGTGGAAGAAGGACTCGAGCTCTCCTCACTACTTCCTGAAGGAACACGGTAGGAGAATCTTACGGTATTCAATTGATAACTGATCGATTACAGTACCCACTCGTACCTTACCGTATACGAGCGGTACTTCACTGGTGGCACTCCACTTGAAGTCGTGCTTCCACCGGGGACAGACTATGCAAGTCCTTCGGGTACGGTAATTGATAAAGCAACCGTATGACCTACTGTATTCCAGATCGATACCGTATGCTGCATCGATTGATGCAGTTAGAGCGAGCGACACCGTACACTGCTGATGTTAGCTGTTGGCTGATCGATTTCTCGAGGTGATTATTGGTTTTTGTACTTTTTTCCGGAAAACGGAATTCAATTTTGAAGAGAGAAAAGTGAAACAGAGCCGAATCGAAAATAAAATGAGTACATGGCAAAACAATTACAGATACGTCAACACAGTCTACGGACTCGACTTGCCAATCGATAATCGAAAATTTGTCGATCTCCTGCAACGCGAGTTCCTGCAGCATCCACTGTACAAGTACTCAATTTATCGATTGAATATTGATTTTTTCCATTGGCCCACTCTGTTCTCATAATCATTGCTCATTCAGAGACTACGCAAAAGATATTCTGATCCGGAACGGATCAATAATCGCATCTCGCCTATTCATCCCCCTGCGAGGCATCAACACCACTAATCGGTGCGTTCTCATGATCAATCGATAACCTACCGTATCCCAGAATGCTCGCTGAGCAATCGCTGCGGGAGGCGGCAAAGGACGATCTGATCCTCTTCGATGTCTCCTTCGGTTTGGCTGAACAAGCGGCCGAGCTGCCCTGGACTGTCATCTCCAATCTGTTCCTGGCCGGTGAGGAATCGATATCTACAGTAACCTACCGTAATCCAATCAATGCAGGCGGCGCTACCGTAATCTCGATCTGCGTCCTGATGCCGACGCTGCTCAACGCCGTGCTCATGACGTGGGCGGTGCTGTCGATCAACGCGGGCGTGTTCGGCGTGCTGGCGCATCTGGGGTGCGTGTAGAAACGGCTCAATTTTTCAAAGATCTCTTTTGTTGACGCACTTCTCGTGTTAGCGTGTTCGGCGTGCTGGCGCATCTGGGGTGCGTGCAGGAAATGCCTAATTTTAGAGCTATTTTGCTGACGCACTTCTCGTCTTAGCGTGTTCGGCGTGCTGGCGCATCTAGGGTGCGTTAGGAAACGGCTCAATTTTTCAAAGATCTGTTTTGCTGGCGCACTTTCGGTGCTCTACAGATCCCGCTTCGACGTGATCTCCGTGATCACATCCCTTCTCTCCATCGGATACTCACTGGACTTCTCCTCCCACATCCTGGCGCACTTCCACCAGTTGAGACCGTCGCCGATTGGTGAGTCAGCGTTCGATTTATTTGTTTTCATAGATATTCGAAACGATATCAGAACTTTCAGTTCCTACAATTGATATGACAGTGCCGAAACACATTCGAAATTCTCAGGTTCCACCCTCTCAATCATCGGTCGGCCTATCATCTACTCTGCAACCTCGACTGTGCTAGGAATTATTTGCCTAGCACCGCTCAAAGTAAACTTACATGATTAATTTATTTAAATAATCAAAATACGTAATTTGAAGGGCTACATCACAGTCAACCTCGTCCGGACAATCAGTACTGTCTGTGTGATTGGCGCCTATCACTCTCTGTTACTTGTACCCGCCATACTGCAACGGTTCTTGTGAATAAAATACTCTGATGATTTCTTCGAATACTTCGACTAATGACTACTTGAATTTACTTGACTACATTGAGAACAGTCTGGATAGACTAACGAAAATGTAATGCAATCACTCAATGATGTTAGCGTTTTATCAACGTTTCCAGATCAAACACGCATTTGGAAAAGTCAGTTATGTAAGGGGAAAGTCTCTTTTTCTCTCTATTTCTTCTCCACCCTCCACAATTCTTCCAGATCAGCAACTGCCTCTAGTGTGTATCTGCAAATGTTTGCAGACATTATCGATTGATAAAATCCCTAAAAATACCGTAATTCTCTTTTTCACTAACCGATCGATGACACTCTGAATAACTCCTTCAGCAGATTCCTCGTAAGTCACCAATTGTACCCCTCCTCTTTTGGTGAGAACAGTATTCGGTTGCACAATCAGAAGTGATTCTCCACAGCGCAAATCTTGCTCGAGGCAAATCGTTCTCCACTTGAGATCGACCGGACCGACGGCATATCTAAATTGTGTGAGGTTGAAATTCGACTTCATAACAAGGGTGCGTACAGCCTAGTATCACGACTTCAAGATGCGATAAACAATAAGAAGAACAGATTCACTCACTGGTTAAACAGGGCAGTGGCTCCTTTCACATCTGCAGTTGACTTGTATCCTTGCAGTTTCTTGAGAAGCTCTCGAACTGCGGGCAAAGCCACACTGTCGATCTTGCTCTTGTCAAGGTTCACTATGAGGTCTGTATTACCGTCTGAATCCACGGTCTGCAATCAATAATTACTAATACAGTATAACAATCACAGTCGTCTACTGGATACTACAGGCAAGAACCAACGGCTATGCCAGAGTCGGTATTGCAAAATAGACATCATCCTACCTATCTAGTGTTGTCTTTTACAAGCAAAGTGTACCTCATCAATTACGAGACATTCCTCTCCTGCCTCTAGCAGAACCTTCATCAGCACAAAACGAGCATGGCTGTGAGCCTGTGATTGAAGGTGCTGTAAAATGACTCTTCGATTATCGATACCTCTGTTCCCCAGCTCTTCACACTAGGCACATACTTCGGCAGTGCCCTCAGACCATCCCTCATATGCCTCAGCCAGATTGCATATTTGACCGATTGACCCTCTTCGCACTCGTATCCCATTAGCCTTCAAAGGAGTTAGGAAGTTCTCAAACAATGCTTGAGGAAAGCTCGCTCACTCCAGAACTTCTTCATCACAGCACAGTACGTATGCAACGGCCATGGCTCGGCACTCCTCGAATGGCTTCGCCAAGTCTCCAAACACCGAATAATACGATTGGCCAGGTTCGTACCATGACTTGACCTGCAGAAATATGGCAATTTTGCTGTAGATTGCTCGTTCTTACGTATCGAATGGCACAATAAAGAAACTTACTCACCTTTCCACCAGTCAGAACGTCGACAGTGTTTTCCTTGTCAAAATTGAAGGCTCCTTTTTCATTTCTCTGCAAATGAACCGACCACGTAATTAGAAAATCGAACCTCACAGTGAACAACTTTCCGCTGCCGTGACCCAGCAACTCGTGTAGCCCGGTCTGGACCTCGTGCATTGCGGTGTTGTAGGCGCACAATACCTCCTGCGAATATAATGACTTTTTCGATGCTAAACGTGCTAAACCTTGTCTTCGGTTTTAATGGATTTCAACAACGGTGAGCAGATATTAATCATATTGGAGTAGAGATGGTTTCGACCCATTGGATCTGCAATTCTACTTGTTTTCAGTTGTTTTGAGCTCAGATATTATTCTGAGATAGCTCTATTGATGATCCTTGAATTTGGAACGATAATGAAGGACACCCCTTGTCTCCCCAGAGTACCTTGTCAGACATATAAATGTTCACCTTGATTATTTTTGTAGTTTTGTCCTTTCACGATTCCCATCAGTCCAAACGCGATCATATCCAAAGCTGCGAAATCGGGTTTCTTGAATTGATCCTTCTCATACGCTTTTCCCCATGGGAGCCTGCATTTTTTCGTTCGGCATTATATTCAAGAAAGAATCATCTACTTCTTCAGTATCACACTTGCATTCTCAATTAGGCGATCAAACTTCTTCGTTGTATTGTGGTTGATTGTAGCTACAAATCCCGCAAACTCCGATCGATTTCCTTGAAAGTTACAATTAAGAGCATTCAAATGGATAAAAACAACTTCGATAATATGGCTGAATCTCACCAGGCACGCATCTAGTATTCTCTTTGAACAGAAAGCGGCTGCGCACTGTGGGATTTTCGTCTTTGACAAACAGATCGTCAGCTTTAGCGTAGTCAAGGTATCCTCCCGTCGTGAAATGCTCAGCGAACTTTTCCAACATCTCTTTTTGTGATTCATTCGCAGCATACTCTCCAGCCTGTGAATACCAATTAATTAGATCAGCAACGAGGATGCATATGCATGCCTTTCTCAGTTGATCGCAAACCGCATGAAGAATCTCTGCATAATATCCCTTCTCAACGATGATTTTGACTCCCTTGTACTTCCTTGTTTTACTTGTTTCCGCTACAAAAATGAATAAAAATAACTATCGTTGAAACGCATTTTTGCTACTTACTGTTGACACAAGCGACTTTGATTTTGAGAACTTTCTCTCCATTGATATCTTCTTTATAGAAACGACAGTTCCATCGCATCAGTCGCAGGAATATTCATAGTTATTTTTGTATGCTCCTACGTGAAAACCGGGCCCCTATACCTTTTTCTTGAGATAAGCATTACAGATGTCGTATTCCTCCTTCGTAACCGCTTTGGTTTTCACGCCAGGAGCGGGAAAACCAAGTCGAGCGATTGCCGGTAGTGGTGAGAATATGGTCTTCTCTACAGCCTCATACATTGAAATAAGGTCAGGAAAAATGGATGCTGCAGTTGACGATGCAATCAGCTTCCAGAGACGAACCTGGAACAATTGCGTTAACATCGATGCGATTAATAATAACGAAAGCGTGAATCATGAAAACATTGAGTGCCATTATCGGTGGCCATATTGAAACTGTAGTGAGATCTGTACAACTCACATGCGAGATCGTGGGAATAACGTGAACTCCTCTGACGGTTAATCGAGTGGCAGACCACAGTAGGAAGTTGCACCATTCAGACTCGGTGATGCCCTGAAAAAGCAACGCATGCACTCATTTCAGGCCTGATTCTCTCACGAGAGCGTCAGCCTTCTCCTTCAGCGTAGCGACAGAATCGAACCAGAAGATTCGATAGAGAAGGACGAATATGGCAGCAGAATCGAGTGAAGTCTGAGGAGATTGAATAAAACAATAGTTATTGATTGGATACTGATCGTAGGAATAAATACAGTATCTAGTATCACCATTGCAAGTTCATGGATAGTGTCAGTTGTTTTATCAAACATTGCTGTTCACTACAATACTACCTGGAGAAACACCAGCAGCGCGCCTTGGAAGTATGCGCGCGCCGTGTGATGCGCGTAAAGACGTTCGGTCGGAGTTAGATCTATCGCATTACTTGGTCTCATTATTTTGAAGTGGAAACAAACTCTCGAATGTGGCCGTACAATCCAGTCCAGAAATCAGCACTGTTCTTTGTTCATTCCTAGTCGTTTTCGAGTCCACCCCCGTGATGCGCGAACCCAGTTTCACGCCTGAATTATCAATTGATTCCTCAAATCTTCGATTCAGGGATATTCGATTTCACCTCCTTCAGCATCATCATGCGTCGTCCTTTCCATTTCATCAGATTCCTCCTGAAAATCGATAATACAGTGTTCCCTCATCGTTCTCTACCGTACCTCCAATCGATCTTCTTCACATCCCTTATCATTCTTCCCCTGGAGATATCATAGTTTACATGTACCGTAGTCCCTCTGTATCCTGTTGGGTTACCGTACCTTTGATTTGGGAACAAAAGAGACCATACAAAGGAGAGACACGGCGGCAGTTGTACATACTCCGATAAATATGGACACCTGGAGAAAGATAATGTTGCCCTGATGCGGCAGGATATCGTAAGCTCTTAGTAAGCAATAGGTGACAACTACTATAGATTGAAGTACCCAGAAATGGTGGTAAAATATACCCACCGTCCACATTTTGGGGCGGCAACCGCACGGTGAGACTGTGAGAGAGCAGAGTGAAGAGAGGAAGTGGAGAGGAGAGGAAATGGCCTTGTGTCTCCAATATTTAAATGAAAAATCATGGATTAGCAATATTACGCAAACAAATCTATTTTACAATAATAGTTCTTTTTCATTGCGATTTTCATCTTTATTGCAGTGACCTTATTCCGGTTCCATTTACGCATCTACAATAGATTCTACATCGGTTGAATAAAAGCCAAAAGTGGTCTATCTCATGAAAAGGACCAGGATGAAGAAGTTGCTAGGCATTCAGTTGAGTTGCTAGGTCCTTGCTTCATCCTCTTCGTTCTTCTCAATGTCATTCACTTTCCTCTTCCAATTGTGGAGCGACTCATACTTTACCATCTCATTTTCCTTTTTGTTTTAGTGATGGAATGCGCTGACTTTGAGACGACTTTTCCTGGTTCCAATGTACTCGTATTTGCCTCTCCGAACCCCACACCTCATCAGAATAACATACTCCAACATGATCAAAGTCTGGGTTAGTTTCAATCAGAACATTCTAGGTCATTCCAGTCACCATAACATTGTTTCAGGCAATACGCTGATTTCGTTCCAGTCGCAAGCATTGTCGCAGCAACAGTCACAGTACCTGCTACCTGTTTCAGTCACTCCTATTTATTCAGCGTTCTTTCTATGTCCTGTCACAATGCGAGGTCTAATAAGATAGGGTCGGTCAACGAGAGTGGAAAACTCCTGTTCAGACCATCCAGGAATCCCAGATCTACAGTTAACTACTCATCTTCCATACTGTGAAGACACACCAGAGCAGTTCGAATTGCAATGGGATCAACAGTTACTTCCTACTGCTGTCGAGGAACCCCTTGAAGAAATGCCCACCACCAGTGATATAATAACGGTAATAATGGAAACGTGCAATTCGAGGTATATACTAATCAATTAACTTCGTCGATTTAAAAGTTATATTATGTGCCCCATTACATACAAAAAAAATCGCTCTAGCGGATTACAATTCGCAATTACAAACTGCAAATATTTATCAATTTTACGAGCCAATATGACGAATTTCTGAAGTAGAACCTGACACTCTACAGGCGGAACTTCGTGCGCGCCCAACTCGGAGAGAAATGGGAAAGCGGAGTAAGAAAGGGCAAAGAGAAATGGAAACCGAAATACACAATTATTCTGACCTTGACTTGCGAGCGGCTCTTGAAGACCTACGGTAAGTTTTGATTGTTAGACGCTAAGCGACAGTGTGAACTGGATAGCTGTTTCATTACTCAACATTTTTATCAAGATGTGTAAATGAACCATCCGCCTCTCTGTAATCGATTTGTAATCATGAGCCTTGCGAAGAAACTTTCTAGTGAAGGCCGTCTCACACTCACTCAATCATCTACAAAGCACGAAATTCTGGAAAGTGCGATTCGAGCTAGAATGAGAAAACTGGGACTTACGATTGAAGGTCGACCCAAAAAGGAAAGACCAAAAAAGCAAAGGGTGGAAAAGGTGAGGAAAACGTTTCGAAATGTTATAGGCAACACATTTTTATAGAGATTATTGCGTACTCTAAGACTCTAAGTTTACAGACATGGAAACGGAAGTACACCAAGGATAGTTTGAACGAGGCACTCAATGAAATCAGGTTCCTTTCCGTTTGATTTACAATAAGCTTTTTATTTATGCGCGGGAATTTCATTCTTTTGACGATTGTTTTGTTTCATTATTTGATTATTTTAGTGAGAAACGACTGAATATCTCGCAAGCCTCCAAGAAATACGGTATTCCCTGGATAACTCTGCGAAAGAGTACCCATGCAAGAAAAATTCTTACGATATGCACACGAGAAAGCTGGAGGAATGCAGTTGATGCGATTAGGTTGCGATCGTTTTCAGCAATTTTTTAAAATATTTTTTCTTCTTCTTTTTTTAAGTTTCGAAAACGAAAGAAATATTTACAGTGATGGAAGCCTCACAGTGCAGGAAGCTTCACTCAAAATCGGAGCGCCTGTAGAGAAGCTCGAACGAGCCAGAATAAGATTAGAAGCCAAACAAAGAAAGAATCGAGAAGAAGAAGAAATCAGAAGAAAGAACGAGGCAAGTGAAAAAATCGTGAAGAAGAATGTTGATCGTATTCTTAATGAATGTACCGAACATTCAAAATAAGTCTATCATGTCGTGATCTTCCGATAATAATAAATATTTATTTCGCTCGACAATCGATAATCGGTAACAATCAAGATCTACTTGTGAGGGCTCGTAACATGGCAAGAATCGATAGGGGTTGGGGGATTTTCGGAAAATTCTGAGATAAAATGGGGGATTCCAGGCAGGGGGAATTCTTGATATGGGGTCCTAACAAGAAGATCGGATGGGAAGAAAGGCAAGGGATTACGGTAGTCAGGCAAGGGTTGATTATCGATCGGAAAAGATAATTAGGAAATGTGGGTAGAAGAGGTACTCGATTCGGGATGGTTTGAGCAATGGTACATATAAGATTCTCTTATAAGTCTCTCGAAAAAAACATATTAAATGTGAACACCAGGCTAAAGAAGGGATGAAAAGAGAGTAAAACCACGTATGTAGCAATTGATTGCTGAAGAATTGTGCAGATCTGTTATGAAGGCTTATTGGCGAATCAATTTGGACGGGTGAAAATCAATAATACTTGATTACGGTAGGGGTACGGTAACTTAGAACTGGTTCGTCGTGACATTGGAGGTGGTGGTTACGGTCTCCTTACGGTATCGCTCAGCCGCGCCTCCGGGGAGGGGATCGAAGGAGCTGGAAAGGACCGTATTCAATCGATACACCAGCTACCGTAGTCAATCAATACCATAACTAATCAATAATCTCTCACCGAGAATGAGTCACGCGCGTTCGAGTGTCGCCCACCTCGTGCTCTTCCGTCTCCGATTCGTCTCCTTCCTGTAATTTTCAAGTTTTGAATCGATGAGTTTCACAATGCGCTCAATTCGAGACAGTCTCTATCGTTTTCGATAAATTCGCAACACACAGTATTGAAACACTTGCAAAAACTTCAAAATTCAATAACGTACTAGCTTTCTGCGGAAGCTAAGCTCTCCGGCGGAGCCTGCTTAGATGCTCGATTTTGACCACACGAAATTCAGTTGAGCCACTTGATGTGGGCGATTTATAATAAAAGTTCTCACCGAGATGTACTCGCTGAGCTCCCTGTCTCCACTGGTCGCTCCCTGATGGCTGGCTGCTGCAGCTGCTGCAGATCTGCTCGTCGTCGCACGACCGATCGAGAACTCGGCCACGGACTCGCCGCGTTCCTGATTAATTAGTTAATTAGCTAATTAGTCATACTCCTAATTAGTGTTCTTGATTTATTAATTAATTAATTAGTACCTGTTCATCGCCTCTCATCATGCCGCCGGCAGCTCGCGAGGAGACGTACGAAGAGGAGGAGAGGTTCTGTAAAGGGCTGGTTCAGATGTGTTTCGCGACTTGATCAAGGTTTCCTTCGTCATCTATATCTGGTTCTGTTTTTCCGCCCGTTTCAAGAAAAAAAATCTTGCAATAAGATCGAGAAGGTACTGCCGTGTCAAGCTAGCTGATGCTAGGATACGAGTTTGCTAGATATAATTTCAAAGGATCGAATGATCGATAAACATACATGAGCGCTCTCGTACTCCGCGGATCGCTCCTCTCCTCCCATCGTCTCCCTCATGCTACCAGGATAGTAGATCTCAGCGGTGGTCACTGGAAGGGGGATCTTCTTTGATTTCACCACATGTAATCACTAGGACAGGAACTTTGGTGATAAAGGATATTTTTCTCAACAGAACATCGAAGAACATTCTTCGACTATAAACCTGAGCTCTATTACAAGAAAGTGTGAAACCTACGTTGAGCTAGAAAAGTACCCGATTCGAATCTCAACCTCCACTCACCAACAGTATTGCCCGCCTCATCCGTAGTCGTTGTCGTCGTGACTTCCTTCGTCGTCACGTCGGTGATCACCTTCCGCTCCACTTCCTCACTGGAAGAGAGATCAAAGATCAGATTGATGACGTCACAGTTACTTCATTTTTTTATGCACTATGAACTATGAGACAAACATGAATCGATGACAGCTGGTTTGGAGTTTTACATCGTATGAGTGAAACCGATGCGAGGTTACTGATAGGATAGAGATGGAAAAGCTGCTAGGGAGTGACTAAATTGGGAAGTTTCATAAATATTACGAGGTTGGACGTTTCGAAACACTCACCGAATGGTGTATCCACTGCTGGCCTCCGAGATGGCATCGAACTCGGCCATTCCTCCTCTTGCTCCGCCCGCCAAGTGGGCGCGCGGGATACGCACCTCGCCACCGGTTGCGAGGTACTCCTCCATTCGGGAGACCTGCTATTGATTAGTTAGGTACGGTATTATCGATTGATGAATAGTCAGTTCTCGATTGATGATTAGATACCGTACCTCAACGTGCTCCGAGCTGCCGCCCCGTGCGATGTTCGCACTGTGCAGCTTCGCGCGAGGAATGCCCATGTCCGGGTAGTACTCGCCTGCAAAGAAAGCAGAGATCAAAGGTCAAACTTCAACAATAGAATTTTGCGCGGCAAATCAACAGTATCATTGAGTTTCATAGCATCTACATCCTTTGGAACATTAAAGAAACCACAGTGGATTCGCTCCAGCCGGTGCAAAAAACAAAATTCAATCAAGAGAGATCAAAGATCAAATCACGCACCAGCAGCGGATCCTCCGGAGAACTCAGCGCCAGACTCGGACGAGGACGATCCCTCCAGGGTAGACCACGGCCAGGCTCCGCCCGCCCCAGCTCCGCCCTTTCTGGAACGAGATAGATCAGGGATCAGGTCACGGAGATCAAAGATCAAAGTTTAGAGATGTTAGTTCCCAACAGAGAGATCAAATAGCGAACTACTGAGATCAGAGCTTAATCATAAAAGATCAATAGTGAGATCAAAGATCAAACCTGTATCCGCCGAGCGCCGATTGGTCCCGGTAAAAGAGTCCTCCAGGCCGAGCGCCGCCGAAGCAATGGCACTTGGTGCAGAAGTAGAGCAGGCAACTGCGAATTTAGAAGAATTTACCAATGTTTCTTTTGTTTTCTTCTTGTTCAGGTTTCACCTTTTTCGTGAAGTCTAAAATTCACCGACAGAAGTGGAGAAGGCAACTGCGAATTTTGCGAGGTTCAAGAATGTTTCAGCTGTTTGACAATTAGCAGATTCTAGGTTATTGCATGATTGATGCGAGTTGCGCATTGAAAAAAAATGAAATAATATAAAGATCAAAGATCATTCCTCACCACAAGGCCAGAAGGAGGAACAGTAGAGCGAGCAGGATGAGGAGGATCATGGAGGCGTTGGAGGGTGCGACCTGGCAATTGGGAGAGTTCACGATGCACCAACCCAATTCGATAAGTTCATACTAGCAAACTGTCTGCAATACGTGATGTTCACGCTGCACCAGGCCCACCCAATTTGCGTTTTACACTCACCTGGCAGAACTCTCCCGTCCATCCGTCGGTGCACATGCACGTCACGTTCTTCGTCGCAGCGTTGTGCACGCAGTCGCCGTGCGCGTTGCACATGTCACAGAGGAGGGCTCCGCACACGCTGGAAAGTGGGAAACGTCGAACTAGCACACGCAATGGAAAAATGAACAGAATCTCTCAAAGATGTAGAAAAGTCGAACTGGTACACGCAATGCAAATTTTGACACGAACGCATGTAGGAATCGTCGCCCACACCATCACACCACACTCACCGTCCGGGCTCGTCGGGGTTGCCGTCGATGTATCCCTCGGGGCACTTGCACTCGTACCCGAGTGGCTTGTCCGTGCACTCCGCAACGCCTGGAATCAGGTACGGTATCGATCGATTAATTTATGGTTACGGTAGGCTACAGATTACGGTAGGTTACTGTAAGGTTACGGTAGAGTACTGTACCTGAGCAGTTGGTGAGTCCGAGGGCGCACTCGTTCACATCTCTAAGGTTCATGCAGAGTGAATCGCCGATGCCGAGGAGGGAACGGCGCTCGGATCTGAATAACGAATGACTTTATTCTACGTTTCTCATGAAGGTAGAAGTACATCGCCCTGATGATTCACTAAAATGCAGTGCCTTATCCTTGATTTTCTCCTAAAAATATTCATTCGGTTTGTGGGTCACGGTAGGACTCGATAAGTTCCTTTTCTCAGCCACCCGCACAACGGTAGGTAATGGTAAATCTTTAGTTCGATAAGCCAGCGACTCACTTCCTGATATCGGCCATGCCCGCATCGCAGGCGCACTCCGCCTGCTGCTCGAGGTTCTTGCACGTCGTGTTGCGGGGGCAGAAGTCGATGTCAGAGCAGTAGTCGAGCACGCACATCGAACCTGCAGAAGTGTTATTTAGCGAAAGGTCTTTGAGTCTGAGCTTCTGTTTGCTCCGTCACAGAATCCAGATCTGCTTGTCAGAACATTAGTAATAATAATCGAATTCAACGGTGATTCGAATAAGAGGTAGTGAACATTGGTAGAAGGGTTGAGGTCTAACCAGGAATGGATCCAGGAGGGGACGAATCGGTGAAGGACGGGAGGCACTCGCACCTGGAACGAGGATAGTTATTGCTAGAATCGTGAACCTCTCGACTCACTTGTACAGATGCTCCAGATCGATGCATCTCGCGTTCTCACTGCACTCGTTGTCCTCGGGCCGCTCGCACTCGTTGTAGCCCTGAGGAGAGATCAAAGATTACATTTATAATATTGTGATGTGCACGCCGCAGTTGCATTGAACAGAACTTGAAACTTTGCAATTCAGGAATGACGTGAAACCTAATAAAAAAATGCCCACCTTCGTCGCGAGACACTTCCTTCCCGGATTGGTCGGATCCAAATCCCTGTGTCCCTCAGTGCACTCGCATCTGTAGGCTGTCGAGGAGATGTCGATGCAGCGAGCCGAGGAGTGGCACGAGTTCTGAATGGAAATCGGATTAAAAATCGGTTTGTTCTACCCATTGATCAAATGAACAATGTACCAGTAATGTGAGGCTTGTGAAACACATTTGTTCTGGTCCGGTTGGTGATATCAACGGTCAGAGATCAAAGATCAACTCCCAATCCTCACCTTGAAGCACGGCTTGAAGGGATCCAGCTGGAAGTCGGAGATGTACAACTCCGAGTCACCGATCTCATCGTGGTTCTTGTCCTTGATGTACCTGAATTGCGATAATTAGCTGGAAATTTACAACTCGATTTGTTTTTAATTTTCGGCATCGATAGCAATGTTTTGTGGGGTTTTGATTCCTCATGACTAATGAACTGTTATCGCCCGATATGGCAATGATCAGCTTTGTGAAATCGGTGAAGCACATTTGATTCTCTTTCTAATTTACAATGCCCTTTCCAACTAGAGCTCGAAACACCGCCTGAGAGGCGAGAGAGTACGTAAAATGAAGAGACGACAGCCCGCTTTTCGAACTCTACACACAACTCACTTCACCAGACTGTAGTAGACATCACTGGGCACTCGCACTGCGCCCTTTCTGAAGTACATCGTGGCGTTGATGAGCAGGCCACGATCGAGGGTGGCGTTGACCGAGGACGGTTCCTGGAAGAGATCGATGATCAGTAATAGGGTTGGAATTTCGGCGGTTTCGGCGCCGAAACAATCCCCCTCCCCTCTCTCTCATTTCGGCGCCGTAATGCCGATTCCGTTTAGCCAACCTTCATCAGTAAGTGATCAACATTTCATAGAAAACGGAGTAGATCTATCGTTCTTGCGAGTTATTTGGGCACTATGTCATGTTCTTGAAACATAACTTTATCAATCGGGAAAAATAAAGATCAAAGATCACTCCTCACCTCGATATCATTGACCTCGGCAGTGATGTATGACTGCTTGAATTCGGTGTGTGGATAGCAGCCGCCGACTCCCTGAGAAGGTTACGGTATTGATTGGACTACGGTAGATCAATCGATAGATCAATCGATAAAATCGATACTCACGGTCTCGAAGCGCTCGGTGATCTTCTTGTTGAGACTCTCCTGCGGGTTACCGTAGCTGCGATTATAGGAGATGGGCGTCTGGTGGTCACGCACGACGAGCAGAGGCACGTTCCAGCCTGAGGATTACGGTAATCAATCAATCGATAAACTACCGTACCTTCGACAGCGTAGCAAGGCTCGTTGGGACCCTTGCGCTTGTAGCCGTTGGGGCAACCGCAGATCGATCCGCCAATGCAGACCTGCGAAGAGTCGGAATGTTTATCTACTCGCGTTCGTCAAGTATTTTTCACATTGTGAATTTCTTCTCGATTGCAACTAGGATTTCGATTCTTCGGAGGCACCTTTGAACACTTCACAACACTATCGCCACATCTTCGACACACTCACCTCTCCCAGTCCATCTCTGCACGTGAGTCCTCCGCAGGGTCCGATGGGGAGTACATCCTCGTTCTTCTCCACGTGACAAGGGTCGAGAATGTCCGAGTCCATCGCGATCTCGAGGGCGCCCCCGCCGATGTGGTTGTTCGAGCGCTGCAATTGCATATTTTTTATCATGATTAATCTGTTGGTGATAAGCTCGCAGATGAGGTTGTTCGACCGCTGAATGGGGAAGGATAGGCTAATCCATTCGGGGCTCTGCCACCTCACACCGATAACCGAATGCGAATTTTTGCAATGCGAATGGTGTATTGATACTAATTTTATCCTTTATTGGTCTGAATCTTGAACAAAAAATGCTACGTTTCATAGATTTCATAAGAACAGACAGTGCAGAAACTACCAATCGTTGAGATTGCGCTCATCCCGTTCCGAAAACAACAAATAAATAAATCTCTGCTCACCTGCAGCGAAGCCATCATCTGCTGGTACACATCGCACTCGTCGGCGGGGGATCCGCCGGGAGTTTGGGAGGGCTTCATTTCGACGTCGAAGCTGCAGAGAAATCGATTATTCCTGCTCATTATAAGTGCAATTTCGAGCTTTTCCAGCAGCTTTTGCCCACTGAGATGCGTGAAATGGTGTCAAAACTCGAGCAAAAGCAGGCATTCCACTCACTCAACGAGCAATCCATCGGGCCACTCGCTGTTCACCGTCTTCGGGTGCGTGATGTAGTTCATCTCAGTTGTCACATATCGCGGGGCGTAAGTCGTGCCTGCAGAGCCGGATTTTAGTTTGAGAACCGGGTTTTACAAAGCCGGCATTCTCCGGCTACGCCCACAACCGGTAAATAGAAATACCTCCGAAGGTCTTGGCGATGTCCTTCTTGAAGACGTCCACAAACTCGACGTAGGTGGGCGACTTCTCGGATCCGTACTGGGAAGAGTAGAGCAGAGGACGGCGATCGCGAGTGACCACGCGAAGTTTCATCGGGTGAGACTCGACCTGAGGGGAGTTGTTGCGTCATTACTAGGTCATATTAACAGTTTGAATCATTCCTGACCCTCGATACGCTTTTTGAGACAAGGGAGGGGTTGTTGCGTCATCAATAGGCAATTCAGCATCGGTTTCTATGTCGAATACTACGTAGTGTATCTAAGAAGCATCAGTTTCGATGACCAACCTTGACGCAGATATCTCCATCGCTCGACCTCGACTCCCCAGGTCGGCAGCCACAGTATGTTCCGGAGATGCACACCTGAGTATTGGGAGGTTTAGTTTGTTCAACAAGAGAATGAGGAGGTATTGCTCGTTGGGAATCGTTCGCATATTTGAGAATTGCGCGAAACACAACCGAACCTATTGCTTTGATTTGGACGAATAATTCGACCTGAATTCGAGAAAGAATCCTTACCTCTCGTTTCGGAATGCTGCACCAGCTCCTGCCGCACTGCGTGCCGTCGTGATGCTGTTGGTGGATGACGGTCGTTTGTCTTCTGCAAAGCTTGTTATTGTTGTTGTCGTTGTTGTTGTTGTTGTTGTTATTGTTATTGTTTCTCCCTCACCCTCCGAAGTGGTCGTCATCCTGCTGCGTGCGGGTCGAGTGCTGCACGTTGACGCGCTCGGCCGGACGCTCTTGCTGCAAATTTAAGGATTTTTTAAGCTATCAACCTGGAAGCGATCGCTCAGAACGCTTTGCATGATCAATTGAATAGTGTGTGAAACTCATCAAATTCTAAACACATGAAAGAACAAATAGCGATACCTGGAACGCCAGACACACTCGTCCTGGTTCCGCCGGGTTGGGCGAGTTATCGTAGAAGCCGTGGTTGCACTGGCAGTAGAAACCATCGTCCGTATCGACGCAGGCGGCGTTCCTAAAATTATTGTTATTTTAATTGTTTTACACCGATTACCGAGAAGACATCGCTCAAACCTCTATGCATTTGGATTTGTAAGTTGTGTGAAACACATAAGTTTTGCTATGACTTTTAGAAGCTCCGAAAATGAGTAAAACTGACTGATCGCAGTTGTTGAGCGAGGGGTTCTTGCACTCGTTGAGACGGCAGATGCGACCGGGCTGACCGGGCGGGCCTGAGATGAGCGATGAATCGGGAATTTTTTTTACTACTGGCCTTCAAAGAGCAAGTGTTCACTGTTCATCCCCAACGCACTTCAAGGGCGCAAGAAACATAATTGAAAGGGGTAAAAGTAAGAAACATCATTCGAACAGTCTAACAGTTCCTCACATCCAAACACTTTCTTCCTACTTGTCCGAATCAATCAATATCACTCACCCTCATCCCTGTACGGGTTCCTGCAGCGACAATCGTATCCTCCCGGTTTGTCGATGCACTCCGCGTGCGCGTCGCAGTCGTTCAGGTTGGCAGACTCGCACTCGTTGATTACTGCAAGGAGCACGGTAGGTTACGGTAATCGGCTATTCTATCGATTGATGAGCTCAGGGACTGAAACTTACCGTAAGAGCACTTCGTGCCCGGGTGCGACGGATTGTCATCGTGATAGCCAGAGCGGCATCTGGAAAGAGAGTCAGTTCGTGATACTCAGTTAGTAGCGAATCGATACTCGGGAGGCTACCGTACCTGCACTCGTAACCGTTCTCCTTATCGAAGCAATCAGCGAATCGCGAGCAACTGTTGAGCGATGGATGGGCGCACTCGTTGACCTGTGATTGTATCATCACAACGTAATATTCATTTATATTTCAGGGACAACTGAAGAAGCATTGCTAAAACACTTCGCCTGAGCAATTGAAGACAGTTTGAAGCATATGATTTTCGGGGGTGGGGGAGGGGATAAAGTGGAAATCAATAAATCAATATCTTACGGGAGCGAAGCACTTCCTGCCTGGTCTCCTGGCGGCGTCGGGCGACTGATCGATCGTGTTCACCGGGCAGCGACACGTGTAGCCCTCGACCTACAGATCATGATTGATCAATTGCATTATCATTAGGCAACTTCAACCAATTCCCAATCAAAAATTAACAGGCTAACTCACTCTATCCTCGCAAACAGCTAGCGCGTCGCAGTCATTGAGCGTACGCGACAGGCACTCGTTCACCTGCTCCACGCAGATGCGACCGGGACTGAAAGAGATTTCGTCATAAGTATGCAATTCAGTGTTACTTCATCACTAGGCAATCAATAGCTTACCGATGATGCTTATCCGGGGACTGGTCTACGTATCCATCACGGCAGCGGCACGTGAAACTGCAATATGGATTGTAAGAGCCGAGAAATCGGAAGAGCCGGATCCCGAACCGGAACCGGGAACAAGAAAGCCTACTCACCGGTCCGGTCCGTCAACTTCGGCGCAGATGGCTGCGGCGTGGCAGTCGTTCTGCGACGCGTCGAGGCAGACGGGCTGCGTGAGCACGCAGATGCGTCCCGGCTGGAATGGTAAGTCGTGGTAGGAGTACGGTGAATTTGGGGTTTTTAATCGCGAAATCAGAGACTAATACGAAAGCCCGCAGCTAATTCAGATGAAGACTGCGTGAAGCACACGTGAAAGTCAATTTTGCAAGAATCATTGTATTGGTTTTCGATAACAACTGGAATCAATAATTGATTCCGGAGTCGGTTACAGTAATCCACCGTACCTGTCCCCTCGGGTCGGGACTCTTGTCCGCGTATCCCTGCAGACACTCGCACGTGTATGAGGAGGGGCCGGTGGTGCGACAGGAGGCCGCAGAGTGGCAGTCGTTCAGTTGCGGGTCCTGACACGGGTGACCTGCAAGGGATACGGTAAGTAGGGTTACGGTAGGGCTACGGTAGGAGTACGGTAGGTTACGGTACAACTCACGAGGAGGAGGCGTGGGCGGCTGTGCGGGTTCGCAGACGCGTCCGGCCAGTTTCGGGTCGTCCGAGCGGTCGAGGAATCCTCGAGAGCATTCGCATCTGGGAAGGGGAATGTTGTCAAGTTCATCAGCAAAAATTGAAAAACATGTTCAAGTATGTTTCGCAAAATATTCGAATTCTCGTATATCTTCTACTCTCAATTATCTCGTGGACGACGCATTCGAAAATACAAACAATCAAACCCTCACCTGTATCCTCCCGGCGAGTTCACATCATCGTAGCAGATCGCGTTGCGCGAGCACGAGTTGAGACGCGCGTCGCGGCACGCGTTGTCTGAGATGGGGATTACGTCATCACTAAGTAATGCAATTCCTGGTCAAAGAATTCGAAAACTCACTTCTCACACAGACGCGTCCCTTCTGACCGGCAGGTGATTGATCGACGTATCCCTGAGCAAATTATGATTTGAGATCAACTCGAGTACGCTTCACATTGTGTTTAGTATCTCAAGATGGTTTGTGCAGCCAATTGCATTCATCTCTCTATCCAAAAAACGCTAATAATCAAAAATCTCACCTGAATGCACGTGCACTCGTATCTGTTGCCTCCTTGCGGAGTGCAGATCGCTGCAGCGGAGCACTCGTTTGATTGAGGGCAAACCTCTGGAAGGTTAATTATGTTAATTATGATAATTATTAATTAAATTAAAATCCTAATGACTAGACAAGACGTACCGGGCGGCTGGCAGACACGACCAGGCTGCGAGAGCATGTTGGGCGATCTGGAAAGATTCAAGTTATCTTATGCAGAGCATCATCTTACCACTATGCCCGACATCTGGTAAAGTAACAACATCTAAATCGCCTCCTTGTCTAGAAAGATTCAAAGAACTTTCACAAGCGTGTGCACGAAATGACCGGAGTCTTTGTTTGTTTCTTTTTTCATAATTCATGAAAATTGAAGAACGATATCCTCACCTATCGACGTATCCGTCCTTGCACTCGCACGTGTATCCCTCCTCGAGATCCCTGCAGTCGGCCTGTTTGGAGCACGTGTGACGACCGGCTGAGCACTCATCGACCTGAGAATGCAATACAATCACACTAGTTCATCACATAAGGCAATACTTCAATAGTACTCAGGTGAACGCTCATCCACCTGACAGAATTTATTATTGGATTTTTGCACAAAAAACCGGGAAGACCATCAATAGCGTTCGATCTAATGTTGTTTTACAAATAGTGCGAAGCATAACCATACTTCCGCAGAAAGAAGCCTGAAGTGAAACAAGGTTCCGAATAGAAGAGAATCGGAAGGCTGCTAGGAAGAGACAAGAGTGGGAGATTTCTAAAGACTTGAAAAGGAACCGTACCAACTGCACGCAGACTCTGCCCGGTCGCTGCATCTTGTTCGGCGAGCGATCGGTGAAGCCGGGCGCGCACTCGCATGAGAAACTCTGCAATGGAGAGGTGTTGCATCATCATTAGGCAATCCGAAGATTTCATCATCACTACTCAATATCCAACCTGCTCGTTATCCCTGCAGATGGCGTGCTGGTCGCAGTCGTTCCTGCCCGTCTCGCACTCGTTTTCGACTGGAAAATGAAATATTTTAATATTTATTTAGTTTGTAATTTCGAAATAACAAATTCGAAAATAAAAATAAACAGCGTACACATGAGGCAGACGCGACCAGGGAAGGCGGGTGAGGGGGAGATGTCTCTGTAATTGTCATCGTTGATCTCTCAGTCCTTATTTCGTTATTTCTTTGTTCCTAATCTACAGCGGACACTCAAGTTATCAAAGTGTTTCGCATTGATGTTCTTTAGAAGACCTCTTGAAGCACAACCATGCATCACTATTTTTTCCAATGTTGTCGATCAATACATTCCGAGCTACCGTATCCCTATCGTACCTCGATTGGGCGGGGCACTCGCACTCGTACGAATCGGGCGTGTCTCTGCACAGTGCGTGCTTGTCGCAGTCGTTGAGGGAGGGATTGGCGCACTCGTTGATGACTGGAAATCGACGATCGATTAGATTGAAGTTACCGTAACCTTATCGATCGATTTTCCATCATTTCATCATCACTACTCAATCGACTCACGCTGCCTGCAGGCTCTGCCCTTGAGCGTTGGTGTCGGGGAGACATCGAGGAATCCGGAGCGGCACTCGCACCTGGAATACCGTACTGTTACCGTATTCTTCGATCCAGTTACAGTAACCAATCAATCCAGCTACCGAACCTGTATCCCTCCTCTTCATCGAAGCAACGCCCGTTCTTGTCGCAGGAGTTGAGGGAAGGCTGCAAGATGACGTCATAAATTTTTGATTCTGTTAATTAGCCTAATTAGCTTAATTAACTACTCACATTAGCGCACTCATTGACGAGCTGCTTGCACAGACGACCGGGTCGGCCTTGGGAGAGGTCCTTGAAACCCTGTAAAGATTGAGATTAGACTAATGTGTTTCACGGTGAATTCATAATCACGACGGTCCCTAAGAATTCAATTCCATCTTGGGTTGCGATGACACAAATAAGCTAAACAAAAACATCCATTTCATTTTCCTTCTCAATTGAGCCATCGCCAAAAACTAAATTCCCGACATCATTCATTTTAAGAATCAAAAGTAATAATTCCAGTCACTCTCTGGATGGTGCAAACGATCGCTTTAGAATAAAGATAATGTGCTTCATAGCGTGGTCATCAACTCTACTTTCACCGAGTTCACAATGTTACGTCCTCTCTCCAATTACGATACAACTCAGCAATAACCCACCTGATGGCACTTGCACTCGTATCCCTCCTCCAGATCCGTGCACACCGCGTGCTGATGGCAGTCGTTGAGGTGCGGGAACTGGCACTCGTTCGTCACTGCAAAGTTATTCATCGATGACGTCATCATTATGCAATCCTATCTCGCTGTGCACTCATCACATGGGCGTTCATCATGGTTCACTCCATCACTTTCTGGGCGCTGATCGATAAAGATCACTGAACGTGTTGCAGTTAACGTCAAAATAGCTTACGAGGTTTGCACATGCGTCCGGGCTTGCGCCTATCGCCAATGTCCTTGAAGCCCTGACGACAGCGACAGGTGTAGCCGACCTGCGATTCATTCATCATTTCGATTTCGATTACTTGTTACGTTTCACCAAGTTTTTATCAGTTTGAAGATCGAAAAGTAACTGATTTCATGGTGATTCTGGTTGAATTTAAACAAAACTACTTGTTGTTCAAGAGTAAGAAACCTGCTGGTACTCCGCGGACAAATGACAATCGATAGATTTCTCATTACGCACTTCTAACCTCACTGATTCATTCTTGCTAACCACACTCCTTATTGTACTCATAGCAATCGGCAAGGGGCTACTCTACTCACCTGCTGGTCAATGCACTCCGCTGACAGGTGACAGTCATTCAACGACGGATTCGCGCACTCGTTTGATCAGGCATTTCTATCCTCACTTTTTCTATGCGTTTTGGTACCGTATCATTCCTCCCCTGTCAACATACGAGCACCATGTTTCACTCGCCTGTTGATCAATGCACTCGGCCGACAGATGGCAATCATTCAAAATTATCTTATTCATACCAGACCGAGATTGACAAGAGTACGTATTCGGCAACTGTCTGCGATCTATGCGAATTCGTACCTGTTGATCAATGCACTCCGCCGACAAATGGCAGTCATTCAGTGAGGGATTCGCGCACTCATTTTATTGTACATTTCTAACACTACTAATTCACGTTACCTAACCGTATTTTCAGCATACCTTCTACATAAATGTACCCCGATTAACTCACCTGCTGATCAATGCACTCTGCGGAAAGGTGACAATCGTTCAACGACGGATTCGCGCACTCGTTCGTGATCGTGCACGCTCCAGATGCGTCTCTCTCGTAGTTGACGGGACAGGAACACTTGGGGATGCCTCCGACCAGACTAGAAATGATCTTTGATCTCTTGCATTTTCTTTGATTGGGCTTTAGCACTCAATGAATGAGCTTTTTCATAAGGTTACCAGAAAGTCAGGCAATAAGTAAACTTCACGACTCACCGGCAGACCTCATTCAAGTGCACCTTGCAGGAGGTGAGGCTGTCCACGCGGCACTCATCGGGCGGAGGAGTGGGACGAGGAGAGCAGACACGGCCTGCAATTTGAGAAATGCACTCTGCACCAGCACCAATAGATTTCCTACTAAGGAGATCAATGATCAAGGATTAAAGATCAAAGATCAACTCACCAGGATGTGTGACCCTATTCGGGGACTGGTCGATGAATTCGTCTCTGCACTCGCACGTGAATCCTTGCTGGAGATCGTGACAGACGGCCTCACGAGAGCAGTCGTGCTTGCCTGAAAGATCAAAGATCAGAGATCAAACTAACTGTCCTAATGTGTTTTGGGATGACTGAATGGGTAAGGGGCGTGTCGATGAGAATGGGAGATCAAAGACCACTCACCAATTCTGCACTCATCGACGAGCGCTGGTCTGCACACTCTTCCGGGGCGGTGCTGGCGGTCGGGCGATTCATCGACGAAGTCGTCTCTGTAGAGAAATTATTCAATCTTGGGAAATAAGTGCGCGACAAGGCGCGATTGGTGCGCGATAGCAACTCCTTCAGAAATTATTGACTTTGGCAAAATCCTGTAGCATAACCGAGCAAGTTTCGTTATTTAAATCAGTTAGCGATAAATAGTGATAACTACCGTACCTGCATCTGCACTGGTACGCCTGAGGCGTGTCAATGCAATCCGCGTTCGATGAGCAGTCGTGACGGTTCGAGGTGCACTCGTTGATTCCTGGGATTATTGATTTTATTGTTTTGAATTGTCTCCTTCCTTAACATCATGGTTCTCTGTTCGCCCATCCTATGAAAAGCGAGTGAAACATTACTGAACGCTTTCTAAGTTTTCGAATTATCATTCTCCATCATTTGGACAACAAAATGTAGCAACAACTCACTGAGCAGGCATCGTCTTCCGGGTCTGCTCGACACATCGGGCGAGACGTCATTATGCGTCGCCGGGCAAGCACAGATGTACGAGTCCTGAACGGATTATCGATTGGATACCGTAACCTTCATCTACCGTACCTCAGTATCCGTGCATGTCGCCTCGGCGGAGCAGTCGTTCTGGCCGGTGGCGCACTCGTCGATTACTGTAAGATGAATTATTGGGGAATCGTGAACTGCTTTTATTTCCCTAAACTCACGTCTCTTGCACTTTCTTCCGGGTCGATTAACGCGGTCGAAGGAGACGTCCAGGTAGTTGAGGGCGCAGCTGGAAGATCAATTTGGTTACGGTAGCATAGGGTACGGTAGGATACTGTAGATTACGGTACCACTAACCGGCAGAGGTACGAATCAGGCGTATCCTCGCAGATGCCTCCGTCTCTAGCGCAATCATGCGTGCCGATAGCACACTCGTTCGTTACTGAAGAAATCGACAATTTGTAGTTTCATGGTTTTTGTGTACCGGCCTACGAAAAATTGAAAATTCCACTCTGTACTGATGAAGAAATAATTGTGAAACATACACTGCTTGCAGAGTCTTCCTGGCTTGCGGTCGATGCTCGGCGAGATGTCCAGGAAACCGGATCTGCAGATTGTTTTGATATTGACAACAATGGCAAAAACAAGGTCAAAACAACGAAAACAACAACAAACCTGCATCGGCAGTTGTATCCCGCATCGGTGTCCGTGCAGATGGCTCTGTCGGGTGAATCGCAATCATTCAGAGTCGGGTTGTCGCACTCGGGGATCACAGGGATGCAGACGCGGCCTGAAATTATGAATTGAATATTGAACTTCCACATTTTATTTCTGAATCCAACTATGATACTTCTAAGGCCACTTTCACATGTGCTTCAGATTCATTGCAAAATCGCTCTGATCTATTATAGAATAATTCATTTGCCACCGTGACCTCTCTGCAAAATTCTCTCACCGGGTCTGTTGAAGACATCGGGAGACTTGTCCCTGAACTCCGCAGGACACGCGCACGAGTAGTCATTGTCGCCGATCTGCAAGAGTTCCGGCAATTGAGGGCTGCTAGATGGCACTTCCGGAGCCGTTCTTCCGGTTCCGGCACCACTTCCGGGTTTTAAAATTCGGTCCTCACCTGGATGCATCGCGCGTTGCGGTCGCAGTCGTTCTTGCCCGGCTGACAGCGGTCGTTCTGGTGCACTGCAAATGATTGAGTTCTCTAATGCTCTACTCCTTTTTTGCTATCAGAAAACAATTCGAATGCTCCATTTCAGTTCTCTGAGCAAAAGCTTTAGAATGCGATGGATAATCTTTGAATATTTCTTCAAGGTGCCCTTGATATCAGTTTATTGAAGTCTGTCTACTCACGCTTCTTGCATCTCCTGCCAGGGTTTCTGAACTCGTCCTCATCGACGAATCCCGCCTTGCACACACATGTGTACGCTTCTGCCGTGTCGATGCAGATCGCGTTACTGTAATACAATGATAATTGAAAAAAATTGTCATCTGTATATGTGTGTTCATCTATGTACGTTTCAACTCCAATTCAAATGCACTCTCATCGCCAGGAAAGACGATCGGAGCGAGAGGCTGGTCGAAAAACATCTTACCGAAACAACGTGAAAATGCTCACCGATCGCAGTTGTTCAACCTCGGCGAGGAGCACTCGTTCACCAACTGAGTGCACACGAGACCGGGGAAGGCTGAGGGATTGGGCGAGTGATCGACGTAGCCGGACTTGCATCTGCATTATCGTAAGTTACGGTACGTTCGATCGATAACTGATCAGGTCTCAAGAACTATTGGTTACGGTAGCTACAGTACCTGCAGGCATATCCCTGGTCAGTGTCCGTGCACAGCGCGTTCGGCGAGCATCTGAACATTTTATTGATTGATTACCGTAATCTTCAGTTATCGATCGATCTACCGTACCTGGCCGATCCGTCGAGGCACTCGTTCTGCTCCGCAATGCAGAGACGGCCGGGCTTGACGATCGGGTTGGGCGAGCGATCGAAGAATCTGTGAAAAGTACGGTAATGGGGATGAAAAGTCAGTCATCGATAGCAATCAGTGGTGTAGGAGGAGTGCGGTACCCGTTGGGGCAGGCGCAGATGAATCCGTCGCCCTCGTCGGTGTCGATGCAGCGAGCAGATCTGTCGCAGTCGTGCAGGCCGAGCGAGCACTCGTCGCGGACTGGAATGTATCGGCTACCGTAATCTGGCGATGTTCGCTGGGTCAGATTCTAGTCCAGTGTGTCAAACTCACGACACGTTCCAGTCACGGGGTGCCGTCTCTCCGAGTGGTCGCACTGGCACGTGTAGTAGTTGCCGTGGGCGAGGCAGCGCTCGCGCTTGCTGCAAGGCGACGATTACTACTTCGCACACTACCACTTCGCGCTGTCGAAAAATCGACAGGCGACGTTTCACGAAAGCACACCACTTACCGAACGTCGCAGGCGAAGGGATGGGTGGGGTCGCAGGTGCCGGGAGGCGCGCAGCGACCATCGCGAGAGCGACTGAAATTGATCTTCGATCTTTGATCTCTAATCTCTCAACTCACCGTTGGAATCCGGCGCGGCACTCGCAGTAGTGGCCCTGTCCCGAGCGGTCTCTGACGAATTATTGAATTTTTTTTCGAATCACCTTCCTATTCCACTAATCGATCAATTCTTTTCTGTATTAGGAATAACGCGTGAAGCACAACTCGATCAACGACCAATAGAATGGGAATTGTACAAAAGAGTGGGCGGAGCTAGGAAGTGGGCGTGGCTTGAAAATGGGCGTGGTCTCACCTCACGCACTGCTCCTCGTCCTCGCATCTCGTGCCTCCATTAGCACAGTCTCCATCGTGCTGAGGAGAGATATGCACTTCCTTGATGGAGACTGGAAGGGGGCGGGGTTGATCTTTGATCTTTGATGTCTTCTTCTCCACCTAATAACTTACTGATAGTGCAAAGAGCTCTAAGTGTGAGTGAAGGTTATAAGAAATGCTTCACAATCAGCTGAAGTGTTCGGGGATCATTGAACCAATGATCGACAGCAATTCGTTCGACAAAATCGCTTAATATTTTTAATCCTAAATCTTTGATCTCTCACCACAGAATCCGCTCCTGTAGTCCCTCGTGTATCCTTCGGGACAAGCGCAGCGGTGGTTGAGGAAGGGAGTGATCAGGCATTCCTGAAAATTGGATCAGTTCCATAAAGTGAGTGATATACGATGTGTTTCACACATTCTTAAAGTAAACCAGCCAACATGATCAGTGCTGAGTCTTGGATCGATTCGATGAATGAAAAACCATCAAAAATATTGAAAACTGACCTCGGGGAAGATGCAGGAAGTCAGCAGTTGCGGGTTGCAGAGTGAACCTGAAATACATGTGTTTAGACGACGTTTCCAACTCCGCACACCACGAATTTTGCAACTCTGTCACATTTCCAACAGGGCGACGTTTCCCATCCCACACCACGTACCTCCGCACACTCTGGTCAGCGGATGCCTCTGGAATCCATCGGGGCACACGCACTTGCCCAGCCCCGATTCCTCGACGCAGAATTCGTTGAGGGAACGGTCGCAGCCGGATTGGGAACGGGCGTTGCAGCCGTGCTGCAAGAGATCAAAGATCAGATTGAGACGGGTGTTGAGATCAAAGATCAAGGATCACCACTCACATCATTAGCCGTTGGCTCCCTTCTCGCCTGTGGGCAGGCCACCTTCTGGATGATCGAGCGGAGTCGGGTGTCGAGGTCCTGGAAGAAGGACGATGTTTGCCACTCTCCACTCCACATTGCTTTGCTGTGGCTTTTTCGACAGGGCGACGTTTCCTAATCCGCACCACACCACACACCTTGAATCGGTCGACGTAGAACCAGTGCTGCGAGGAGCCGGCGATCGTCTCCAGTTCAGATGCGAGCACGTGGTCGGTGACTCCGATGGCGAACGTGTTGATCTGTAGTTTGTAGGTTGATCTCTGATCTCTCATATGTGATCTTTGATCCTTGATCTTCGAACTCACTCCAAGTTGCCTGGCAGACATTGCCGGTTCGGTGACGTTATCCTGCGATCTGCCGTCAGTCAGGACGATGGCCACACGCGAGACGTCGTTGGATCGGGCGCTGAAGTGGTGTGGTGAGGGCGACGTTTACCAATTGTTGAGCATAGTCGAAAAATCGACAGGCGACGTTTCACTCACCGCGCACCACGGCGCTCGGAGAAGCCCTCCTTGACCATGTGCTGAATGGCGGCGCCGGTTCTGGTGAGGCCGGTGAGGTACTGCGTCTCGGTGATGGCACGCAGCACGGATGCCTTGTCCGGATACTGGTTCAGGTCGAACTCGTGACGAATCTGTGCGTGTGGGAGACGTTTACTAATTGATTCCTTGTCAAAAATTGCATTGAGTGTACGTGAGCGACATTTCTAACCTGGTCCGAGTACTGAATGAGTCCGACTCGAGTCTTATCCGATCCGATCTCGAAGAGTTCCACGAATTCGCGAACGAAACGAAGCACCTAGAAATAGAAATAATTATGCATTGCGTGAGGCAGTTCGCCGTTTCCCAATACGTTTCGCTGGTTCAATATATTCAGTTCATTCATAAGAATATGATTTTTTCTTCTGACTGTTCCTACCAAAACTAACCTCATTCTTGAAGACATACGATCCGATGGATCCGGAGCCGTCAATCAGGAACATCAGATCCGTCTTCTGCTTCGGACACGTCGTCTGCACGGTGCACACTCGGCCCGGAGCGAGATTCGCCATCGATGAAACATCAATGAAGCCGGCGTAGCTGCAATGGTGTGGGTTGACGACGATTACTACTGAATTCCTAGTCAAGATTTGCAATGCGTGAGGCAAGGCGATGTTTCTCACCACTGGCAGGTGTATCCGTCGTTGGTGACGACGCAGTCGGCGTTCTCGTCGCACGTATTGAGCGACTTGGACGAGCACTCGTTGTGCGCTGCGAAGGGCGAGGTTTACTAATTTATCATTTTGAGACAATTTTTGACTGCGTGTGAGAGTTCGACGTTTGCCACTCACCAGCAACGCATCTTCTGCCGGGCGGAAGTCCGTGAGTGGAGGAGACATCAGTGTAGGCTGCATCGCACACACATGCGTATCTGTAAGTGGTGTGGTTGGGCGACGATTCTAATCGAAATTCTAGTGAAAAATGCATTGCGTGAGACACTGCGACGTTTCTTACCCGTCGGTGGCGTCGATGCAGCGCGCGTTGCGGTCGCACGTGTTCTCGCCCGTCGCGCACTCGTTCACCACTGAAAGGCGATGTTTACCATTTTCATGATTCTGTCAAAAAATTGCATTGCTTGAGGAAAGACGATGTTTCCCACGCACATTCTTTGCACTTTCTTCCGGGCGAGCGCTCCGCGTCCGGTGAAACGTCGAGGAAGCCGGCTCTGCGAATTAGGTTGTTGTTTTTTGATTAATAATAATGCTAATTAAAGCTAATTAGTCTAATTACCGGCATTGGCAGGTGAAGGAGTCGAACATGTTGAGGCAGAGGGCGTTCTGGTCGCAGTTGTGGTTGCGAGAGCAGGCAGAGTACACTGCGAGGTTTTGATTTTGATTTGTAGATAGAAGGCTGGAGGCAGAATGTTCAATTTGTGCTCCAATGAGTTTGAACTATTTGTGAAACACATTTTCGAAAAGAAAACAACCAGAAGAATGCCTGAAAGTGCTCACATCTACACGATCCATCGTGGTACCGGAAGGCGTTGTCCGCACAGGCGCACACATTCTGCCCCTGCACGACCTTAGCCGAGCAGACCTCGTTGCGGCCGCATCTGGGGAGATCAAGGATCAAGGTTAGAATTCAAAGATCAACTTTCGGTGAATCTAACTCTTCGCAGCTCGCGAGTAAGTTATCTTTCAGCAAAATTTCATGCACTCATTTTGCTACAGTGCTGGTCAAGGAAGTAGAGGAAAGAAGGATCAAAGATCAAAAGATCAACCCTCACTTGGGGTTCTTCGGGTCGCACTCATCGACGGAGAGGGAGGTACGGGCATCGTCCTGCACGGACACCTTCTCGATCGGCTTGCGGCACACACTTAAAAGATCTCTTGATTGATCATCTTTGCTTTTCCAATTATGTTTCAAATGATCTGCAAATCACAGTCGAAATGGCACTTCCAATTCAAACGAGTTTTTCTATCGCAAGAGCTAACAACACACAAGCGCTTGTAAGAAAAGAAATACGCACCGTCCGGGATAGTGGACCGAGTTGGGCGACGCATCCACGAATCCGGCTCTGCAACTGCATCGATAGGACTCCTTCGTGTCCTCGCAATGGGCGTGCTCGGAGCAGTCGTTCAGGGATCTGGAGAGGGAAATTATAATTTAATTATTTTAATTTCTGATTTCGTAATATTTGGACTGTTGACTCTGAGTATTCGTGGATATAATCGTTCAAGCACTTATTCCCGAGAATTTAACTCATTTGTGAAACACAACCTATCGCTCATTTTTTCGAAGTGAAATTGAAAAAAAAGTTTCGAAACTCACTCATCCGCGCACTCATCGATCGCCTCGACGCACTGTCTTCCGGGCAGTTTAGCATAGGAGGCGGAGACATCGGCGAATCCTGGGCGGCATCTGGAAAGGGGGCGGAGCTTGAGAGGTGATCTTTGATCTTTAGTTCATAGTGTCCATCCGCTATCTCAGGTTTTATCGTAAACATGGTTGATGAATTGGTTTTTGATCTTTAGTCTTAGCCCATCATTGGTTCTAATCTTTGATCACTTCTTACCTGCACTTATATCCGTCATCCTTGTCCACACAAATGGCGTTGTTCGAGCAGTCGACTCCATACTTGGCCTGCAATTTCATCATCACTACCCAACAAGTGAAATTGCTCCTCCGTTCAATTGTTGCTTCTTGCCCAGTGTTGTTCACTCACTCTCTCTTCCCCACAAACAAACGAAAAAAAAAACGATGAATGGGTCTGACCCACATTCTTTGTTCGCCCAGGGGAAGTTTCACTTTCTACATTGCTTCACTGTTTTTTCTCCTTTTTTCAAGAAAGCCAGTTCGTGATCCGCTTCCGTCGTGGCATACCGTACCTTCTCGTTGCACTCGTTGCTTCTTCTTCTGCAGACTCTGCCTGATTCTCCCTTGGGTGAAACGTCGGCGAATCCGGGATTGCACTGGCATGCGTAGCCCTCGGCCTGCAGTATCGATTATTGATTTTCTGATCCTCAGACTTTTCTTCGAATCTAGGTTATCAGTCCACCCAATCCTCTCGGCCTGACACCACCTCGCTCTGGCTGGTGATAGAGCCAGATAAAGAGACGCATGCGTCATCCTAGCTCTCCTAATCCAAATCCCCCGGGCGGAACATTAGAGAACGCTCGCTCCCTTCGTCTCGCATTAGGTCCGCGCCACAGTCAAATAATGGCTAATGGACGCTGGTTTTCTCCCTCGCTTCTTTCCCTTTCGATTCTCGTTCGTTCGCTCATGACTCCAAGCTCACAATGGACTGACTAAAGGATATCGTAATCGTGTCACCGTAATCTACCGTTAGCTACCGAGGAAAAAATCTCTTCCCGATGGGATACTGTAAACTACCGTAGTCTTTCTTATAAAACACCAGTTAGCGATTTGACACCGTAGTCTATCGCAACATACTGTAGCGTATCGTTTTAAAAGTCACTTCATGATAGGCAACCGTAGTCTACCGTACCTGGTCGATACATTGGGCGTCCTTGTGGCAGTTGTTCAGTCTCGAATCGGCACACTCGTTGATCACCAGGCAGCGACCGTCAGAGAGACGGCTGGAGAGGAGATTATTGATTTTTCGATACGCAATCAAGGAAGAATCAATTCATTGCGAGCTCTCATACAGGTCAAGTATCAGTGAAACACAACAGTTTCGAACTTTCAAATCTCAATCGATTTTGATCGATATCGGTAACCCTACCGTACCTGTATCCCGAAGCGCAGCGGCATTTGTACGTTCCGTTAGCGAACACGCAGACTTCCTGAAATTGGCATAATTAAAATTTTAATATAAATACAATTAATTACCTTCTTATTCGCATCGCAAGACAGGGGATCGTTGACGTCGCACTCGGGTGGGTCGGGAGTGAAGGCTGGAATTAGCGTAATTAACAGATTAATAAATAAAAAACGATTAAAAAAACACTTAAAAAAGGACTGCCGCGCAAAGGATCTCGAAGCTACATCGGTTTTCAATGAAAGCACACTGATTTGTGGACAGAATGACATGAAGAGAAAGAGCAACCAGAAACCGGAAGGACAGAGACCCAAAACGAATTTACACCACTTACTCTTCGCGCCTCGTTGTTGCAACGATTCTGCAACGTAAGTTTTGGATATGCAAAAAAGACGGTCGAATCAGTTTCTTTCCACCCGAACAATATTTAGCGTAGTCATGAAACCCAATCCACCGTCAATCTGTTCGTATCGATTCAGTATTCAATCGATACTACCGTACCTCTGACGCAGACTCTTCCCGGCTTGGAGTGGGGTTGGGTGCTCTCGTCTCTGTAGCCGTCGTGGCAGCGACAGGCGTATCCTGCAGAGATCAAAGGTCAAAGATCAGGCTACATTATCCTCTCTGTTCTTCTCAAGGATCAAAGATCAAAGATCAAACCCCAACTCACCCTCAGCCGTGTCGATACACGCAGCGTGGCTGCTGCAGTCGTGTCTGCCCTCGACGCACTCATTGACGACCGCCCGACACACGCGACCCTGCGGACGACCGTGCTGCAAGGATGGAAGTTGATCTTTGGTCTTTGGCATTTGACCTTTGATCTCTATCAACGTTTAGACGCCTTCTGAAGCTACCTACTAGGGGTGTCTTGATGTTTGACATTTCCCAATGGAGCTTTGATCTTTCCTGATTCAAAGACCTACCTGTCTCGACACGTCCACATATCCGCTGATGCACTGACACACGGGACCAGTCGGGGACTCCCTGCACTCAGCTTCCGCCGCGCAGTCGATAGCCGTGCATTGGTGCTCTGGAAGGAGATGATCTTTGATCTTTCATCTTTCTTGTTTGATCTTTTCCCACACGTTGACTTTCCGATCAGTTCCGTTACAATACAACGAAAGTTATGCTGTTTGTGAAACTTATTTGCTTTCTTACCTCTATGGCAAGTTCTTCCGATCAGACCGCCGCGGCTCACGTCCCGCCAGCCGGCCTTGCATCTGGAATTTACCATAATCTACCGTAATCACCGAAATAAAGTCAGTCCTCGATCGCCCTCGGCTACTGTAGCTACCGTACCTGCACTCGAATCCGTCCTCTCTATCGAGACATTCGGCGTTCTGGTCGCAGTTGTGCGCGCCCGTGGCGCACTCGTTCACGGCTGCAATTATCGATTTTCTCGATTCCCTTTACTCTAGTTGCTCACTTTCGCACTCAAACCGGCGCGATTTGACTGGCTGCTATTGAAAAGCAAGCCTAAATCACTGGGGGCGAAGAGATTGACATTTCGGCAAGGTCAGAGGGTAGATTACCCTCTATTCAAGACTTGAATCGACGGTTGCTCTCTCACTTTCCCATGATCTCTCACCCATCAATCACTTCGATCATCTACGCAAGAGCAAATAATGATTCAGCCGTTTTCGTACCCAACTTTTCTCTCAGGGTGCATGAAGGAACACGATTCCCACATAAAGCGTGGTTGATGGGATATTTGATTTGTTTGTGGTTATTAGAATCAAACCAGCCGTGTCATCATTGCACTAGGAAGACATGAGTCTTGACCCCTACGTGAAGCGAATCTCGACTGTTCCTTGAAGTAGTGAACGGGAAATAGAGCTGTTTTTGATATATTTTTAAACCGCTGCCTTTGCCAAATTACTGATCCATTCCAACCTATACTTGATCGACTCCCGGACCTTCCTCAGAACTAGTGAAAGGGAAGTGGGAATGAATTCAGAGACGCGTGTCGTAATGTGTTCATTGTTCTGTGTCTCCATTACTCAACCACTTCTCTTCTCAAGTCATGTCAATTGTCCCCTTTGATCTACTCGAGAAAGAGTGAAAGTAGGTGAACTGCCGGGGCCGGCAATTAGAAGGTCACAGTTACGGAAGGGCCGGGAGCCGGCTAGTATCTTGCGCAATTATAGTAAATATTCGATCAGACAAGAGATAACGCAATTCAAGGAGAGCAGCAGAGAAGTCAGAGAACATTAGAGATCACAGAAATTGAAGAGAGCGGCTGATAATCAGAGAAGGTTAGAGAATACGCGATTCGAGGAGAGCTGCAGACAGTCAGACAAAAGCCGAGAGATAATGGAAAAGAGCGCCTGCGGCCTGATTAGTCTATCTCTCTCTTATCAGTCGAGGTCGAGATCAAAGGGACGTGATTTGGGATAGAGAGGAGGATGAAAAGTCGAAACGAGTCGAATCAGCGAAAGCATGTGAATCAATCGATACCGTACCTCGCACGCATTTCCGTCCGGGATACCGCGGGTCGGGCGATCGATCCGTGTAGCCTCTCGGACATCTGGATTATCGATTAGTTACCGTACTTGATCGATTACCGTACCTGCACTGGAAGTAGCCGGGTTGTTCAGAATAGCACTCCGACACTGCATCGCAGTCGTGTCGTTGCGTGTAGTCCTGGCACGGATTCGCGCCTGAATCAGGATACTGTATCTCTTCGATTATCGATTTTCGCTGCTTCACTGCCTTGCAGCTGTCATTTCCGGTACAATTTGTGCCTGGCACTTCCCTTTCTCTCCCTCTTTTCGCCCCTTTGGAGAGATCGCTAAGACTGATTAGAACTGTCGCGGGGCCGGATCGATTACGCCACCTCCTTTCACTTATTCGAAACCGTTTCGAGACGCAATTTACGGTTCACAGACAATGGGCTTTCAATGAATCAAATAGATTTTATCCAGGAAAAAAGGCTCAAATAGCGAAAAAAAAATGTGCGAAAGAGAGGATCAACGAGTAGTTTCCGCTCATTCAACAAGTCGTTTCCTTACAAGTCAAGTCGAAACGGCACTAAAAGAAGCCTCTCAAGATCCCCTTTCCCTCTCACAAAACAAGGCGCATAATGGCAACTAATCATGTCTGGATTTCTCCTCCTTTCACTGTTCCGGCCCGTGTTTTCGTGTGCAATTTGGCCCCTGAAAGGACACTCGAACCCGGCAATTTCCTTGCCCCTTCCCTGCCCGATCAATCCATATCCAGACAAGGCGAGGGACTAGGACATCATGCCTCTCCCTCCCTCGGGCTAGATACCGTGGACACTCGGGAGTGAGCAGACAGGAAAGGCCAATAATGCACCTGTACCTTGTGCTAACTGGCTTTTCGCCTGATCGCTTGCTGCTTTTTTACTCTGCTTTCGTCAAATTTCGCTCTGCATTGAGGTAATTGTTGTGTTTACTCAACGTTTACGGCTCGAGAAGGGAAGGCTATCTACCGAGAATGGAACAAGGAGCGATCAGGATGAGCAAACTTGCTAAGCGGCTTGAGGAGGATGGCAGGGGCGCCAAATGGGATCCAAGCTGATCAAAGGAAGGAACGGGGGGACGAAAGGGCGTTGACCAACGCTTTTTTGGGGCCCAAGTTCCAGTTCTGCGATGCATCATCAGTCCGTGATAGCACGTAATCACCCCCAAAGGGCACTACCGTACTTTAGGGTGTTCACCATTCACAGATTGGGGTCAATCTCGAGCAAGATGTGTTACCTATAGAGAGGCGCCTCGCACTTAGGGTGATCTTGCCTATTTCAAGCGAGAGTAAAGGTCGAATCAGGCCGAGGTGCACTTGTGATTATCAGGATGCAGCGGATTTGCAAGTTTGAATCAAGACATTTTCGAAATTCAAATTTCAAGGCTTTTCACAACTTGGCGGCTCGTTTTCGCACGTGCTGATCGATTCGGACAGTCGAAAGGGCGGTGGTAGCAAGGGAGGCGATTGAGAGGTGGTAGGTCAGAGAGGGGCGAGAGAGTGAGAGAATCGCGGAGGGCACAGAGAAGGCTCACGCAGTGCGGCCACAATGCATCATTACTCAAGAGAGAGAGAGAGAGAGAGAGAGAGAGAGAGAGAGAGAGAGAGAGGTGTGAGTCAGACGGGAAGATGAGAGAGAGGAAAGCAAAGTTTTGAATTTTATAAATTTTCGAAAGATCGCAATGGAAGGACGATTATTACAACAGAACAAAATGTGCTTTGGTCAAGTGCTGAAGCATATCAAAAATTGCAAGAAACGCAACAATAAATGTAGAAATTAATGAGAGCGTAGATTCAACAACGGAAAGATCAGAAATCAAAGATCAAAGATCAACCCGACCTACCATATGAAACTGTCGCTGCGGCCACTGCCAACAGCAGCAGGGCTCGGTGCAGCCGGGGTGGACCCATTACGGGGTACGGTAGCTTGTCGTGGGTACGGTATCAGATACGGTATCTCCTTCTGATCCTGACTATGTCCTTAGGGGGACCACGGGAGTAAGAGGGGTTAGGCTGAGAGGGGAGCTGACACAGTGTCTACTAGAGGGAAGGGAGGGGCTAGTTCGGAGAGCGAGAGGGGAGGGGGAGGGGGAGGGACCCGAGGGGAGAGGCGAGAGAGATGGTGAAACAGTGGTTGGGTGGCAGCCTTTCGATAAGCCTTTTAGGTTAGATCATAGCCTCATCGAAATAGTTTGATCTGATAAGTTTCATCAGCACTACTTGTTCTCAATGAACTTCTATAATCGATTTATTTCTCAAGCTGAATCCTTCTACATTCAACTTACCGCTTCTTTTGTATTTTTGACATTTTTCCAGAACCATGCAGTTCCAGAAGTTGTCATTTAGCAACAACTAGTGCTACTCCTTCCAGTCACTTCGATAAGCATCTCGGAATCTTTCCCTACTCTTCTTCCCTTCTCCCCCTTTCACTTTCCTCCCCAGTGTCAAGCCCCGCTAGTCGGGGTCAATTTTCGGCAATGACTACCCAATTAGCCTTATTTTCCGTTTGTAAATCAATAACCACCGTACCCGTGCCGTTCGTGGTTGGAGCCGCCGCAGCCTGGTTCCTGCCGTCTACGGTAGCGTTCTCGAAGTGCTCCGGGAGTGCATCGTCGTCCAGGGACACTGTAATCGATTGATCAGGCTACCGTATGCTACCGTAATCACCCTCATCAGACTAATGCACATTTCGCATGCTGGTGACCTGGTCTCTTTCTGTCAGTCTTCTTTCTAATAAAAACAACGCGCGTATGTTCCTGCTTTTATGGGTATTGGGGTAACGGGGAGGGAGAGGGCTGTACAGTGATTGCTCCATTCCCCCTCCCGAAGCGAATTCCAACCCATTTCGCCTTCATTCGAACGAGAGATCAGGCGGGTAAGTAGTCCACCTACTCCTATTCAAATGCTAATGTGACATGCAAGAGCGTTCCTCCAACCTTCTCAATTTCTAAGCCTGTTCAAGGCAAGAACGGGGTTCTTTTCAATACGAACGTCGAATTTCAAGTAGCGGTAGGCTATTTCATCATCACTAGCCAATGTTGAGCAAGAGAGAGGTAGCGTGTTCTAGGTCATTCACTGCTTATCACTCTATCATCCCATTTGTCCGACCCCACCCTAGGAATGGGGTCAACCCCTCTATCTATGAGGGGTCAGGCTGTTCTTTTCCCCCCGGAGATATCACCAATTCTATCAGTGCACCATACTTTCACTGATGTTCTCAATTCTACATGAACACCTATGGAAAAGGACAACTTGCTTCCCAGTGAACTGTGAATGAATTCCCGTGTTTCGATTCTTTCTGATCAGCCCTAGAACAGGTCAGAAATTGGAAGTATTCTTTGTTTCGAATTCAGCTGATTAACTGATCGAATCGAATCGATCTGATCTGGTTGGATGAATAAAGTCAAGCCCCAGCTTACCGAGAGTGATTGATAGTACACGAAGCTCGGGACTAGAATGCGTGCGCAGGGAAAGCTAAGGCTATTAGGGGCTAAGACACTGCCCATTCTGGTCTTACGGAGAGGGCAGTGGGGGAGACAATCGGAAAGTGCAGGTAGGCTAATGCTTTTAGAGCTCACGAGGGAGGGTGGCTAGGAAGTGCCCAGAAAGGATCGGAGGGATCAGTGGAAGGAAAGAAGAGCTCCTAATGATTTCACTTCCAGCATTAACGAAATCAGGAGGAGAAAAGCGGCCTTTTAAACGGAATTCATCAGAAGAATTCTATAATCGAAAGAAATACTCACGCTGGGCACAGATCCTTCCGGGTTTCTTCGCAGGATCAGGAGAGACATCGGCGAAGCCGGTCGGGCAGTGGCACGTGAAACCTGGAAGGGGTGAATTCGATCAGGATCATTTGTTAAAACTTGAGTTTCAAGAAGGGAATAACAGCGAAAGAGAGGATATCCTAACAATAGAGGATTGATCAGCCGTGGAAAACAAAATCTTGAGAAATTTCAAAAGTGGCATTGCCCACGAAAACTGTTCGGAACCTATCATTGAGTCTCATGGACTACATATTGTCTCAAGATTTCGTTTAGCACCAGTGTATTGATCATTCATTGACAAAAAGGATTACCATCACTCGTGTCCACACAGACTGCTGCAGAGTCGCAGTCGTGCGACTGCGCGGCGCACTCGTTGATGCCTCCTGAGAGGATTATTGATTTATTAGTGGACGAGTATCGATTGATTTCGTCAACATCAGGCAATCTACCGTAGCCATTCCAATGCAGTCGGTCTTCAACTGGAACTGGACAACCGTTCTGCAACTCGACTACATATTTGTGGAACCAATATCGATATCATTATCACTCCAATCGATCCATGACGTCATCATTACGCAATCACCCTGTTATCATCTGCTTCTCCTCATCTCTCGAGTCACACCCAGCTAAACTTGATCTCCCCTATCTTTATCTCTCCCGTCTCGCTGCCCATTCGAAGGGGAAATTACCCCTGAGGAGCAGCAAGAGGCATGAGTCAGGGGAGGGGACGGTGATTGGATGGAGGAGTTCGATGATCAGCGTTCTTATTAGAAAATACATTTTATCCTGACAAACCTCGAACAATATTCTACTCTGGAGTATACTCATACAATCACATCGAGGTGATGCATTACCAATGTGCATTGTGCACGCAGTTCTTACTTTTTCTTCGAAAAAAATTTCAACTCCCTATTGCTGCCCTTCGCCCATGTTTTCGCCCTTTCCCTCCCAGCAGTCACAAATAATGGTCCTCCCAGTGACACCTTTCTCCCTGACCCTGAACCACGCAAAAAGTGCGGACTCTACACGCAATGAGCGATTGCTATTGTGCCAGGTGCACTCGATTTCGAAATGGGGACCTGAGGGAACCTAGATCTCAAGTTCAGAGAGCAAAGATCAGCTCTTACTCTGCTCGCAGACTCTTCCTGGTCTCTTCGCTTTCTCTGGCGATAAGTCGGCAAACTCCTCCATGCATCGGCAGGTGTATCCTGAAATACGGTCAGTTTGCAATCACCAGAGATTATGGTAGTACCTGCAGCCCGATCGATGCATCGCGCATTTGGCGAGCAGTCGTTGGAGGAGGCCGAGGCGCACTCGTTCATTACTGTAATGGGTACGGTTTCTCAGGTTACGGTATTCCAGGTATCGGTACTTCAGGGGTACGGTAGTCAGTCACTAGGCGATAGTCTCGCTGTCAGCTCGTAATCCGCCGCGTAATCCGACTGCCCATGGCAAGGACGCCGCGGGCGGATTTCCTCACTTTCACCCGAGGAATTAGCCCGAAGTGAGAGCAACTTGAGCCCTATTTGAGGGAGTGGAAGAGTTTCACTCTTGGAGAGGGAAACTTTTTCATTATTTTGATGGGACCTCTCGGAGTACTGTGATTGATCCAGAGCATCGGCTATTATGAATACCGTGAAACACAAGTCTGAACGCACCACCTCAAAATTATTTTCTGTGCTTGCTAATTGAGGCTAGCACCGCCCAGTACGCTGATCCTTGCGGGCACTACAGTGCTAATCTGAACAGCAAATGGCGTGGTCAATCATTTTTTCGCGGGCAATGGAGGATCTATTGCGATAGACCCGATTCATTGCCCCCAAATGAATAGTCTGAAGCATAATCCAAGTTGGTCAAGCTTTTTCTATTAGTGGTAGGCACACGCCAGCACTTTGACCCTCCTGTGCTAATCAGATCAGCGAGATCTCTCCCGTACAGTGACAGCTCGTGTGAATTATGGCTTTCTCGCGAGCTAAAGGGCAATACTCGTGTCGCCGTCTCTTCGGTTAGCACACTCTCTCGCTTCCCTGATCGTGCAGCGTTAGAGATTAGGAAAAGTCAAAGAAATTCGTTGCTTAGAAGAAGAAAACTAACATTTGAGGCACTTCCTTCCGGGTTTGGCGAGAGGGTGAGGGGAGACGTCCAGATAACCCTCTCTGGAAAGTTCAAAGATTAGTCATTGCCAGGATTTTATCTCAGAACATGAGGAAGTCCTCATGGAAAGATCAAAGGTCAACTATCTCCTGGTACAGGGAATGAAGCTGAGCGTGAAATAAAGTTTCGTGGCAATAAAGAACGAGACAGGGTTCAAAGAGACTCACCGACAGAGACACTCGTATCCCTTGACGCTGTCCATACAGAGAGCGGACGGATCGCAGTCGTTGGAGGAGGGAGAGGAGCACTCGTTGATTTGTTCTGTGAAATAGATCGATTTTCACATAGAGGGACGATCAGATATTGGCATTCTACAAGCTCACGCGAGTTTATAATAACCTTGAAACAGATCGCATTTCTGAAGTAATTGGAGAAACCAATTTGTATGCAATAAATTCCAGATGCGTTTCAAGAGAACAGTAAGGTCGGATAGGTTCGAAGAAAGTGTTATTGATCTTTTTCCTCCACGAAAAATACTAAAACTAACGATAGCATTGCTCCTCAGCGATCTCTCGTTCGCCCTTTTCAATTTTTATGACTACCGATCACTAGAACGCCCACCATTGTCATTATTACACAACGCACTGTTTGTTAGCTACATGTCGAGTATACTTCAGAATTCAGAAACTAACGATAACAAATCTCCTCGGCCATTTCCCATCCCCGCTCGCAGCCGCAAACGAATCGGCCTTTCTCCGTGGACGAGGCCATGCAGTGCTGATGGGCACCTGATAATTGAGGGAATAGTATCATTATTATCGGTTATTAGAGTTCTTCATCACCGAAATTGCAAGAAAAACAAGTGAAAACGCTGATATCGTCTCCTTAGTTGTGGGACAAGACGTGGGACGAGAGAAGAGGAGGGGTGATGATGTACAGGAACAGGGAAAGTGATCTTTTACCTTTACAACTGTCCTTCCTCGTCGGGTCACAATCTCCTGTCTTCCCACTCTTCTCATTCTTTCCTCCTCCATCAATGGAAGACGCGACATCGGAACCGTTCGTAGTCACGCGAACAATCCCCGCGAAGGGGTCGGTCGAGTTCTGAGATTATTAATTTTTATGCAAAAGGAACGCGAAAAGTAATTGAATCCCAGACCATTTGAAGACCTGCATAGAAATGCTGAAACCTAAGTTGTTCATCAAGTCTGTCTGATTTATCATTCTGCGTATTCTAGGCATATTTTTGAGTTAGAAAAAAAATTAGCTTACCAATGCCTCATAAACCTCGTTCCTACCCATGTCAGGTGTGGTGCCGACCAAGAGCTTGCCGCGTTTTCTAAATTTTGATTTTGATAATTAATTAATAAATTAATAATGAAGTTAATAAAAGTAATTACTTCTGCTCCACCAACGTCTCCTGCATGCTCGTCGTCGAGTTATCCGAGGAGACGAGGAATCTGGAAGGAATGATTTAGTTTCGAATCTCTTATCTCATGAAGCTTGTCGACATGGCGAATAGACGAAACGAGCCGAGATCGGTCAGTCATTTCAATTTCGACTAGTCGGAATACTAAAATCATTTTTCGAGACTCTTGATCGCTCAAAGTCTGTGAAGCTTGTGCATGAAATGACACCAATTTTGATAATTTTATGCTTAAACAAAAATGTGAACTTACTTCTGCGGCGCCCTCCTCGCTGCCTCCTTCTTCCTCTTCGTTGTGGTCGAGAACTGAAGGGAATTGTTACAGTACTCGACAGTACGTCTTTAAAGTCAGTAGTCGATAAACCACCGTATCATATTTACATTACCTGCAAATGCAGATCCCTCTCTAGGTCGGAACAGTTCGCGACGGGGTTGGAGATGTAGGCGGAGAGGAGCTCGGTCGGGAGGCATCTAGGTTAGTAAGCGATGATCTAATAAGAGCTATGATTATCAGTAATCGATATTCTCATATCTGGAGAAGAAAATGATATTTTTTTGGACCATGATGGCTGCAGTTGATCGATAGCAATACATTCGAAGAGATAACGAATGAAGATTGAAACATAGTTCAACATGAATTTTGGGTAAATGAAAATCGATAACTGAAAAACTCACCTCGCAGCGCCGAGCGGGCGCACCGTGCCAAGCTTGCACACGCATCGCCATGTTCCTCCGACGACCTGGAAATAGATTGACTAGTCTCAGAAGTGAGTTGTGCACACCGCATTTCCATGACGCAATGAACGCATTCATTTCGGGCAGATTATGAAAACGAAATGTAACAAATTCGGATGGAGGAAAGACTCACAATGCAGATCTGGCCCAAATCCTCCAGACAGCCGTGCGCGTTCCCACAGAGTTCAACCTGAAATTAGTTTCGTATTTATTGTTTGTTCGACCTTGTCGATGTAAGTTTGGTAAAATTCGTGACGATTCTTACTAGAGACTTTTGAATTTTCAATTTGCTCAAGAAACAATTAAAATCCTTACCTCTCCATACAACAAACTGTTCCTGCTCGTCCTTCTGTCCGTTCCATCAGCGCACTTCCTCTCCTTGAGCTTCTTTCCTTTCAGAGAAACAGTCTCGTCCGAGCCGTCCTCGCAGTCTTTCTGCGGATGGAAGTTGTTAGTTAGATTTTTCAGTACAAACGGTGAGCACTTGAACGATCTCAACGGTAGTCTGGGTATGAAATCTACTGCGTGAAGCATAAATGAAAGGAATTGTTATGAAAAGAATGCGATTTGGATCCCAAAAATCATTTCCGAAGATCAAAGATCATTTCTCACCTTTCCATCGCCCACTCTCGCGGCATCGATGCATCTCGTCCTTCCGCAGGCGCACTCGAATTGGGAGGCCGTGCATTCTAGAATTTGTATTATTTTATCATTTCTTTGTGTGATTTGTTTCGCTTTCCATCTCTTTAATGAATTTTGGGTTATCCTTTAGCTATGTTTCACTCTGAATGCATTGGCTCTGCAGCGTCACTTTAGCCAAAAAGAACTATTCAAGATAAATTAACAATCATTGCCTTAGCTCATTTTACTCAGTCCATCCGATAACCGAATTTTAATATAACCCTTATCTTCGTTTTTCTCACCCTCGTCACTCCCATCCTTGCAGTCCTGCTTCCCGTCCTGGAACCTCGTCCCATCGATGCACGCCGAGCCGTCGTTACAGGGGAATTGGCCCGAACGGCAGGCTGAAAAGCGTTCTTATGTTCCTTTGTGTGATTAGAAAATACCTTGTGAGTAAAAGAAACTCTTCCTAGTAAAAGATAATTCTCTTATAAAGCGAACTTTCCTTAACGCACTTTCTGCACTTCAACTAGCTGGACCTTCGATGAACATTCTGATTTCCTTAGTTCTTCACTGCTGAAGCTATCATTCTAGCATTACAAAACCCACGTTCATCACTTCCATCCCCGCAGTCCCTCACTCCATCCTGATATTTTATCGGTTCGATGCACGCCGAGCGATCAGCACACACGAAGAAGTGAGACGGGCAGCCTGGATTGAATATTATTTGTTAAAATATTGCTTGTATTATTCTTGACAACGGCAAACCGAATACGGATTACGGTTCATCAGTTGCACCGATTCTAGTAGAATGTGTGAAGCGCATTCGATGGTACTCATATTCGGACAGTCGGAAAAAAGATATTTATCCTCACCCTCATCAATTCCCGAGTAGCAATCTATCCTTCCATCTCCCACTTTCTTCGTCGAAATACAGCGAGGATTGCCGAACTTGCAGTCGAATTGCCACGGAAGGCACACTGAAAGTGTTTTTTTACTGCTTTGCTCCTTTCATCAATCGCACTTATTTTTATCATCTCAAGCAATCTTATTTCGTGCATGCATTTTCTCATAGATTACCCTCTGAATACGAGAAAATAGAAGGCCCGATGCTTGTAAGGAGTGGAGTGATCATGATTGAAAACGCTTCTCATTTATCCTGGTTTCACTCCTCATTTCTCGCATTGGCGGAAGGATCTTACTACACTCGGATATGGATCACCCTAGCCGCAGCAAGACAAAAGGGGCCCGATGCTAATGGGAGCAGTGATCATGATAGGGGTAGGCATCGGATTACCCATGACCTATGTGCATACAAATGGGAAGGAAGGGATTATTAGAGACTCCCGGGCCCCCTGCCGCGCGGTGAACTTTGATCTTCGCATGCCAGTTCATGCTAGCGATACCCCTTGCACTCCTGTGCATTTGGCTCAGAGACAACTCTCAATGGAGCAATCGAACAAAACAATTCAAATTTGATGTAATGTGCAAAGGCTCTGTACAATCGCGTTCTTACTTTCAGTCCCCATTGTTGCATATATGAGAACTTTCCCCGGAACGGGCACAAAGCCCCTCAGAACTTCCAGCTTCTAGAGCACAGCAGCACTTGTTGGGTCACTTGTAATGCTCCGACTCTCTCCAATCCCCATGCTCTCTCGCCCTGTCTGACCGACGAGAGATCAGGTAGAAGTGAGAGAGTGAAGGTGAGTGCTCCTTCAGAGGGTGAATAACAGTCTATCCAGACGAGATAGTGTGTGAATCTAAGAGAGTCGGCGAGCGATAATTGGTCTTCCCTCTTATTGTTGACGAACTTTCTCCGGAAATTGCGAAGGAGTGAAGAAGGGAGCCTCTTGAGGTTGCTACCTTCTTTCCTCTTCTCACTTTCGGAGGAGAGATGACTAAGGAGAAAGTAGCTGGGCAGATTTGTATCTTCCTTTCGCTGGCAATAATATTGTGATTTATCCCAAACGAAACCGGAGACGATTGTACTTCAATGCAATACTGACAAGTTCAACCCGTTGTGAAACATAATTTACCCTACCCGCCAAACTAGAACGTAGATTGCACCATCTCAAGTGGATCTCGCCCGCTCCCGGTCAAAGAGCTGAGAGGAATGAAAGGAAGAGCACTGAAAGAGCTGTGATCGAGATCCCAAGGGCATTTCCTCATTTGGCAGTTCGATTGGTTCAAGTTTCATTAGGAGCAATTCACGAATATGCTTCAAGACGGACGTAATGGGCGCTGAGCACCGAAGTATTCAATGCGACAGTGAAAAGAGTTGAAAAGAAAAATCCCTATTGAATTATCTAGCCCCCCGAGCCATTGATTTCGGTGATATCAAATTCCTCCCTTTCAATGGATGTTTTCCACTGCAAGAGCACTGTTCCTGATCGCTGACTTTGAAAGGAGGAATTGTTTTGCCCTGGCCGGTCTTGTTTAGCGTTGTTGCCTTCTTTTCGACTGGGCGAAGGAAATTGCGCAGTGTATTTTCCGATAGCCTTGTAAATACCAATCACAGCACCTCAATTTCGTCTGTTCTTTGCAGTCTGAATATTAGTATGAGAGACACAAGTAATTGTGCATCAACGATAATCAGAAAGCCTTGAGGAAAATGCCACAATGCGGTCGAATTACTAAGCAACTGTGGCCAGCCCTCTGACTTTCTTTCTCTACCTTCTCCTTTTCCTCCCCTCTAATTACTCGATCACCAGCTCGAGGCCATCCACCAGTGTCAGATGTTGCGCAATTTCGGCCATTGTTTCCGGTGCATTCATGAGAATTCCCACGCAATCTAGAGTCTCTTCCGATTCAATGATCTCTGTCAGGTAAGAAAATAGAGCGAACATTCGAAATTATGTGCCCTTCATTCCCTAATTCAGACTCAATTGACCATCAGTTGCCATTCTCAAGGTCGAACTTGGATAGAGTAACTGCTTACTAGCGGAATTTGCAGCCTCTGATGACAGGTGGCAAGTTCACTGTGTCTATTACGTTTCAATGGAGAGCTATGACTAACGACCGAGATGAGAGTTGAACCTTCGAAATGAGTTCTCAGAAAAGAGCTCAGGGGTTCACATAGGCCACAAAGCCGCAGAGGTAAGTAAATAAGTAAGCGGTAATGTCTATTCTTCTTCCAAGTCAAGGCTATCCGCGCGGAAAAAGAGCGCCAAAGAAGGCTATTACTGTTCGAGACTCGAGAGTTCTGACCATTCTCGGGCTCTGACTCTCTTCATTTCGCATACTCTCTAGTTAGAGAATCAGACCCCCATTTTATTGCATCTCAAAAAGCGGAGGTCACTATTGACTTTGGCCCATTGTAGTTCCTTTTTCGAGTTGGGCGAGAGACCAAGTCGATTTGAGAGAGCGCAGACGGTCCGAGAAATCGAGACTGCTGTCTAAATGCAGATGAAGGAGCGACTTCCGAGTGGATTCAAGAGACGGTTAGGGAGGGTGAGAGACAAGGGGAAGTGGAGAGAGCGCAGACAATCAGAGAAAGCGAGAGAGCAGGCGTGTCTGAGCGGCAGAGAACACCTGAGGGCTGCTCGCTTTGTTTGTTTGCAATCACTCTCTGGACATACGATCTCGTCCCTCATTAGGATCGATTTCGGCCTGAGAGCTCCGGGTTGATCGGGAAAGAGCAACCTGTGCGATACGATTCAATGTTTCATCTATGCAAAAACACACAGATTTTCGTCAAGGATCACGAGTACGGAACTCAACGTACTTCAGTGCTAATTCCGACTTCTCTCGCCTGGTCCCAAGAGATGTTTTCCCTCCTTGCCCTCGGCCGCCCTAATACCCTCATTACACGCGGTGCGGCCTTTAGAGTGCTCCCGCGCCTCACTTTGTAACTTTACAAGTACTTTAGCGCGTGGGGCTCATCATAGTTCTCTTGATTCCGCCTACTCTCTCGTCGGTCAGGCAGAGCGAGACAGTATACGATACAAGAATCAAAAGGAGCGAAAAAAACCTCCTTGATTAGGCATTATGCGGGCGGGAACAGGGGGAGTTCGCACTTCAAGAGGTCGACAAGCTCTCTTTCCGTTCAGACAAAACAAGAAAGCACGTGAATCGAGGAGACACCAGACCTTTGCTTCGAATCGCGAGCGCGCATAGCATAGCCTATATTTGAAGTGGGGGAAGGAAGGAATGAGACAGCGAATGGAAAGGAGCAGCTATTATGAGAAGAGTTCAAGCAGGAGGAGAAAGCAGAGGAATAATGGGATATCTGGACCAATATTGCGAGAGCTTCCGAGAGCGTTTGCTGAGGTGAAAGTGAGACTTGAGGATGAAAGCATCAAGAATAATAGAGAAACAGCTGTTGAATCTGGATCAATAGGACGATATTGAATAGTAGGAGAAAAGCGAAAGCATGATGACCGCAAAAGGATCCATGAAAGAATAGCAATGTGAGCAGCAAGGAGAGCAGGACATAAGGACTTTCATGAAAATGTTTTGATTCTGCGAATTATCAGATCTAAAACATTGGGTGAGAGGCGTTAGAAGTGTAGAAGAAAATGGATGTAATACGAAGGAAGAAGTAAAAGAGCATCAGAAAGACAAAAAATCAACAAATCAACGCACCCTCATCACTTCCATCCCAGCAATCCTCAATTCCGTCCTGCCACTTCAGTAGATCCACGCACTGCCCGCCCACGGCACAGGCGAACTCGCTCTTCGTGCAGCGACCTGGAAGATTTGGAGTCTGCTCAAGTTCATACGAGATGCAACAATCTTTCAGCACTGCTTTTAGATTGATTGTTGTGTACAACGCGAATCGCATGATTATTGAAATGGAGAGCAGCAAAGCCAATTGAGCCGTTGGTGAAACGTAAGCGTACAATTCATGAGGCTAATACAACTGACGCTTTTGCATGTGTTTCACCGACATTTCAATTGTCTTTTCCGTTTTAACTTGTCAATATCACCTTTTCTCTGTCTGAACAATCCAACAAAAATGTTCCAAACCCTGACCACTCCCTGTCGTGTTGTTTCCCCCTGCTGCAGCAGCTGCAGTTGCTGCAGAGATAATCGCTAGAATCCACACGACTATCATCGATTTCCGCCTCCCAATCGGCCTATGGTCGACCATTTTGAGTGTGATTGTAGTGTAGGAGCCCCGAAGGGCGAGAGGCGTCGGGGAATCTGAGAGCTGGATCATTATTTGGTAATCTTACAGGAAATGGAGGGACAATTACGAAGAAACATCCATAAGCAATCACGAATGAGACATTAAACGGGCCGGAAAACGAAAAAAATCAGTCGAAATCGTACAGCTGTCAGTAACAGTCTCGCGGGTGATTATTAGTGGTCGACCTTACGAGGTCAGAGAGAGAGGGAGACACTGTTATGAGATGGCGGATAGAGATAAGTAAGGGGAGTGGGGAAATCAGGAAGGAAAGGGGGAGTTATCACTTATCGATCTGACAGTAGGACACATACTGCTTTCACAAGAAAATCGACTGATGGAACAAAACATCGCAAGAATCGACTGGGAAATGAGGTTGGCTATCAGTTATCAATCGGTCGTTGCTAAACAACAATTCACCGGGCAGGTAATCGATCCTTGCAGTGGAAAGGAAGACAGGGGGTCACAAGTAGGGAAGGAGGGGGATGCTTGTAGGGCCCGCCCATCAGAGTGGAGGAGAAGGAAAGGAGAGGGAGTGATCCAAGGAGGAAGGAACATGCAACAAGGCGCAAGAACTGATGTCTCATTTCGAAAATAAATAATCTTGAGAAAATCCAAGAAACGCATTAGGGCGCTCACGTACTTGTTAGATCAGCCTATGCAAATGGCCCGCCTCAGGGGGCTGAGAAGGCGCAAAAACTGAGCGAGAATAAGTTTCGAGGTCGCCTGCTGGGGTCACATTCTCCTCTCCTTCTTGAAGGAGGGATACCACCCTAGGTAATTAAGAGATGAGAAGAATTGGGGAGGAAGGCACGGGTAAGGGAGTGAATAATGGGAACAGAAGAGAAGAGACTGTCTCAGAATGGATCAAGGAATGAGTGACAGAAGGGGCGCACGGGCCTTTGAGAGCTAATGATGCTGCACTTTACGAGAGGGGAGTGGAATTTGAGGAATTGTAGATGAAAGAATAAACGTTGATCAGCACAGTGGAAAATACGGCCAATTTCTACTTTCCTGGAAGACTGCACAACAATTGTAACGCCAACCTAGCGTTAGACATTCTCAATTGATCGAAATTGAACTATTCTTCCGGGGAGTAAAGAAATGCCGAAAATACAATGGAAACGAAGTAACCAGAAAGTTTGTGAAAAACTATCAATTCTGATTAGACATGCTCACAAATCCTCTCACATGCCAAATGCCCTCGAGGGACGAGACTCATGGCTCCACAGGTCTCTCTCTCCCACTCTCGACTGTCATTAATCTGCCCCTCCTCTTGAGTGGTCAGAGAGAGTACTGAAGTGGGGTTAGGGGCCCTGCCTGTACTCTCGAGTTCATGGGGAGAGAGGGAGTGGAGTCTCTTCGATCTTCTCGATCTATCACTAGACAGGCAGAGAGGAGAGATGCGAGGGAGTGCCCATCCGTGCTCTTCCTGTATGTTATTATACCTTAGTCCTGTGATGAAGAAATGATACTCGAGGTGATGAAAAGTTTTTATATTGGAATGCCTATTGGCGGCCCATTACTGCTGAGCTTCGCTGAGAGTTAACAACAGCGAAACATATTCGAGAATGATCCTACGGTTGAAGGATTGGTGATTAGCCTATAGTAAGTTCAAGTGGCCGGACTTCTCGGCAACGAGGAAAGAGCAGATCTTGCGCAAGGCTGTAGTAGGGATGAGCCGTGACCTACTTGCGAGTACTACTCTCGTACTTGCAAGGTGTTCGCCCCATGAATAGGAAGGAGCAAGGAGCTGATGACTATTCAATCGCTTTCGGCCCTAACTCATCTCAGCAGATACTAAGGGATGATTGGAGTCAGGGGGATGTGAAATAATTCTGGTCAGCGAAAAGTGGTAAAATATGAGTTTTGGAAAAAAAGGGCTAGGATTGAACTAGTAAAAAGGTTTTTTCATAGGCGTTCAAAAAAAAATCAACCGTCCTCATCAGTTGAGCTGCTGAAGTATCTCTGAAGCACAACTCGACGTACTTCAGGCAGGAAAAATGAGCCATGATTCGTACACCCAACCTGGTCTTGGATCGAAGGAGGAACCCTTCCCTCTCCCTTCTCTTCCCCATTGAGTTGTCTCGCCACGGACAGTTTACTATAATACGCTCATCTCATCCCATTCCAATTCAATCTTCGCCCATCTCCTCCTGAATGGAGTCCCATGCGCGGAGAGAAGAGAGGAGGAGGAAAAAGTTCACCGCACCCAAGTGTATGAGCGGAGAAATTACTCTCTCGACTTTGGTCGGTTCGGAGAGGAAAGACCAGGAACATTGTAGGCGATTCGGTAGAAAAAAATCTTTGAGCTTGAGTTGGTCAAAGAATGCGTTTCAAACATGACAGAGCCTGAGCACCGATATTGCACGAGAGGGATGGTCTCACCTGCCAAATACTGCAGGAAATCCCCATTGTTTTCGCACGATTACGGATGAGTAATGAGAGGTGGAAGAGGAGATCATTCACGGCGAACAACAGGCTCTAACCGAATCAGAGTAACGAGAAGACACGCAAAAAGTGTGGTAATCGTCTGGTGAAACAAAGACTCGATGAGTGATCGAGAGTAACAGGTGTCGCAATTCATAATTGAACCATGCAAGTTAATGATTCTGCAAAAGTGTTTTGAAAAACGCATCGGTTCATCATTGAACCGAAATGGTTGCGGAAACGAGAACCTTTTGTGCTGAAACCAGATAAATGGCACGAGGGGGGATATCACACACTGGCAGTGCCCGCCAACTTTGGAAATGGAGATGATCCCAAAAAAAGTGAATGTGTTGGCACGATGAAAGTGAGCGTTCCGCGTACTTTACACGTGCACTTTTTATGCGTTTTTGCAGCCAATGAACCACGGTCATTCGGCCTTTCCTCCCTTTTCCGGCAGTGAAATGAGACTGTGGAGGTGATTGCTAGACGCAGTGGCGCGTTATGTGATTGTGCTACTTCAGTTACCTACTGTAGAACCATCTAAACATGGTTGAACGGGGGCTACCTACTGTGAAACTCATTCAAAACCTAACAACCCGGTTAAAAGTGAATAAGTTAGCCTGCACGAGTCACCTAAACAGTAATGCAGGTTGTCCGATGTAGAGCCTACTCCGAATTTATCATGCATCTATCCAATGCCTAACCAATTCTTATCTTCTAAAAATTAAGTACAAAACCAAGTGCTACTACAGAAGTCTATAGAAACACATCTTGAATGGAAACCGAAATATAAGATCACAACACCCGCTACCTATCCCGAATCCATTCTGCATCCATCCCCTATTCTCAGCTCAGCCCTTGAACTCATTCCGCATGCCCATCTCATTCAAATTCTCTATAGAATCGGCGCGATCTCTTAGCCTATCATGAACCAGGAATGAGCCCATTCGTATTGAAATGACCGCCAGACAATGAGAGAAACGAGGCAGCAAACGTGAGGTAAGAGGGAAGAACCGAGATGAGGCAAGGTCATTGCTATGCGTTTACCGCGCAGTTAGAATCACTCAGAGGCGGCCGAAAGAGAGATTCACCCTGAGAAATCGGCAGAAAAGGAGACGAAAAGGCGCCGAAAAGAGGGAATGGAGCGAACTGAAGGCTGGGGATCAATCTTCATTTGATTAACTTCTGAATTGGTAAGTCTTTCCGTCAATCGATAAATAGCAATAATAATTCAGAAAGCAATGATTTTGCATTCGCAGCTTCTTTATCAGAGGAAGTAATCTACACAAAAATTAGCGCAAATTAAAACGTAGATCAAACCTCGTATGGTTGGGGAGTGATGAAATGTGATGAATGTTATGCTGAATCGAGAAAGATCAACGATCGAAACGGATAAAAACGAAACTTCTAGGGGAGGCCAAAACGTGTCCAACATGGAGAAAGATCAATGATCGAAATGGGCAGAAATGGAATAATTAACGAGGAGCGAGTATAATCGAAACGCTATGGAGAACGGGAGAAATATCAAAGATCGAAACAGATAAAATGAAAGCTTCTAGTGGGAAAACGAGCAAAATCTAGTACACTAACGAGAAATATGGTGCAGGATGGATAAAGATGAAGGATCAACACGGATAAAAAACTCTCGAGAAAACACAACAGAATCTCATACTATTCGAGGGAACTTCTGGTAAAATCAATAGGGGTTCTATGGTGGCAGATTGATAAATCCACCGGTACACTAATTAACATGATTAACACTAATTAACAGATACTTAATTAATTACTGGGGCGGGAAGAAGAACTGTCCGTCGGCCATGAGGGGCGAGGGAGAGGGAGCCATACCCATCGGGACTGTAATAAGAATGTTTTTACAGAGACACACAAGAGAAAAATTACACCCAACATTTTGTTGCAACTTTACAAGATCCATGAAGCATCAATGCAAGAAGTCAGAAAACTATTATTGTATCGAGCGTACTTTGCAGTATAATTACAACGCAACGGGTTGTTCCAATTTTAGGGGGAACCTGAAGCATCAATGGAAATGGTGCCAGACCCTAATTTCAATATACAAACAATTTCATTCAAACAAGACTGCTGAACTTATCGCCCAAATCTATTCCAACCCTAGTTAGTTGTACAATTGAAACCTGGCTTTCCCTCTAGACAATCATTACTATTTTTTTCATTATTTCAATGACATAGACGTACTCAATGGATTCCGCTTCTATTCGCTATCTTCATCGCACTGTGAAACCCCAGTCAAACACACCAATTTCATTTCCCGACACTTCTTCGATTTTTGGCCATACTCTGCTCAGTCGGGCCACACATCGAAGAAGTTTCAATCTCCCCATCCTCACTCACCTCCTCCCATCATCATCCCTCCTCCTCCTCTGCCGTTGTCGGGCATGTAGCCAGCATCTGAGAATTGAAGTTATTTCATTTAAAATATTATTTTAACTAATTCGTGCGGATTCGGCGGATTCGTTCCAAAGGACAAACAATTTATTAAATAATCAGTTAATTAACCAATTAATCAACTCACAAGGCGGCATTCCCTCCACTCCCGGGTGCATGTACTGGTAGATGTGCGGTGGCATCATCGGAGGCCCCGCCAGAGAGACGGCCGGCGTGTTCGGAGGAGCGGCTGCAATTAGAAGTAAGGTCATGGCAGGGTAAAGTGGCAAGTGCTCATTCATTTCCTCTATCTAAGGCATTATCATCCACGTTTCAACCTAAATACAACATTAGAGATTCGCATTCTAAAGTAGTGATCCGTCCTCGGCAAACGAGAAAAAACACTCACCCGAAGGCTGGAAGATCACCATGTTATCCGGGAAGAAAGCCGGAGAGGGCGGCGGCATCGAGGGCTGCAATTAGTAAAAATCAATTAAATATTAACAAAATGATGCCAACATAGCTGCAAAACACGTTTCCTATCTCCCCAACCACCGGCAAAACGTACGCCCCCGGGTGGGTTCGAACCACCGACCTTTCGGTTAACAGCCGAACGCGCTGCCGATTGCGCCACGGAGGCAGGCGAGAGCACTTCTCTCGCGCGCAGTGTTGTGCTCTCCCTTCCCTTTCCCTCTCTCTCTATCCCACGTCGCCTTTCGCTCCCCCACCCAAACACACGCGTCTTTCTCTCGCCTTTCGCCTAGCCGCTCCGCCAACAGGGGTACATCGCAAACGCGTGAAGTATTCGTTCTTATTATTCTGCTATGTCTCAAGGTCGAATTACCCCCACATCCAACTGTCAGATAATCAGAGCTAGTTGAAGCACAGACCCACCGATTCCAAATTATATTTTAAATAATAAAATAAAACGCACCGACGTGACCGAGAACGAGGGCGGCATAGGGAGCGCGTCCGCCGGCGGCGCGTGCACTGCGAATAAACAAACTCATTAGCTGAGTTTCATTCTCCACTCCACCCACCATCACCTCCAAACTAATAGTGTAAGTACAGCACAATAAAGAGCCGAACATCAGCGATAAATCGATCAATCATCCCACCCGAATCCTTGAGATTGTCGTTGTAGAACTGCAGGCCGAGGTTGTAGAAGAAGCGCGTCGTCGGCGTATCTGAGAGGACGTCAGGTGGTCAGATTGGCCGTTGAAATGCAATACGATGAATTTTGGCTGGTTTTTACGCAGAATGTCCCTGAGCAATTCAAGTAATAGCAACAGGTAAACTATGTAACATCATCGAAAGCGCAATCTCACTGAAGACAGTCCGGATCTATCTAGAGATATAAGGACGCAGAACTGCTATCGGGAAGACTCACGAATTTGAGTAGACTAATTGTAAGCACCAGGCATTGCATAGTGATAAACTAAGCAGGTTAGGGATTGCCTAATTGTAAGGATGACGCAATTCCCACTCACCAGGAAGATCCGCTCCCTTGCGGTCCTCCGAGTACGCCGCGTCCTTCTTCACCTGAACGAATTGGATTGAAATTTTATTCAGAAAACCATTTCCACCGAATTGTCACAAAGCCAATCGGGAAGTTTATCAGCCATTGCTAACTAATGTAAAGCACACAATATTTGCCCATGCAACTATGGAATTTGATTGGTTTTATAAATCACATAGAGCGGCATCTCAACACATTGGTGCCTATCCGAAGTTGCTGAATCACGCACTTGCCACCTATTTCCCATTGAAGCTATGGAATGGGGGGGGGGGGGGGGTTCAAAAAGCAGTTCCACACCAGCTTCACTCTGACAATGAGTGTGAATCACTCACCAGCTCGTAGAACTCCTGCATCGAGAAGTTGGGCGCCGAAATCTGCGAGCTGCAAAGGGGAGAACGATAGGTTATCTGAGTTTCATAATCACCACAAATTCAGGTTCATCCCCTTTTCAATAATGTCATTTCGAAACCTGATCCAAAAATTTGAATGAATAAAGCAATAGAAAATTGACACTTCTCAGATTCACAAGCATCATAAATGCTGCACTATTATGTTTATCTCTTCCCCATCGACTCACCGTCCTCCCTCTCCTCCATCGGGCATCATCATCTGGAATGCCATGAGGGGCTGGGCGACGGGCGAGGACGAGATGTCCATCGAGGACGACGAGAGAAGGACGTTGTCGCGCTGGAAAAGGTGAAGGTAAAGATACTGCTCGCATTAATCACTCAGCAATAGTGGGACAAAAAATGAAAAGAGCAAAAATTGAAGAAACGGATCATGGAAAACATTTTCAGTTGTTGGTTTCAGTGATCGCCCAAATCCTCCTACTAGTAACTACAATGATTTATCCTGATCTTACTAAAAAAATATTTGAAAGCATCGGAGATTAGAGTCCATGGCATTTTCCAAATCGCCCCTCTCGTTTCACACCCACTACAAGCTCAGACCCAGTCATTTTCAACAATACGCCCTCGACGTTGGAACCATCAAAAACCCAATTTCCAACTTTCGAAGTTCCGGCTTCACAAGCAGTTCTATTGCGCTTTTATCTTTTTTCTGCAATATATCGCGCGCAGTCTTTCCAAAAACAACTGTGATCTTTTTAAATAACAATATTACAAAACTCACAGTATTATTCGCGAGACTGAGCTGAGAGGAGGCCGTGCCCTCGCCGTCCTTGAACACCGTGTCTGCAAGTTGTTTACTTATTGTTATTTTGAATTTCAAAATTCTCCAGTTTTACCCTGCATCCCTAACCTTTCTGCTCTATGTTTCTCTCGTGAACTATTAGCGTAACGGCAGTATACTCTATCACTTTGCAACTCTTTCCACTTCTTCCATCACTTCCTGACTCATCCCACTTCCCTCTACTCAGCAACTCGTCTCCTGTAGCAATTTAGCGAGGAGTGACGCTTGTTTTCCCCCATCAACAACCCATTGCTCCATAAAACCAACAAACCACCCGATTATGACCACTCAAGAGTGTGATTACCTCTTGAGGGAGTGGGGTTTCGACACACACGTTTTCGTACAGGGAAGTAGGAGAGGGAGGGGCTTAATACACCAAGTGGCCACTTTGCCATTCTCAGGAGGTGGTAAAAGGCGCTGCCAGTGGCCATAACAACGCCTTTGCCAGACAGCAAATACTATGTTGGTTGCAACTTCCTCCTTTCTTGCAACATTGCGCATTCGCCTAATTGTCCACTTACCTTGCTATAAAAATCCAGAATCCCCTTCTCATCATCAACTACCGTATTCCAGATGCCCTACAGTAACCTCCCCCTCGCTTCCCTGCTATTGATCGGTCTCGTCTCGCAAACACTCGCACAGTTCGGTGGTTTCGGCGGGCCATCCCGGTTTGGAGGCGGCGGATTTGGAGGAGGAGGACCGCCAGCCGGTATGTTTTTAGAATTGTTGGCATTCTTCTCCACCATTGACATGAACAGTACAGCCAGACTCTAGAAAACTATCGCAACACGCACCAAGTAGCCACTCTAGTCGAACCTTTCTTTCCCACTTTTCATGCCCTCTCAGTGTTAAAGTCAACGTACGCAACATCAACTCACTAGAGCAACATCCGTCTATACGGAAACACTGCAACGCGCATCAACCTTGTGCACCAGCCATCACTCAAATCGCACCCTCATTCCAGGCGGCTTCGGTGGCGGCGGCAGCCCATTCTACGGCGGGCGCGGCAACCCGTGGGTGGGCGGCGGGGGCAGTCCCGGCTTCGGAGGCGGAGGATTGGGAGGATTCGGCGGTGGTCTAGGATCAGGGTTCGGAGGTGGACCTGGAGGAGGCTTTGGAGGTGGAGCTCCGGGAGGTTTTGGAGGCGGATTCGGTGCACCGGGAGGAGGAGGACTGGGAGGATTCGGCGGAGGACTGGGATCTGGGTTTGGAGGACCCGGAGGAGCATTCGGAGGAGCACCGGGAGGTAAGGGTTTAACGAATGCTTTATGAAGCAAAAGCTAGCGGTGCAGTAATTAGTGTGCAATTGCCGCTGTAAAAATAGAAGGCAAGAATCGAGCTTCGAAGATGCTACATGATCGCATAGCTCTCAAAGTTTGGAAACAAAACAAAAGACTACATTTAGACTAACTTTTTTTTTCGATCTTTCTCGTGTTTCAGAGGAACTATACTACCTCACAGTTTCTCGCGCAGCAATTCATCCGCATTCTTGTCAAGATAAAAAATAAATCCAAACCACATTTCCAGGCGGCTTCGGCGGATGGTCCCCTCGCCAGGGCGGCTGGGGTGGCCGGTCCTTCTGATCTTCTTCCCGGCCTCCCCCAACTCCTGCCTCCACTTGATCTCAAGGACCCCAATTTCTTTACTTTCACTACCTCTCCCTGTACAGATAAAGCCAATTGCGCAACCACTATGATACTTCTTTGTCATTTGGATTTCAATTTTATGCACGGTCGATGAAAACACAAAAATAATGGCCTAATAAAAAATCAAGGATCAATCGCTCACCCGATCCGGTCCACTCGCTGCTCGCGTAGTACGAGGGGCGGGCCATGGCGGCCGGCAGCGGGAGCAGCGACGGCAGATTGGCACGCGCCTGCGCGGTCGCTGCTGCGGCTGCAAGGTACTGTCATTAATGAGTACTCAACACACTTCGAAGAACGAACGTTAGTAGTATTCACAAGGGGACCTCGCAAGTTATTATTGTTCAACTCTTTCTTCGGGTTTATTGAACCATCTGTGAAACAGGGAACAAGTCATTTCCGGGAAGTATTCCTACTGCCTAACCGCGTAATGGTCCAAACAATCAAAGATAAGTATTTGTAAGCCTGAAGCTCCCTGCAACAATAGTTCCATTTCCCCTTCTGTAATCTTGAACTGTCTGTGAAACCGTAATCAATTCACTCCGTTATGAAGTGATGGGGAACACACAATGTTGTATAGTCTAGCCGAGTGTCAACTATGCGACCTCGAGTGCTCACTACCCACCCGCAGCTCTCTCCTGCAGCTGCAGCTGCTGCATCATCGGCTGCACGGGCGGGTCCATCAGCGAGGGCAGCGAGGAGGGCGAGTCTGCAATGGGGGAACATAGATTACGATTATTTGAGTTTCACCAACAGCGTACCAAAGTTCATCCATCACAAACACTTCTCCGCATGACCTGAACACGTTCACGTTTCGCCTACTCAATAGACGACATCAAGTTCTCCACCCGGCAATGCCAGGCTGACTGATCTGCGATCTACACTTCTTTCGACCCGTAGATTCACGTTTCGCCTACTCCATAAACAGCGGTTGTCCCCTATTCATCGATTCCTCTTTCCAATCCCCTTCAATCACTGACCATTCTCCTTCTGGCTTCCGCCCGTCGTCGTCGACTGGCGATGCTGCTGCTGCTTCGGCTGCAGCGGACGGTTCTGCAGCACACAGCGTTTCACAAGGGGACATTGAGGAGGAAAAGTGGGTATAAGAGGCGAGCTTTGGAAGCTGTCTTCAACTCGTGCGTGGCTCCGTCGGGAAGAGCACTGTCTTTCGCTAACAAGATCGTTTGTTCGATCCCCGTCACAACCAACGTGTTTTGCAAAGCCTCGCCATTTTCAAACTTCCCGCCAGTCTGCGCATCAATAACTGGATTCAAATCCAAATGTCCGCGAACAGTGCATTCCGAAACGCTGTGCAGCAGGGGAGCGGTTATTAGTATTAGTAGATCCATTGCATCATCACTTCCAGCAAACAAGTCTTTTCTATACTCGGCCCTTCGATGCATCAGTTATTTTTCTCTTGCCAATGTTTCACTCCAACTACAAGGTCACAAAGCCAGTGCGTGCAATAATCTTACTTCGTCGACCATGCAACCGAATAACCAAACCCACCATCTTGACCACCTAACAGACCGATTCACCAAAACGCCAAAAAGCAAATGGTGTCATGAGCCCAAACTTGATTAACGTTTCACTCCCACTACAAGATCATCAACAGTGCGAGCACAACAATCAATATGAGCTATCATCGGCGAATCAGTCAATCAACAACCAACCATCTCTCCCATCTTCAAAGGGGACGTTCCATGAATCAGTACTTGGTCCTTGTTTCACTCCGACTACAACCTTATCAGGCCTGTTTCTACAACAAATTGTACTCGTTTGCCGCGCTAATCAACAGCAAACCCACCATCTCCCCAACTCTACAGACCATTTCCTCAAATCAACGCAAATCGCTTAATGAATCCAAGTTTGTTCTTGTCTCACTCCCACTTCATACCCTCAAACCTTCGCGCACAAACAATGCCATCTCGTAATCACGTCGAACAAACAACCCACCATCTCTCCCACTGCATCTCCCTCGGTCGCCCTTCGTCCTCCCTTCCTCTTCTCTTCCTCCTCCTTCTGCTTCTTGAGAGGAGTCTTGTACCACGTGAGATTGTCCGGCTTCTTGCCGTCAGACTTCTTCGCCAGTCTGAAAGGGGGCTGATTTTATAATGAGCAAGTAGTACTTAGTTTCACCATCAGTACAAAAAGGATTTGAAGTTAAAAACCAATGAGTTCACCGTTTTCTTAATTAATGGAACAATTATACTCCCAAAGATGCTCCGGATTACGGTAGTTCATCACCAACTGACTATCTCTCCCCCCCCCCCCCTCCTCACCTTCCTCCCGTCGTCGTGGGCGAATCGGTGAGCTCCGCGCTCAGCGCACGCGGCTTCCTGCAAGTATTCGTCCATTTCACTGTATTAGTTCATGTTTCAGACGGATTTCAAATTAGTTAGCCAGTGCAGTTATAACGATTAAGACTACATGTTTCTTCTAACCTTGCGTACACAAACGATTCTTGCGCAGCATGATACCCCCT
>LS520083.1:0-14066 GCA_900490845.1 Pristionchus japonicus | reverse complement strand
AAGAGCCCTTACTCGGCTCTTGTACTCGCAAGAGCGCGAGTGAGCGAATCGCATTGAAATCGAATTATCGATTTTTCTGGTTCCCTGTGGGCGTTTAGCAGTTTTAGTTAGTGCGAAAGATCATCCATTTGGGGTGCCTATCGACTCGTATGGGTCTCGGTTCGCAACTCCATATCCTCCTAGCGACCTTCCCTTGTAAATGTGCTGGTTTCACGCTACTTTCATACAATTCTTCCGAGACCAATGATGGGCTAACTTCCGCTAGGAGAGAGGGGAGTCCCGCAAAAGTCAGAAATTTTTGGCACGGGGAGCACGCAAAGTGTCCTATTTCGGGGGCCGCAAATTTTGTTATGTTCCGTCGGGGCTCCGCAACCTGATGAGCTAGCAGATTGTCAGCCCACCATTGTCCGAGACTCTTTTCACTGTTCGGGCCATCCTTTAAAAACAAAATATAACAATCCCTCACAATGCATTGCATACCTCATGCTCTTGCTCTCCCTCTCCATCGGGGTGGGCGGCGGGGGCGGGGGAGGCGGCATTCCTCCTCCCATCATCTGGTCCGGGAACTGGAAGATCTGCTGAAAAACACGGGGTTATGGTATTCTCGCTCCTATCACCAATCCCTTGGGCTGAAAACATGTTTGAATAGTAGCTTGATTTGCGAGCAAATAAAATAAAATAGTACATTTAGACCAGCTACTATTTTGACGGCGATAAAACCTTCGGAAATTATCAAGAACTGGTCTAAATGCGCAATCTAGTTTACAATATCACGGTTTATGTTTCTCTGTGCAAGGGGGCTGCCGCCCCCTTGAACCCCCGCTCACTTCATATTGGGAGAAACAGAAGAGGAACTCATCGCTTGAAATGTATGCTTTGAAACTTTTGCAGAAGTTGGAACTTTATTCGGAGAAGAAAGGATTTCATTGGCTGCAACGCTTATTTCTTTCGCTCAAGAAAATTGCGCATTTAGACCAGTTCTTGATAATTTCCGAAGGTTTTATCGCCGTCAAAATAGTAGCTGGTCTAAATGTACTATTTTATTTTATTTGCTCGCAAATCAAGCTACTATTCAAACATGTTTTCAGCCCAAGGGATTTCCGAAGGTTTTATTGTTTCCGGGAACCGGAGAACAAAGGATCAAATATGTTTCGCGAAATAAAAGGAAATGCGCAAACCCCCTCATATATTGTTAGCTAATTGTGTCCAAAACCTTTTAAGAGTTAGCGTGCTGAATGCTATTCAGTTGTTTCTTAACTGTGCAAGGGGGNTAGCGCATAATACGGAACATTAAATTCGATAGCGCATTATTGATTATTTGTAAATTCTCAATATTCGCAGGGAGTGTTACTAAAGCTCATAGGAAACGACTAAGCACATTAGCTAAGGTCTGAGTGCCCTCAATCAATAGCTGAAATTCTACAGGGTGGAATAATAAGCGGAACGGTTTATTCTTTTGCGATACAGTGAAGGACACTGTACCTACAGTATCCTTGACTACCGTAATCCTCACCGATCGACATAATCACCGAGGAAGAGATACTTCTTGGCTAGCCAGCCCGGCTTCTCCTTGTCCGCGAAACTGTGAAAGACGCGGTCGAGATCGGTGAACTGTAAAGGGTACGGTATTGATTGGGTAGTACGGTAGGTCGAGCTGGGTACGGTACCTGTCCATGGATGTCACCAACGATAACGATCGGAGGCCTGATTTTGACGAGGGGCGGCTCTGAACAATCAATTTTTACTAACCACAGGCATACAGTATCCAGCCATAGCATACTGTAGTTGTTACGGTAGTACCTTTCATCAGTATGGACTTTATCTTGATCAGAATTTGGATAATATCAGCGTACTTGAATTCGAACTGCAAAGGGTTGCATACAGTAACTCCGCTCTACAGTATCCCACAGTAACCCTAAGCCTCACCAAATCTCCGTGTTTTGTGTGAACATCTTCTCCGAGTTTCTTCATTAGTCGATACAGTGGACAGAAGGCCCTACTCTGGACGTTCCTGAAATGAGTCAATACAGTATCTGTGTGCCATTGTCGGGCCTCGCACGCGTGTCGGGTGGTCGGTAGGCCACGCCTACTTATGGGCGGAGCCTTACATCTTGTTGCCGCTTTTCCGCTTGTTGGATGCTGCGGGGCCGGAGGCATGCGCAGGGGCGCCCTCTTCCCTGAACAGAGATGATTGGGTAGGGTACGGTAGGATCAAAGTACCCCACGCATCGACTACAATATGCTGGATAGATCAATAGCTACAGTAACCCACACATCCGACTGGTCCGATCCCGACCGCTTCTTGTTGCGCGGGTCCGTCCCGTCATCGGTCGACTTGCCCATGGCGAACCGTCTTCAAGCGAGTAGAGACGAGCGAATGAGGGGAGGAGGAGGAGGAGGGGAGGGGAGAGTAGAGGACAAGGGGATTACGTTCATGTAAAGAGAGTAGGGCGAAATAGTGTTGGAAATGGGGAGATTATGTAAAAGAATAAAAAAGATTTGAATAACATCGAAAATTGTCAATAAAAAGCAATTACTGTAGCATTTAAATTTCCGCGCAAACTTCCTGATTTTGAACAAGTATCGACTTGTTGCGAAATCCGCTGATGCTCTTGTATTTTCATGATTTTCGCACGTATTCATTTGTTTTTATCGCTTTCGATCTTCCGTTTTCGTATTTTGCGTGTTTAATTAAGCCACTTTACCTAATTACCTGCAGCAGCACACCCAACCGGCGATGGCGCCTAACGACATCGAGTCTCCGCAGCATGAGAAGCACGAGAGGCCTCCCGAGCGGAAGCTCAGCGAGTCGTCCGAGCCCCGGATGCGCACCCGATCCTTCAGTGAGTGCTTCCTACTCGATTATTCGCGTATTTTCGAAGTTGGTAAATGCAAGAGCTGGAAAATGATAATGACGAAATTTTTCGCAATAATTTTCGAATTCGTGATTTTTTGCGACTCGAAGTCAAAATTGTTTGCTTCCTGATGTCCGAAGAGCTGATTTACGTCACAACCAGTTCAATATCAAACAAAGGCATTGCCGTTGTGTTGTAATGGGTTTACTTGTTATCGATTAATTAACTAACCTCTAATTATCAATTAATTAACAGACTCGGGCGGCACGATGCACCTCACGCGCGAGTACGTTGGCGACGCGATGGACAAGCAACTGTCGGAGAGGAAGTTGGTGAAGAAGATGATCCCCAGAGATAACGCCATCTTCCGCGCTGTGTGCGAGCAGGTGGGGTTAATTATTCATATGTGATGACCTCAATTGTATTATGACAACCAATTAGTGATAACCGCTTTGAGTTACTGCTTTGCAGTCCTTGGTCTATCACGCACCTTGTTGTTTCTTTTGATTATTGTGTTTGAAATCGTAGGAGACTACAAATCATTCAACTCGTTTCACACGACAGTTATGCATCCGCTGAAACCTAACTGCTCCTTCCTAGATATCGTCGGTGCAGACGGACCACAAGGAGCTGCGCTTCCTCGTCGAGCAGATTCTCAGCCCGATCACGCAGCGATACTACAAGGTACGGTATTCTCGATTATCGATTGGAAAACCAGTTATCGATTTGTAGGACAACAACTCGCAGTTCGAACGTGACAAGGAGATCCTCAAGATACTGGCGAACATAACCAGGTTTGTCTTTACTAATTTACTAATTAGTTAATTAAAATGCTTAATTAACTAATTAACAATCGATTGCAGCAGCCGCATCATAGTGTACCGCTCGCACTCGGACGAGCCCGAGGTGTACGAGGGCCCAGAGATGGTCGAGAATCGAGAGGTAGGTGTTTCTGATTGTTGATCCTTGTTGTTGTTGTTGTTGTTGTTGTTGTTGTTGTTGTTGTTATTGCTGTTATTGCTGTTGCTGTAGTTGTAGTTATGAGAAGCCTTCAGATCCGCGTGTGCGAGACGCAGTTCCGCTCCGTCTACGAGCCCGTCTACGGCGCGGAGATACACGAAGGACTCGCCATCTCGCAGTGTATGTTATTGTTTTGTTGGTATTGTTATTGTTGTTGTTGTTTTGCTCAGCTAGCAGTTTGTTCCCAAGATTGAGTACCACCCATTTCGTAATCCGGAGTGGAGGTGTACGTGACGAAACGTGTTTACGAGTTCGTCGTTGTTGACTTGGTGACGAAATAGAGCAGTTCTCGATTACACCATCTTACCGTATCTACCGTCTGCCTACAGTAAGATAATCACTCCTCGATTGCAGCGATCGTCTACCGTACCCTCTACGAGAAGGTGTTCGACTTCAGCGCGGAGACGGTGGACAAGATGATCAGCTACATCAGAGACGACAACGACAAGCACGCGCACTCGACCATGAAGGAGTGAGTGAGGGGGAGTGTACGGTGGATGGAGAATCGAATATTGATTGGGACCTCTCATTAATTGTTTTCTACTTCGAAAATGCGTCCTTCTGATCTTCGGTGTCAAACGTTCATGACCTTGATTCATACCTGTCCACGCCGGCGGCGCGACAAGTGACGGGCATGATTTCATGCCCGTCACTTGGCAAAAAGGTCGCTCGCCGCCAGCCCTGGACAGGTATGCCTTGATTTGTTTCAGATGAAAAGTAGTTCAGTTTGCAACGATTGGGGAAAATACAATCAGTACTCGATCACGGATGTTGAGTTATCGATCGATTGCAGGGTGTACGTGCAGTGTGACCACACGGCGACGCACCACCCGGACGACGCGTTCCACCTGCTGCACTCGACGAACGCGCTCTGCTCGGCCAAGGTGGGTATTGATTGACTATTGATTGGATAGAGTACGGTAGTCGTCAGGCTACTCTGCGCCGTTTGAAATAGTGTATTCAACCTTTACTGTATTATTGCAAACATCATCGTTGATGGTGTGATATTACCTTTGTGTAGCTGAAGTTTGGCGTGCAGCTCTTTTAGGTATAAAGCAACCCTTATTCGACCATATTAGGCTACAGTATCTTGTATCGATTGAATTACCGAAACGACATGTCATTGCAGCCGCCAGCCGTTCCGTTCTGCGTGTGCAAGTCGCTCGATCCGTCCATCTACCGCAACGTGGAGCACTCGCTGTATAAGAGGAAGAAGGAGGACTCGGGTGAGGATTCTTTGATCAATAAATGAAACTATGGGTTAGAGAAAGCAGAACATGAACACATTGAGCGAATTGTGGATTCGGGTTGCAGAGACTGGTTAAGATCCTTTCAATTTTGTTACTTTTGATAGGATGATGTGTTGGTAGGAAAAAATCTCCTCATTTTATATATGTCGTGGCAGTTTCTGGTTGTTGCGATTGCATAGAAGCATGTGATTGAGTTCCTTGTAATCGGGGATCTCTGTCTACTCAAATATATCCATACAGCTTCTTTCAAACGTTCACAGTGTTGTAATTGCTTTTGCTCATTGTTATTCATATTTCTACAGATCGCGCGGCGGCGAACAGTCTGGCGGTGAAGTTCAGTCTGGGCTCGCGCTGTCTGGCGAGAGACGGAGCGACCATGGGACCGGCGGTCGTGGTGCAGGTGAGGGGGGGGGGAGAAAGTGTGTGCTAGGTGCGCCGGGTTAGACCCTTTGGAATATCTGTCAAAAGTGGGCAGAGGTAGATTACATTATGTGTTGTATCGTATTCTTTTTTGTATTCGTTTTTTTACATTACTTCCATGAGTCATTATGAGATGCAAATTTTCATTTTTCCAGTGGTGTTCTTGAAACATCGTTCGTTCGAGTTGTTTAGGAAGTTTTGAAATGCCAGTTATTAGAAAGGATAGGCAGGCTCTTCTGCTGTAGTTCCGCTTTTCTTTCCTTATGTCTGGCATCTGATCACACAAAATAATTTATGGCCGATTGCTCTAATTATTAAATGTTAATTAATTACAGGTAATAAAACATGTTTTCAGACCAATCCGCACAAGCCGGACGTGCGACTCGTGCGCTTCGAGCACTCCAATGTGATGTAAGTTTTTTTTTCGTTAAAAAAATATTTATCGATCAAACATGGGAACCTTTTTGTTTCACTATGACACCTGTTGACTCCCGCTTATCAATTCTGTGCACCTTGCCGATCTAGACAATTAAATCACTCCGCGATCAGCAATCATGAGGTTACCGTAATCCCCTCCTGCTGCAGTCGCGAGTTCGCGGTGTCCGACCTGCGACCGGTGCAGCAGCAGCCGAAGATGCACCACTCGATGGACACGCTCATGAGTGGGACGGGAAGAGGAGGAGGAGGGATGCAACAGCCAATGGCCTTCCTGCCTGGTGAGTGGGTGTGGTGCTTTCGGTTTCACAGGTGGATGACCTTCTCCACGTCAATTTCTGTTTTGATTACTGTTCGTCTCGCGATTTAGTAGTCTTCGTGTTGATGAGAAGTGAAGAAGTGAAGCCTTCCTGCCTGACACAGAGTGTTGATTGGAAGTTTGGGCTTCACATTTATTGTTACATTATCTTGACATGCTCGTTTATGGCTCACTTATTGACTTTGCCATCAAAAAATTAAATGTGCCTGGTGTTTCAAGTTTCTAGAGTTCATATTCATGCAATTCTAACTGCCTGGCTTGCTTGAGATCGAATTCCTCATTGAAAAAAAAACAATAATATCATTGCAGGCTGCATGCCCCTGCAGCCGCCTCCCTCTCATCATCCGGCTCCTCTCTTCTACACTCAGCCTCCCTTCCCACCCATGTATGGCATGCCGCCGCCGCCCATGATGATGGGCATGCCGATGGGAGGTGCGGTGGAGTATTGATTGATTACAGTGTAAGGGTGGGATTACGGTAGATGGTATTGATTGGAAGTATGGTAGAAGGAGCTCTGCGCGTCCCGCATCTTGCGTGCTCTTGTTATAATACTACTTTGCAGGTCCTCCTCCCGGCTCGCCCTACTTCTCGCCGCCGCCCATGTACGAGCAACGACAGGTGAGAGAAGGGAGAGAAGAGTCAGTTGGTGATTGATTGAGGAGGTGCTATCGTAACCATACTCTAGTTCGTTTGGTTTTTTCTGCGAATAATTCATGCGTGATCCTTCGTTTGTGCACAGAGAGCAGGTCTTTTGTAGGTTGGCTAAACATGGTTTCGATCAGTCGTGAAAAAGGACAGAGCTAGTTGCCGACCAGACTTGTCTGGTACATTTACAAGGGAAGCACCAAAGTAGGGGTTAACAGATCGGAATGAGACCGATGTGGGTGGGTAGGGTTAGGAGAGAGATGTTCGAAACCGATTTCAGAAGTTGCTGAGCGATCGTTTCCTGGTCAGAAAATCGATAATTGGTTTGTGTGTGGTTTTGCCTGCTCGCGATCCCAAGCTAGGCATGAAGTTCTAATCTGTGGAGAACGTCTGCCAGATTGGCTCAACAGGTAGCGAGTTCGCCTTGTTCACACTACTCTCTGGTTCGGGTCCCCGCGGTCCCATTTTTCTTTTGCTCATTTTATATGACTTCTGCACTTTTCCTTTTCTGGTTTTCTTGACATTTCAGTATTTTACAATGATAATCAAGCATGTAGGATGGTGGGGAAAAGATAGAAAGGTACATTGGCCAGAAATTTGGAAGGCCGTTTGTACATCCCTTCTCCACCATTCTGCATGTTTGATCATCATTGTAGATGTCAAATAATGTCATGAAATGTCAAGAAAACAAGAAAATGAAATGTGCAGAAGTCATTTAAAATGAGCAAAAGAAAAATGAGACCGCGGGGACCCGAACCAGAGGGTAGTGTGAACAAGGCGAACTCGCTACCTGTTGAGCCAATCTGGCAGACGTTCTCCACAGATTAGAACTTCATGCCTAGCTTGGGATCGCGAGCAGGCAAAACCACACACAAACCAATTATCGATTTTCTGACCAGGAAACGATCGCTCAGCAACTTCTGAAATCGGTTTCGAACATCTCTCTCCTAACCCTACCCACCCACATCGGTCTCATTCCGATCTGTTAACCCCTACTTTGGTGCTTCCCTTGTAAATGTACCAGACAAGTCTGGTCGGCAACTAGCTCTGTCCTTTTTCACGACTGATCGAAACCATGTTTAGCCAACCTACAAAAGACCTGCTCTCTGTGCACAAACGAAGGATCACGCATGAATTATTCGCAGAAAAAACCAAACGAACTAGAGTATGGTTACGATAGCACCTCCTCAATCAATCACCAACTGACTCTTCTCTCCCTTCTCTCACCTGTCGTTGCTCGTACATGGGCGGCGGCGAGAAGTAGGGCGAGCCGGGAGGAGGACCTGCAAAGTAGTATTATAACAAGAGCACGCAAGATGCGGGACGCGCAGAGCTCCTTCTACCATACTTCCAATCAATACCATCTACCGTAATCCCACCCTTACACTGTAATCAATCAATACTCCACCGCACCTCCCATCGGCATGCCCATCATCATGGGCGGCGGCGGCATGCCATACATGGGTGGGAAGGGAGGCTGAGTGTAGAAGAGAGGAGCCGGATGATGAGAGGGAGGCGGCTGCAGGGGCATGCAGCCTGCAATGATATTATTGTTTTTTTTTCAATGAGGAATTCGATCTCAAGCAAGCCAGGCAGTTAGAATTGCATGAATATGAACTCTAGAAACTTGAAACACCAGGCACATTTAATTTTTTGATGGCAAAGTCAATAAGTGAGCCATAAACGAGCATGTCAAGATAATGTAACAATAAATGTGAAGCCCAAACTTCCAATCAACACTCTGTGTCAGGCAGGAAGGCTTCACTTCTTCACTTCTCATCAACACGAAGACTACTAAATCGCGAGACGAACAGTAATCAAAACAGAAATTGACGTGGAGAAGGTCATCCACCTGTGAAACCGAAAGCACCACACCCACTCACCAGGCAGGAAGGCCATTGGCTGTTGCATCCCTCCTCCTCCTCTTCCCGTCCCACTCATGAGCGTGTCCATCGAGTGGTGCATCTTCGGCTGCTGCTGCACCGGTCGCAGGTCGGACACCGCGAACTCGCGACTGCAGCAGGAGGGGATTACGGTAACCTCATGATTGCTGATCGCGGAGTGATTTAATTGTCTAGATCGGCAAGGTGCACAGAATTGATAAGCGGGAGTCAACAGGTGTCATAGTGAAACAAAAAGGTTCCCATGTTTGATCGATAAATATTTTTTTAACGAAAAAAAAACTTACATCACATTGGAGTGCTCGAAGCGCACGAGTCGCACGTCCGGCTTGTGCGGATTGGTCTGAAAACATGTTTTATTACCTGTAATTAATTAACATTTAATAATTAGAGCAATCGGCCATAAATTATTTTGTGTGATCAGATGCCAGACATAAGGAAAGAAAAGCGGAACTACAGCAGAAGAGCCTGCCTATCCTTTCTAATAACTGGCATTTCAAAACTTCCTAAACAACTCGAACGAACGATGTTTCAAGAACACCACTGGAAAAATGAAAATTTGCATCTCATAATGACTCATGGAAGTAATGTAAAAAAACGAATACAAAAAAGAATACGATACAACACATAATGTAATCTACCTCTGCCCACTTTTGACAGATATTCCAAAGGGTCTAACCCGGCGCACCTAGCACACACTTTCTCCCCCCCCCCTCACCTGCACCACGACCGCCGGTCCCATGGTCGCTCCGTCTCTCGCCAGACAGCGCGAGCCCAGACTGAACTTCACCGCCAGACTGTTCGCCGCCGCGCGATCTGTAGAAATATGAATAACAATGAGCAAAAGCAATTACAACACTGTGAACGTTTGAAAGAAGCTGTATGGATATATTTGAGTAGACAGAGATCCCCGATTACAAGGAACTCAATCACATGCTTCTATGCAATCGCAACAACCAGAAACTGCCACGACATATATAAAATGAGGAGATTTTTTCCTACCAACACATCATCCTATCAAAAGTAACAAAATTGAAAGGATCTTAACCAGTCTCTGCAACCCGAATCCACAATTCGCTCAATGTGTTCATGTTCTGCTTTCTCTAACCCATAGTTTCATTTATTGATCAAAGAATCCTCACCCGAGTCCTCCTTCTTCCTCTTATACAGCGAGTGCTCCACGTTGCGGTAGATGGACGGATCGAGCGACTTGCACACGCAGAACGGAACGGCTGGCGGCTGCAATGACATGTCGTTTCGGTAATTCAATCGATACAAGATACTGTAGCCTAATATGGTCGAATAAGGGTTGCTTTATACCTAAAAGAGCTGCACGCCAAACTTCAGCTACACAAAGGTAATATCACACCATCAACGATGATGTTTGCAATAATACAGTAAAGGTTGAATACACTATTTCAAACGGCGCAGAGTAGCCTGACGACTACCGTACTCTATCCAATCAATAGTCAATCAATACCCACCTTGGCCGAGCAGAGCGCGTTCGTCGAGTGCAGCAGGTGGAACGCGTCGTCCGGGTGGTGCGTCGCCGTGTGGTCACACTGCACGTACACCCTGCAATCGATCGATAACTCAACATCCGTGATCGAGTACTGATTGTATTTTCCCCAATCGTTGCAAACTGAACTACTTTTCATCTGAAACAAATCAAGGCATACCTGTCCAGGGCTGGCGGCGAGCGACCTTTTTGCCAAGTGACGGGCATGAAATCATGCCCGTCACTTGTCACCCCATGAATAGGGGGTCATGGTCCGAAATTCGGGGGCCATACCCGTCGCGTCTCGAGTGCATCGACTCTTGAAGGGGACGTCTTGGGCGAGCACAATTTGAGGCGCCCTGAGCGGGCGCACGGGTACCCGTCGAGGCGCCTCCTTCAAGAGTCGATGCACTCGAGACGCGACGGGTATGGCCCCAAATTTTGGAGCATGACCCCCTATTCATGGGGTGACAAGTGACGGGCATGCCCGTCACTTGTCGCGCCGCCGGCGTGGACAGGTATGAATCAAGGTCATGAACGTTTGACACCGAAGATCAGAAGGACGCATTTTCGAAGTAGAAAACAATTAATGAGAGGTCCCAATCAATATTCGATTCTCCATCCACCGTACACTCCCCCTCACTCACTCCTTCATGGTCGAGTGCGCGTGCTTGTCGTTGTCGTCTCTGATGTAGCTGATCATCTTGTCCACCGTCTCCGCGCTGAAGTCGAACACCTTCTCGTAGAGGGTACGGTAGACGATCGCTGCAATCGAGGAGTGATTATCTTACTGTAGGCAGACGGTAGATACGGTAAGATGGTGTAATCGAGAACTGCTCTATTTCGTCACCAAGTCAACAACGACGAACTCGTAAACACGTTTCGTCACGTACACCTCCACTCCGGATTACGAAATGGGTGGTACTCAATCTTGGGAACAAACTGCTAGCTGAGCAAAACAACAACAACAATAACAATACCAACAAAACAATAACATACACTGCGAGATGGCGAGTCCTTCGTGTATCTCCGCGCCGTAGACGGGCTCGTAGACGGAGCGGAACTGCGTCTCGCACACGCGGATCTGAAGGCTTCTCATAACTACAACTACAGCAACAGCAATAACAGCAATAACAACAACAACAACAACAACAACAACAACAACAACAACAAGGATCAACAATCAGAAACACCTACCTCTCGATTCTCGACCATCTCTGGGCCCTCGTACACCTCGGGCTCGTCCGAGTGCGAGCGGTACACTATGATGCGGCTGCTGCAATCGATTGTTAATTAGTTAATTAAGCATTTTAATTAACTAATTAGTAAATTAGTAAAGACAAACCTGGTTATGTTCGCCAGTATCTTGAGGATCTCCTTGTCACGTTCGAACTGCGAGTTGTTGTCCTACAAATCGATAACTGGTTTTCCAATCGATAATCGAGAATACCGTACCTTGTAGTATCGCTGCGTGATCGGGCTGAGAATCTGCTCGACGAGGAAGCGCAGCTCCTTGTGGTCCGTCTGCACCGACGATATCTAGGAAGGAGCAGTTAGGTTTCAGCGGATGCATAACTGTCGTGTGAAACGAGTTGAATGATTTGTAGTCTCCTACGATTTCAAACACAATAATCAAAAGAAACAACAAGGTGCGTGATAGACCAAGGACTGCAAAGCAGTAACTCAAAGCGGTTATCACTAATTGGTTGTCATAATACAATTGAGGTCATCACATATGAATAATTAACCCCACCTGCTCGCACACAGCGCGGAAGATGGCGTTATCTCTGGGGATCATCTTCTTCACCAACTTCCTCTCCGACAGTTGCTTGTCCATCGCGTCGCCAACGTACTCGCGCGTGAGGTGCATCGTGCCGCCCGAGTCTGTTAATTAATTGATAATTAGAGGTTAGTTAATTAATCGATAACAAGTAAACCCATTACAACACAACGGCAATGCCTTTGTTTGATATTGAACTGGTTGTGACGTAAATCAGCTCTTCGGACATCAGGAAGCAAACAATTTTGACTTCGAGTCGCAAAAAATCACGAATTCGAAAATTATTGCGAAAAATTTCGTCATTATCATTTTCCAGCTCTTGCATTTACCAACTTCGAAAATACGCGAATAATCGAGTAGGAAGCACTCACTGAAGGATCGGGTGCGCATCCGGGGCTCGGACGACTCGCTGAGCTTCCGCTCGGGAGGCCTCTCGTGCTTCTCATGCTGCGGAGACTCGATGTCGTTAGGCGCCATCGCCGGTTGGGTGTGCTGCTGCAGGTAATTAGGTAAAGTGGCTTAATTAAACACGCAAAATACGAAAACGGAAGATCGAAAGCGATAAAAACAAATGAATACGTGCGAAAATCATGAAAATACAAGAGCATCAGCGGATTTCGCAACAAGTCGATACTTGTTCAAAATCAGGAAGTTTGCGCGGAAATTTAAATGCTACAGTAATTGCTTTTTATTGACAATTTTCGATGTTATTCAAATCTTTTTTATTCTTTTACATAATCTCCCCATTTCCAACACTATTTCGCCCTACTCTCTTTACATGAACGTAATCCCCTTGTCCTCTACTCTCCCCTCCCCTCCTCCTCCTCCTCCCCTCATTCGCTCGTCTCTACTCGCTTGAAGACGGTTCGCCATGGGCAAGTCGACCGATGACGGGACGGACCCGCGCAACAAGAAGCGGTCGGGATCGGACCAGTCGGATGTGTGGGTTACTGTAGCTATTGATCTATCCAGCATATTGTAGTCGATGCGTGGGGTACTTTGATCCTACCGTACCCTACCCAATCATCTCTGTTCAGGGAAGAGGGCGCCCCTGCGCATGCCTCCGGCCCCGCAGCATCCAACAAGCGGAAAAGCGGCAACAAGATGTAAGGCTCCGCCCATAAGTAGGCGTGGCCTACCGACCACCCGACACGCGTGCGAGGCCCGACAATGGCACACAGATACTGTATTGACTCATTTCAGGAACGTCCAGAGTAGGGCCTTCTGTCCACTGTATCGACTAATGAAGAAACTCGGAGAAGATGTTCACACAAAACACGGAGATTTGGTGAGGCTTAGGGTTACTGTGGGATACTGTAGAGCGGAGTTACTGTATGCAACCCTTTGCAGTTCGAATTCAAGTACGCTGATATTATCCAAATTCTGATCAAGATAAAGTCCATACTGATGAAAGGTACTACCGTAACAACTACAGTATGCTATGGCTGGATACTGTATGCCTGTGGTTAGTAAAAATTGATTGTTCAGAGCCGCCCCTCGTCAAAATCAGGCCTCCGATCGTTATCGTTGGTGACATCCATGGACAGGTACCGTACCCAGCTCGACCTACCGTACTACCCAATCAATACCGTACCCTTTACAGTTCACCGATCTCGACCGCGTCTTTCACAGTTTCGCGGACAAGGAGAAGCCGGGCTGGCTAGCCAAGAAGTATCTCTTCCTCGGTGATTATGTCGATCGGTGAGGATTACGGTAGTCAAGGATACTGTAGGTACAGTGTCCTTCACTGTATCGCAAAAGAATAAACCGTTCCGCTTATTATTCCACCCTGTAGAATTTCAGCTATTGATTGAGGGCACTCAGACCTTAGCTAATGTGCTTAGTCGTTTCCTATGAGCTTTAGTAACACTCCCTGCGAATATTGAGAATTTACAAATAATCAATAATGCGCTATCGAATTTAATGTTCCGTATTATGCGCTA
>LS516556.1:189061-199348 GCA_900490845.1 Pristionchus japonicus | reverse complement strand
TAGAGCTTTTTACATGTGAATGCATAGTTTCCTGATGCTTTATCAACCATTGTGATTACGAAGTGTTTGTGAAACTCTGATACCTTTCTTGTAAGAGATTTTATGTTAACATATTCATGTTGGCGCATGCTTAGTTTAGCAATGATTTTCTCCGAAATGGCTTTCGTGAAAGCATCTCGAATATCAGGAATTTTGCTCTCTAAGATGAGAGATAGATAAATGTTAAATAAATATTGTTTCTCAAAGAATTACTTCTGAAAAGACAAGAAAAACTCGATTTTTTTTCAAAATAAGGAAATAAGTCAGTTTGTGATACACCGGAGTACGGTAGTTTGGGTACGGTATGATCAGTTACTGTAAATACAACGTTTCACTAAGGAGAGCCGGAATCGAGTTGATCAAAACCGGAACCGGGAATTAGTACATGGTGTAAAGTTTTTGGATACGGTAACTCAAATCGTCAAACTTTTTCACGGTTTTTTGCGAATTGAACATCCTTTTCAGCAAAATTAAATTACGTCCTATTTACTAAATATGTGTTTTCAAAAAATGAATATATTAAGAAAATAAAACATCGGCAATTCCACCGGCAAATATATTTAAAAAAATAAAATGTGCGAAAATTTTCGTTTTTCTCGTTTTTCATGTTTCGATGGAATCTGAGCAAAAAACACCCCAGAGTAAAAGTGTCTTAGAATTCGACGAGGAAGCCACCTGTGCCACTCCCAAATCGATTGGATCATGTTTACGCGATTTAGCATATTGCGTCATCTTGGGTAGGCAACACCGCGCCGTGCCCCGGAGAGGCCTGGGAGCTTAGCCAGTGTAGCCGCCGTGTACACTCATCGAGCACTACCTTTGGTGCAAGTTTGGGCTTAGGTTGCATTTTGACCTGTGCCAAGACTTTTTCGATCCTCTCAGATAGTGTCTTATAAACAATTCCTCTCATTCCCCCCTCGTCTCCTCATTTCATCAACTTCAGCTCTCCTCAAGCGGTCTATAGCCGGCTTCTTCAGTCTTTACATGCAGGTACGGTAGATATCGATACTCCCGAATAAAGCAATCTGCAGACGCACATGTGTCTCGTCGCCCTTCTTCTCGCGTCCACTTGCGAAGGTACGGTAACGACAGTAAAATCAGTTTGCGTTGGAGGTTGCGAAATAAATCGAATCGAAATCTACAGAAACCTACAGTAACCTACTTCCCTCGTTTTCAGCCCTCTCCATCGCCTCCTTCTCCCTCTTCTCTTCTCTCGCCGAGACGTCCCTCCATTCGTGCGTCGCCCTCGGCCTCGCTGTCATCTACATCGTCCTCCTCAGGGTGAGCACTGATCAGGAATATTTTACGGTCTCTCACTTTTCCATGCTCTCTCGCTTTGTCTGACCAGTGAGAAAGCATTGTGAAATGAGAGACTGTTAATAATTAGTGATGATTAGCGCTATCTTGTGCGTATCACAGCGTTCTGACCCCCATTGTTTTCTCCAGACAAAGGTGAACAATGAGATTATCGTTTGAATTTTCCCGCAAAACCGTAATCGAACTGCAAATTGATCTCGGAATTTAAGAAATTTGTGAAACGTAACGCTATTCTCCTGATCGCTTTTGTTACAAAATGAGAATCGAGATGCGTTTCAAAACTACTTTATAATTCTGAGTTTGCAGTTCCGTTAGGCCAACCCTCACCCTTGTTTGTCGGGATAGAACGCTATGGTATCCGTAAGTGCGTATGCTCAGAGCGGCTGGTTTTGCGCGAAATTGCCCTGGTTTTTAGAGGTGTACGCTGAAACCGTATCGTTCCAGTTCGATTAAGATGCATCAAATATTTGTTTCAGATTGTCGCATTCCGACTCAAATGTTCGGAGATCTCCGTAGCGAATCGTTCGCTGGCCCGATTCCTCCTCTCCAACGATACCGTAATGGAGTACGAGGCCCTGACCCTTCTCGCGTGGGTTTATTTATTGATTTATCTGGTAATATATTATTTGGTAATTTGGGTAATTTGGGTAATTTGGGGGATGCTAAGACATGCCTAAAGGTGCCCAAAACCAGTCCTAACTCAATTTTCGCCCCATTCCCATAAATCGGAAATCTAGCTCGATTTTCTCCTGACAGGCGTGATATCACGCCTCTCACCTAATCGACCTGAACGTGTCAGCCAGCCAAATTTCGAAGCCTGGTTTTCGGCGGTTTTGGTCCCTTCTAGACCACCTCAGACTCCCTGTGAAAGGAATAGTGATAGTGATGATTCCCCAACGAGCTGCAGCTCCGGTAAGATGCAGCCTGCCAAATTTAAGGCCGTGCTTCTATACTTCAACGTGAACATAAAATTGAGTTCGGGACCTGTTTTAGATTGCCCTATTGATGCTCTATCGACCCATACCGGTTGCAAACCGAAAATTTTGCTCTTCTTCGAGATATTTGCATCGAGCTGCATCTCGAAAACCGCTCGAAAATCCACGATTTTTCTTTCATATTCGAATAGATCTCGTCAAGGGCAATCTAATGGTACCCCTGAAGTCCGAAATTGGTGAGGAGTGACAGGTGTTCCATGCCGAAAAACCGAAAATCAATCGAATTTGAGAAAAATCCAATCAATGGCGAGTGAAACTCAAATGAATACGACGGGAATGAGACAGCTTCATTGCCCTCCAACGAGTGGAATGAGTTTGCGTTTCACTCGTCATTGATTGAATTTTCGGTTTTTCGGCATGGAACACCTGTCACTCCTCACCAATTTTGGACTTCAAGGGTACCATTAGATTGCCCTTGACGAGATCTATCCGAATATGAGAGAAAAATCGTGGATTTTCGAGCGGTTTTCAAGATGCAGCTCGATGCAAATATCTCGAAGAAGAGCAAAGTTTTCGGTTCGCAACCGGTGTGGGTCGATAGAGCATCAATAGGGCAATCTAAAACAGGTCCCGAACTCAATTTTATGTTCACGTTGAAGTATAGAAGCACGGCCTTGAATTTGGCAGGCTGCATCTTACCGGTGCTGCAGCTCGTTGGGGAATCATCACTACCACTATTCCTCTCACAGGGGACTTAGGGGGGTCGAGGGGAGTTCGAAATCGTTGAAAACCCGTGGACGAAAATGTCACGCTGACAGATTCAGCCTGTTTGAGTCGATTCTTAGGTGAGAGGCGTGATATGCTGTCCCCGTTTCTACAGCTCTTTGACCGAAAATGCGTTCTAACAAAGAGATTGTTTGGACAATTCATCTGAATCCGTAACTTGTTCGGTTTTTGGCCCAAACTAGAGTAGTGAGGCGGGGAATGAGAATGGTAGGTAGGGAATACTCTGTGAGAATAGTCTGTCGAAGAAGTGCCCCTAATCGCTCCCACTCAGATCGATCCGAAGAGGCGATGGCGCGGACGTACATAAACTACTCCCGCTGATACACTCACTCATCGAGAAGTCTCTCCGCTCACAGGTTGGCCAGTCTTTTATTTTATTTGTTTATTCTTTATTCTCTATTAACCAACGCGTTTAATATGGGGAGTGGCAGAGAATGGGCAACAGGTGGTATTAGAGCTCAGGCGAGCTTTTCTCCCTCCATCTCATCGTTTCTACTCAATTACTATACGAGAACCAGATGGGTTGTGCCTCGCCTTACTTTGCAATAGTGGACAAACATGAGGCGGCTCTACTGTCTTTAGTAGTTTAGGTTGCTTTTTGTATCATGCCAAAAAAATGAGTGAAATAAATCAGAATCATCAGGAACGACTGACTCGAGTAAACGCAATCTCGACGCTGACGCATCTACTCGAAATTTTCGTGTGTGACCCAGTCATGACGACGTCTCTCTGCGCCCTGCTACCACTGGCACTCCAGGTAATCTCCTGGCCACTGGTCCTTCCGGTCATTCCGGTCCTTCCGTCCCGGTCCCGGTCCCGGTCCCGGTCCCGGTCCCGGTCCCGGTCGCTTCTGGTCCTGGTACTTTTTGGGCCAGCCTTTCTCAATAGAGTGTTCTGTCCCTACTTTTCTCATTCTCCACCTCACTCCTCACTCAGAGCGGTCAATAGAGAGAGCGTTAGCCAAAAAGTACAGAAGTTCCATTTGTGCTCATAAATTGTTAGAACGTGCGCAAAACATTCTCGAAAGACGCTAATTCCAAACAAAAATTTAAAAAAATTGTAACAATGACACGACTTCTGCGGTGCAATTCGTAATTAAAGAGTACAATAATACTAAACTGATATCTTTGAGTGTTCGCTGATTGAAGAGGATCCGGAGATACTGTCAGCGCTGTATGTACTCATCAATCTCTCAGGTGAAGCATTACAAATAGGGTTCTCTTCTTGGAATTTGATTGGAATACCTCCTCATTTCTCTCACTCTCTCGCCAACAGAGCAGTCAAATCGCTTTGTTCGCTTATTGGAATTCCGGAATTCCATTCCATCAAGAGAACCCTAATTACAAATGGTCCGAAATGTGCTTGTGTTGCATGCTTTTGTTGAAAACGTGCATTTTTTTCGATGATTTCAAGCAAACCGGCTATGACCACTTCGCGGGTACACGCGAAATCTTGTACCCGCGAAAGCGCCTCTCCCTACACGGTCTATTACCCGGCGTGTCTAGAGCGCGCTCGATCGCTACACCCCAACGTTGGGGACATCGCCCCTCACTGATAACCACTCAGATGATTACCCCGGCGATTGCGTTCTCAACGTCATCCGGCCCTTCCTCCGACAGATTATCCTGCGGTGCATCGACGTGAGTGCATGAGTTTTCGTCATTTTTTCGGGCACATCTCTGTTTTCTGGCCCAGGCTATTCTCACAGTGTACTCTTGTTCCTATTCTTACTCTTCACCTCATTCGGTCGTTGCCCGGGCCAAAAAACAGAGAATTTCCGGGTTTCGAATGAGAGCATTTCGATAGAAATCGTTGCAGAACATTCACGCGGCTGAACAAGACGAAGAAATAAGACTGAAGTCAGTCGATGTCGTCATTAGCGTCTGTCTGTCGCTCGACGGTCTCATCATCGAGCAAGAGGCTGCCGGACTCCTCCCAGTGATGAGTGTGTTGTTGTTGTTGTTGTTGGTGTGATTTGCGAGAAATCTCGTCTTCAGTTGCCTCGTGCCTCGTCATGCTCTCCGATGTTAATGAAGCCGACGCTGTTTGGCTGCGAATAGATGAAAAGGCCACGGAGATGGATTATGGTGGACCGTAAGCTCGGAATTTCGGCACTTCTTTACTACTTCGGAAGAATGTCCAAGCAGCATCCATCCCTGACGACTTTAGGCAATCTCATTCACGGAATATTGAAGCTCAACCATTCGGCACTTCTCTGTTTTTGGCCCGGGCTATTCACATGGAGTATTCTATCCCAACCACCGTCATTCTCCACCTTGCGCGCACTCAGAGCAGTCGGAGCCCGGACCAAAAAGAGAGAAGTTCCAACCATTCTTCCGGTAGAGAAGAGCCCCTTGTCCTATTTCACCTGTAGAGTGCGAAATACGGGTCGCCGCCTCTTCATTTCACACACTCTCTCACCGGTCAGAGCGACAAGAGAGTGTGTGAAATGAAGAGACGATTACCCCGCTCTATTCATATGGTCCTTGTCCTATTTCCAGCTCAGCGTGCAAGGGAGCGTACGCTCTGCCCTACATAGTCGGACCACTCATGCGGGAACTTCAAGGCGTCGACAGCATCTTCAACGATCTCATCAGCGGAATGATCAGCGAAGGTACGCTTTCATTTCCACGTAGAAAACTCGGAACTTCTTCGGTTTCTGGCCCAGACCGCTAAGAAGACCGCTCCGAATAAAAGGCTAGAATCGGGAATGGTAGTGATTAGGCTTGGCATTTTGATTCTTCGATGATTCTGAGCATCATTTGATTGTTCACTCAGCTCGAAGAATCGTTTGATTCCTTCGATCAGAGAGGAAATCGGTTTTGGCAATCATTCCGCTCTTCACTTCACACAAACAAACAGTCGTTTGAAAATCAAAATGCCAAGCCAACTAGGGATAAAGGTCGGCCAGATACCGAAGAATTGCTCCTCCAGTATCGATCACCCGTGTGTAATATCCTGCCCGAATTCCAGGAGACTGGAAGGCGCGGGTCGCCGGACTCATGGCCATCGTTTCCATCCTCGAGCAGCCTCCTCACGACCGCGATGACGACACACAGTACGACCTGCTCGCAAGCCTGACGCGTCTGGCGGCGGCGTGTCTGGAAGACGAGGCGAGTTCGAGATCATTGCATCTTTTTTTAAAAGTTTCCGAAACTCATCTCAAATCTCATTTTGAAACGGAGCGAAATCGCGATGTGTTTCAGAAACCTTTCAAATTTGAAAATCAATCTTGCAGTTTTTTCGTGTCAAGACCTTTGCGGGAAAAATTCAAAAAGATAATCCCCTCATTCACCCTTGTCTGAAAAAAAAAGTATGGGTTCAGAACGCTGTGAATGGTGTGGGGGAGCGGGGGAGGCTTGAGCAAGACGAGGGCAACCGATTCCGAACGATAATAAGAAATTTTGTTGGCACATGCTACTACACCCCCCCCCCACCCCACCCACAAATATATCGCGGATAAATATTATTATAATAGTATTATTATTATTGCAGAACGCTCGCGTGCGGTACGCGGCTGCGGCTGCGCTGCGGGAGGCTCACTCCCGCGAGTACTCGTACATCCTGACGCTTCCCGATGGAGTCCCAGAGGTTGGTGAATTTCTCTATTTTTGTGGAACAGGTTACTACCGCTCTGAGTGACTACTCTCTGCGAATAGCCTGGGAGAAAAAAAAAGAGCAACGTATCTCTGTTTGTTCGCCAAATCGTGTTTTAAGCGTGTCTAGATGCCAATTTGTGCTTCAGCAAATCGCCCTCACGCTGCTGAAGCTGTACACGGACATGAGATGCCCACGAGTAGCACGGAAAGCAGGAGCTGCCCTGCTGCTTATCGCGCCTCAACTCGCCAACGTGAGCATTCGACATTTGACTGTTTTCTATTTATTTATGAGAGTTCACGAGGAGAAACGAGGTACAATAGTAAAATATTACTAAGCCCAATGAAACGTCTTAGAATAGCAGATAATGGGGGGATGCCGGGGACAACTAGCCCTACTTGGAGACAAAAGCCCGCCCATTGTCTATTATTCATGCTCCAGTTTCTTGTTTCTAGAGACAATAAAATATGCTCTCCGACTCTTTACAGCCGATCGATACGATGATTCTTCATCGGATATTGCTCTACGGCACATCATCAGCTAGCGAGCCGACCCTCAAACAGGACATCTTCCTACATGTATTTATACAATAACTTTGAATCGGGAACTGATTTTTCGGCTTGATTTGACCTAGATTTTGATTTTGTGCAGAATTCCACCCCCTCAGTTTTCAAGTGAGCAAGTTCGAATGGTTCTAACTTGCTGTGGTTAGCCGACGTTTGTTCGATTCATAAATAGAGTGGGGAAAGCAAGAGTAGACTCTCCTCATTTCGCACGCTTTTTCGTCACTCTGACCGGTTAGAGAGTGTGCGAAATTAGGAGAGTAACTCTTGCTTTTCGCACTCGATTCATAAATCTCGCAGATATTCTCAATGTACGAAGAAGATCTCACTGAAATCGCCATGGATTCTTGGGTGAGCCGATTTCATGTGAACAGTCGAACTCCACAAGTACCGAGATAGTTATTCCTAGAACTTCTGGGCCATCTGGCCCAGAACAACAACTTGTTAGAAGTGCGGTACTTGTCTAGTTCTCCGAAAGCCCTTTGATGAATATGGGAGAGGAGAGAGAGAGAGAAGAGGAAAACTCGATTATCATGGAACCTACAGGCAAATCCTGCAAAGGGACTTCCGGAGAACTAGACAAGTGCCAAAAGGGCTAGGGAAGGACAATGGTAGGGATCCCATAGTGCCTTATTCATTGTGTTCTAGGTCATCGAAGAGTCCTGCTTCGCGTGTTCAGAGCGCAGACCCGACATCGTCATCAGAAAATCGTGTCAAGCGTGAGTTACTAATCATACTATTTCAAATGATAAGCCTCTTTCCTACATCGCCTGAGCAGATCTAACAGATCTGTCACAAGTTCCTTTCACAAGTATACGCTCCTCAGGATGGATGGCCGAGTGGTGTACGGTGCTGCCGACCATTCGAAGGGTCACGAGTAGGGATGCCACAGTTAAGAATGACTCTCCTCATTTGACACACTCTGTCGCCTGCCTGATCGGTTAGAGAGTGCGGAAAATGAGGCGAGTCATTCTAAATTCTGATATCCCTAGTCACGAGTACCCGGCCCCACCAGGCGTTGTCGTCTCAAGACGACAGTAAACTCGCCTTGATTGTGGTTGCAACTCTACTCTCACCGGTCAGAGAGGCGAGAGAGTGTGTGAGATGAAGAGACGATTACCCGTATTTCGAACTCTAAACAGAACCTTTCCTCCACAGGAGCGGCTGCGGTTCGTGCACGTGCCGGCGCATCAACTGGTGCTCCGGCTGCCTCGGCCGGATCTACAATGCTGCAGCCCAGCCAACGGAAGACGGATGCAGCACCTTCGTTCGTTTTACAATTAGACTGTGTTACAACATCACCGGTGAGAGAGTGTGCAGAATGAAGAGAGTCTACTCTTCCTTGCCGCACTCTAGTTACATTTACAATTATTTATTCACCAGGGGGGGGGGGGAGTGAGACTGAACAGTGCAGAAATCTTCGAAAAGTTGGGGTGGAGGTCCGTGTTTATCTCCTCTTGTTGGGCAAAACGGAGGGGCGGAAATTGAGAAAGGATGCGATTAAGTGAACATAGCGAAGCCATATTGACTCTGATCAGCGCACGAAAAATGTTAATAATTAATAATAATAATAATAATTATTATTATTATAATAATAATAATAATGAATTAAATTACCAGGCGCAGTGCCCGTTCTGTCGCGCACACTTCTGCCCTGCTGATCTGAAGAGCGTCAGTCGCTGAGAGATGGAAGAGAAGAGTAGCCATCGAGTCGATTTCCTCCCTCAGAGTGCTCCATATCGCCGAATAAAGTTTACGGACCTTTCCTGTTTTTTTGGCCCGCACTCTACAATAGGGTTGGCAATACGAGCATTGCAGGCCCGCAATAGAGAGAGGTCACAATGCGGGCCCGCAATGAATGAGAGAGAGGAGGGGAAGGGATTGCGGGCCCGCAATTCTCGCATCAGCTCGCATGCAAATAGGGGGTGACCCTCTCAATTTCACACACTCTCTCGCCGTGCTCTGCCATCCCTTCTCTCATTGCGGGTCTATGCGAGAATTGCGGGCCCGCAATTCCTCCCCTCCACCTTCTCATTCAATGCGGGCCCGCAATCCCGCAATCGTATTCCCAACCCTACTCTACAGCTTCAACCAATTACTATTGTAGAGGTAGAAATGATCAATGGTAGGGTGAGGAGACTCTATAGGAATAGATTGGGTCCAAAAAACAGGTGAGTGCCAAGTTTACACATTTACGTAAATGCTGTTTAATTGCCATCGTGATTCTTCATTTTGCACTTTGTCTCACGTTAAGGGGAGCGTTGTAAAGGAGAGGCGTCGATGTTCTCGCAGGTTCTCTCCCCGAAAAGAGAAACCGAGAGAGTATACAAAATAAATTTAAGAGATATAATGATGGTCACTCCCTGTGATGCTAAACTGTAAAGATACATGTACAATTGGAGTTCGAAATACGGGTCGCCGTCTCTTTATTTCACGCACTCTCTCACCGGTCAGAGAGGCGAGAGAGTGTATGAAATGAAGAGACGGCGACCCGTAATATCGAACTCTACGTTCAATGCTGGCAACGATACGAATGGTCAATAATTTTCGAGCGCAATGACCACTTACGAAGAGACAGCCATGGAAAATTGACGTTCGGTCACGGAAAATCACAGAAATTACGACAAAGTGATGTCTCACGCGGAAGTCACTGAAATGTTGAGTTGATGATGTGCGATGGCACTAGGTCGGTTGAGAACATTCGGATGATAACCTACTGGATGAGCACCTAATGAGGGCAAGAGAACAACTGTTATGCAATAGACGGAATATGCAAATGATGCTCATCCAGTAGGCTCATCCAATGTTCTCATCCGACCTAGTGCCTGTGCGATGTGAAGACTGATACTGCGGTGTTGTATAGTAAATTAATGCTAGTTGTCGATAGACAGTCCTACAGTATCACACTAGACAACCATGTTTGAATTCGCGCACTTCCCTGCACTTCCGCGTGAGTACACTACCGTACCACGCGCGCATTTTCTCGCAATTTCACAATTGTTCTCAGAGTTGTTCCACCGGTCCTACCGAGTGGTTGTCTGTTCTTCTCT
>LS516556.1:173700-185167 GCA_900490845.1 Pristionchus japonicus | reverse complement strand
TGAGTACACTACCGTACCACGCGCGCATTTTCTCGCAATTTCACAATTGTTCTCAGAGTTGTTCCACCGGTCCTACCGAGTGGTTGTCTGTTCTTCTCTCTCTTTTTATGTATTTTCATCACCCCGTAATATCCAGTAAATAGTTACCAGTCTGCTAGTGTTTGTTCCACCGCATTACAAAGTGCAAGGACACATCAATAGTACTGATACTGCGGTATTTCATCATACTACTTCTTCTCAGTTGTGTCACTAGACTGAATCAGTTCAAGAAACCAAACACATCTATTAAAGAAAAGAAGTGCATGCTTGAGAATCAGTTTCAGAAAAGCTTCATTCCATCGTTCAACGAAAAAAGCGAAATCACATCGACAGCTGAAATGGGCTGAAATAACGAATCCTCTCCGATTTTCTTGAAGTTTGCTCTTCTGGGAGCTGATTTATAAATTAGACATGATTTGCAGCGCCTATTTGCAGCGCTGCAGCATGGCTGCACCAATCAAAATTGAGTAGACCCAGGGTATGAGCACCATCGATTGTCTCTTTTCAAAACTTTTCATGCCCCAACAGCAACATGATTGATTCTTACGCAACCAGCCTCGTATACGTTTGTACTCAAAAATGTGCATCATTCACATACTTCATATTTGGAAAGAAAAAATTTTGTTGTCAGAACATAGGCGTCTTTCGGTCAAATTTCGGCGAAATTAAAGTGGATTTATCCATTGAACGGCGAGAACAAAATGGGGCGAAAACACGTTCTTCTGTCGGGTGCCATGCCCGAGCAAAGAGTGCGGAGCTTGCAGGGTCTGTTCATAAGTAACGATCTAGATAACTCTGCAATTTCCTATTTCCTATTTCATATCTTAATCAGTAAGTTACGCCATATGCTTCACAAATATTTCTAATGCCTTCTTCTCAATTCATTTCATCACTTTCACCCGCACTCGGACGTGCGTTCATCACGAATGATCCGCGACAAATCGATTATCTCCTCATTCAGGCAAATGAATCTCATAAATCAATAAATCAATCAATTTCCATAATTATTTTCTACTCTCCTCTCTCTCCCCTCTCCTCCTCGCCCTCCACTCCTCAGTCGTTTTGGAGTAACTTCTAAGGAGTTGCGGCGCCCCTCTCCTCTTCTCTCGGCGGTAGTACGACCTCTCCTCATGGAAACTACAGGTTGGTTCCCCTTTTCACGTCTCTTAGTACGTAGCCTGGATCTGCATCGCCATAAGCGCCGCTCACCCTTTCGCCCCCCTAAGATCTCATCACCTTCAGGTGCCACTCCAGTGCGTCCGGAAGCGGCAGCTATCGAGGTGAGAACATGTTCCTCCTCTCCTATCAATCTAGCCGGGATTACTGTAGCAATCGATAGATATTGTAGCACGGCGGGGTCTTCTAGAATGACCGCACGCGTGAGGGTTGCGGACGCGCGAGGGTTGCGGACACGCGCCAATAGGTCAACCGCGTCGCATCTCCATAGGAAACTGCTTAGGAAGAGTGCAAACAGGGGTTGTTATGACATCATTTGAGCTAGAGACGACCCGTCAGCACGCGCCAGAAAGGGAGAAATGAGGGCGGTCAAAATTGTTTGCGCAGCGCTTTACATTTGAGTACGACCACCCCACCCGCGCCAGGATAGGTGAAATGAGGGAGGTGAAAATTGTTTGCGCAGTGCTTTAGATTTGAGTACGACCACCCCACCCGCGCCAGGATATGTGAAATGAGGGAGGTGAAAATTTGTTTGCGCGAGGCTTTAGATTTGAGGATGACCACCCCACCCGCGCCAGAATGGGAGAAATGAGAGCGACAAGAAATGTTTTCGCGGCGGATGTTAAGGCTGAAGTCTTTGATTGGTCTTTGATCTTTGGCCGATCATCATGTACATGATGTATTTCGCACGTTAGCGAGCTTGTTCTCTAAATTAGGAGAGCAAGCGATAGTAACACTTCACAATGAGAGCGGTCAATACAAAGGATGGTACGTCGGCTAGTGACGAAACGATCGAGCCGCAGCGTAAGAGCCGCCGCCCTTCTTGCTGCTTACCGTGGGTTACTGTAGCGGTTGTCAAGGTTACTGTATCTGAGGCCCAAGATTACTGTAGCTGGGATCAAAGATTACTGTATCTGGGGTCAAAGGGTACTGTATCGAGGGTAAAGGTTACTGGTTCAAGGTTACTGTATATGTAGTCAAAGGGTACTGTATCTGGGGTCAAAGGTTACTGTATCTGAGGCCCAAGATTACTGTATCTGTAGTCAAAGGGTACGGTATCTAGGGTCAAGGTTACTGTATCAGGGTGAAAGATTACTGTATCTGGGGTCAAAGGGTACTGTATCGAGGTAAAGGTTACTGTATCAGGATCAAAGATTACTGTATCTGGGGTCAAAGGGTACGGTATCTAGGGTCAAGGTTACTTTATCAGGGTCGAAAATTACTGTATCTAGGGTCAAAGGGTACGGTATCTAGGGTCAAGGTTACTGTATCAGGGTCAACGATTATTGTATCTGTAGTCAAAGGGTACGGTATCTAGGGTCAAGGTTACTGTATCAGGGTCAAAGATTACTGTATCTGTAGTCAAAGGGTACGGTATCTAGGGTCAAGGTTACTGTATCAGGGTCAAAGATTACTGTATCTGGGCTCAAGGTTACTGTATCAGGGTCAAAGATTACTGTATCTGTAGTCAAAGGCTTCTGTATCTAGGGTCAAAGCGACGACCCCTCAGTTCGCGCTTGAAGGAGTGAAATGAGGGCGGTGAAAATTGTTTTCGCGGCGCTCTCTGATATTGCGACGACCCCTCAGTTCGCGCTTGAAGGAGTGAAATGAGGGCGATGAAAATTGTTTTCGCGGCGCTCTCTGATATTGCGACGACCCCTCAGTTCGCGCTTGAAGGGGTGAAATGAGGGCGATGAAAATTGTTTTCGCGGCGCTCTCTGATATTGCGACGACCCCTCAGTTCGCGCCAGAATGGGAGAAATGAGGGCGGCTAAATTTGTTTGCGCGGGGCTTTATATTTGAGGACGACCCGCTCCAGAATGGGAGAAATGAGGGCGACAAGAAATGTTTTCGCGTCGGATGTTAAGGGTGAAGACTAAGGGAGAGATTGAGGCTTAGGCATAAGGGGGATGATTAAGGTTGGCGTTATCCTTATTAACTTAGATTGGTCTTTGATCATTGGCCGATAATCATGTACATGCACGTTAGCGAGCTTGTGCTCTAAATTAGCAGAGCAGGCAATAGTAACACTTCACAATGAGAGCGGTCAATACAAAGGATGGTAGGTAACCACTAGGGTTCCCGATTTAATAACGTCTTGAATGAATAATGCCCAATTGTATAATGTGGCGTTTACCATATTCCCCCTCAATATGAGGATGAGTGGAGATTCAATCAGAGAAGAATAACAAGTTGATTGAATGCAAAAGAAGATAAAACACTCAACGCTTCCACGTCAATGGACTGATTTGAACATGCAAGAAGATCCCTCCCCTCCCCTGCCTCCCCTCATGTGTTTCCGTCCCGCCTTTTCCTTCGTCTTCGATAAAGGATCTACTCAAAATCCACGTGTTCGTCTACTGTCTCGGGCATACCTGTACAGGTCTGGCGGCAAGTGACCTTTTTGCGCAGTGACGGGCATGAATTCATGCCCGTCACTGCGCATCCTATGAACCCCTATTCAATTGGGGGCCCCGCAGTGAAGGGCATGACCGTCAGTGCGCATGCCGCCGGCTTGGACACCTATGGTCTCGGGTATCGGGGCACAGCGTGCTGTCGAGGATCAAAAGGCCAATTTACATGGCGGCGGCCTTTTCTTTTCTCGATTATTTCATCTCAATCGAATTTCAAAATCAAATGTATCTCAAGTGGAACATATTGGAACAATCGCCCCGATTCAAGTGAAAACTACTTTAAAATTGTTTTAAAAATAATGAAAGTCTAAAATAAAAATCGGGCGAAGTCAATAATTTTTTAATGTGCTTAGGAACAAAGTACATTTTTCCGTTTCTCAAAATTCCGCTTCTCCGTTGAGGAGAGTCATGGAGGTATCACTCTCCTCCACGAGGAGAAGGAATTCCGAAAAACGGAAAAATGGGTTTTGCTCTCAAGCACATTTAAAAATTATTGACCACGCCAGATTTTTCATTTTTGACTTGTAAAATTTTATAAAATTAAAAATGCTTTTGAAAATTATAAATGTTTCACTTCGGTTTCACGTCTAACTTATAGTTAGGAGGCGAACAACAACTCGAAACAGGATTAGGAAATTAGAATACGTCCGCCGCGCAAATGAGACTTTGGATCCTCAATGGCACGCTGTGCGGGGTAGTTCACGGACTAGGATCTGGGTGTAGCTCTTGCACTATGCGCTCGCCGCTAGAAATAGTGGAATGGGCTGCTTCGCCTCGGCCAAAAGCGGTCTACTCGTTGACGCAACCTCGTTCTCACTAGGGTGGCGAAAACTACTCTTCGGGTCAGCCCATGCGGGTCAGATTCGGGTCAACGGCTCACCCGCAGAGAGTGAGGTTGTAAACAGGGAGAGTGCGGGTGAGTCGTTTCGTGCGGGTCGAGTGCGGGTCAAGAGCTTCTCCGAGCCGAATTGCAGAACTTTGCTATCATGACTCAAATGACCATTCTATAAATCGCCCTGAACATGGAAAAGTCAATGGTCTTTAAAAAATCGACATTTGGTCCACTAGGAGCTGAGAAAAGCGAGTTAAGAAGATTCTGACCCGCACCTTACCCGCACTCGACCCGCACGGAACGACTCACCCGAGAGAGCGGGTTGTAAATCCGACTCACACGCAGAGAGTGAGACTGTAAACGCGCCTCGCTCGGGTACCCGAACGAGAGAAATCGGAAGTGCGGGTACCCGAGACTCGTTTTCGCCACCCAAGTTCTCACCCTCCTCTCACACATTCCTCCCTCGTTTATCTCTGAATTTCGGTTCGGTTTCAAAGGCGCATTGAAAGGTTACGCCTAGTGGGCGCGAACAATGCAAATACGCCCACCGGGCGTACAGTATCCTGGGCAGATCGACCGCTCCGGAGATGCCCAATTGGACGGAATGGCTCATAAGGGGGAACCCTAGTAACCACTCTGCGCTGAGGAGCTTGACGAACTATGAAGCGGGAGCGAGAGAAAGAGAGCGCAGAGAAAAATAGGAAAACTGAATAGGCAGAAGGTCTCACCACGAACTTCGCATTGAGGAATACGGAACGCGGTGTGGCATAGAGTGGTGTGGCATTTCTACTTTCCTTCCTTTCGTTCGTTCGTTGCAACGTACGTGTATCTTTACAGTCTAGCAACACTCAGTGGGCGTGACCATAAAGTGATTCGAATCTCCGAAACTTGTGTGCTCTCTCGTTCTGTCTGATCGAAGAGAGAACATACGAGGTAGAAAGAGAGGGATAGAGTCGGTCACACCAACACAGCGTGCCATTGAGGATCGAATAGTCAATTTACATGGCGGACTCCAATTTCTCCCCTCTCTCACTAATCCTTTTCCCTCTCACTTTATTCCTCCCTCCCCTCTCTCACCGAAGCGGTGGATGAGGAATGAGATGGATTGTTTCTGAGATGGGGTTGATATTCACGTGAAACATATAGTATTTATCATCAATATTGCGTTTTGTACAACATCAATTAAGAAGTTGTGGTGGCCAATTTTAGATTTTTTTCAGCTTGGAGCAGATAAATGAGAAATACAGCCGAAAATCGTATAAAGAGACAAAAATGAATGTTTTTGATAGAAAAGTTCTATTTTCTCAAGTTAGGGCGAGAGTTTAGACTCATGAAGAACACCGATAGGTAGCTAATCCCCTTGCCGACAATCTCTTGGCGGCCGATTTTTGGTTTTTATCAGGTTGGAACAGATACATGAGAAAAACAGCCAAAAATCGTCAAAAATGAATGTTTTTGATAGAAAAGTTCTATTTTCTCAAGTTAGGGCGAGAGTTTAGACTCATGAAGAACACCGATAGGTAGCTAATCCCCTTGCCGACAATCTCTTGGCGGCCGATTTTTGATTTGCATCTTTGTTTTTGAGTTCTATCGCGTTTCATTCCGCAAACCCTGCGAAATCGCACCGAAAATCCCGCGCGAGAGGGGTGAAATGATTCGCGCTCCCTCTCCTTTCCCTCTCCCCTCATTAGAATACATCCGCCGCGACGAACAAAGGAGGTGATCCTCAATGGCACGCTGTGACCAATAGCCTTCACTTCACCCCACAAATATTCCACATGTGCTCATAAATTAATGTTTATCCGATTGAGAGAAGGGGACAGAGAATTCTCATGCGACTCGACTTCTTCTCCAATCAATCGAGTAGCCTTGTGCCGTCCTACTGAGGCGGGGCCGATGCCTGTAGTGAATATCGATTGTCATACGGTATGATGATACGGTAATATTGTAAGTGAACCACTTACTGGTGCAGGAGCGGCAGACTTCTTCTCGTCAACGGCAGTTTTGCCTGGAATGGGAGAATCAATCGATATACAGATAGATACCGTACCGGACGAACTCTTCATGGAACCGGAAGTCTGGGACTCGAGGACGGGCGCGCCCGGAGAGTGGAGCGTGGGCTTGAGAACTGGAAGGAATACGGTAGCTACGGAATCCTGAGCTTACGGTAGGTTCATCGTACCTGGATCAGATGCCAGCGGAGGCGTGCTCGGGACCCTGATCGAAGGCAGGTCGTCATCTGAAGAGGGAGGGGTAAGGTAACTACCGTATCCTCGCAGGGTTACAGTAGCTTCAGGAGTGCAGAAGCTACCGTAATCCTACAGTACACTCACCGCTCTCGATATCGGCCTGGCGGAGTCGTCGAGGCCATGGTGTCCTGGAAAGATACGGTATCGATTGATGACCACTACCGTAACCCCAGATACCGTACTTCAACGGTCGTCGTACCCTTCTCCTGATGGCTCTCATTGGCCTTGTTGCTTGCGATCCTGGAGTTGGAGAGGGTTACGGTAGGGCCATGGTAATCGATTGGGATACGGTGGGATTATGGTACCTCACTCTTTCTCGGCCAGCCCAGAGAGGAGTGTCTCCATTCCGATCACAGGATGAAGATCTCGAATCATCAGTGAGAGCGGAGAAGACTGTACACTCGGATCGCTCTCCTTGGCGATGGTCTCCTTGGAGACGCTCTCCTTGGCGATGGTGGAGGAGCTGGAGTTGGAGAGGGTTACGGTAGGGCCATGGTAATCGATTGGGATACGGTGGGATTATGGTACCTCACTCTTTCTCGGCCAGCCCAGAGAGGAGTGTCTCCATTCCGATCGCAGGATCAACATCTCGAAGCATGAGTGAGAGGGGAGTAGTCGGTCCACTCGGATCGCTCTCCTTGGCGATGGTCTCCTTGGAGACGCTCTCCTTGGCGATGGTGGAGGAGCTGGAGGTGGAGAGGGTTACGGTAGGACCATGGTTATCGATTGGGATACGGTGGGATTATGGTAACTCACGTCTCATCGGCCAGCCCAGCGATCACCGCTCTTTGGTTGCAGCCGGTCATTCCACGCATGGCATGACACGTAATTCCAATCTGAGCACAATAAAATCAGTCATCGATGCCATAATTTGACGATGCGCAGCTCGTGATTAACATAATTGTGTTGTTTTGATTACATTCGAGTTGACAAAATCCGAGTTGCGCTCTGTTGCAGTCTAGTCAACTCACTGGATCGATAGTCAGTGATGGAGGCAGTTGAGGAACGACCTCATCCAGATATCCCATCAGAATGATTTTTTTTATCATCTTGAGTCGCTGCAAAAGAGAAGCTCTATAGTACTGAAGAATTTTGATGTAGCATAAGAACTATGAAATAAGAAAGCCAAAATAATAATGCAGTTCAACCAACTTTGTTCTCGTGGTCCAGCTTGCTCAAGTGGTTCACCATGCTGGAAAAATATTAATTATCCATTGTCATCGGATGAATATTTGCATTGACCAGTCAACCAGTCATTCAAACTAGCATTTGGCTTTGCACTCACAAATTTTTGATCTGGTTCTGTGAGCACTCCGTCACGCGACTCAGCGCTCTAGTCGACTGAAATGCGCATTTCTTGATCTATCATGAGTGAGTGGCTACTTACAGGTGAGGATTCGAGTTTCAGTCTGATTGCTTCGGACTCTTCATCTGTGAGGTTAACTCCAGTCGACGGGAGACGGTCGTACACCGCCATCACGACGAACAGAATACCGAGCACTTGCGCATCGCTCAAGCCTGTCTGTAAGCAGATCAGTTTCAGGTTTATAAATACGGGCCTCTCGAGACTAGAATCTAGTCCGTCCTTAGCCGGTGAATACTCCAGCTGCAAATGCCGGTCGCCATTTCGCGCACTCTCTCGTCGGCCAGAGATGTGAGTGAGTGTGCGAAATGAAGAGAACCGTACTTCGCGCCCTAGTCGAGACTGATGCTTCCGCATTCAATTGCACGCGCCAATTAATAGGAAATGCAACTGCCCCTAAACAAATTAGGCCTCATACTAAAGTTATTGTAATGCGCATTAGTTGTTGTTTGCTCCGCCCAGTCGCAAATGCAAGATCAAAGAGCAATAATTGCACTATAAGCACAAGGGGAGAGCCAGACTATCAGAAGACTATCGATGGATTTCGTCTCGATCGGTGTTCCGCCCTCTCGTACCTTCTTTGAAGATGACGGAGGAGCGGACGGCGTAGTATCTGCAATTGAATGATTGTTGATCCACATTTAAACCAGCTATGAAGGCGCCATTCAATCATTGATCCCTAAACCAGGAAATTGATCTTTGATCTTCCCTCGTGTCACTTGATCACTTCCCCTCTGTAAGCTCTACTTTGACCGCTTATCTTTCCTCGTGATTCTTGATCTTTCCCTACACAGTGTAGCAGTATGTTACATAATTAGTCTCGTAATTACTTACTGAGGTCCGGGTAGTCGGGCGCCGCGCCGATGTCCAGTGCTCCGAGCTGAAATCATGGAAGAATTAAAATTTGAATAAACGAGAATCATATTTTACATTAGCCTATGCCACACCGCGTTCCGTATTCCCCTCGTGCGAAATTCGTGGTGAGACCCATCTACCCATTCAGTTTCCATCTTTCTCTGCGCTCTCTCGCTCCCGCCTCATAGCTCATCAAGCTCTACAGCTTCACACGCTCTCTCGTAAGCCGACCCGTATTAGGAACACTATGATTCTCCATCCTGCCCCAATAGCCATAGTGCAGAGTGGTTACTAGGGTTCCCCCCATGAGCCATTCCGTCCAATGGGGCGTCTCCGGAGCGGTCCATCTACCCAGGATACTGTACGCCCGGTGGGCGTATTTGCATTGTTCGCACCCACTAGGCGTAACCTATCAATGCGCCTTTGAAACCGAACCGAAAATCAGAGATAAACGAGGGAGGAATGTGTGAGAGGAGGGTGAGAATGAGGTTGCGCCAACGAGAGGACCCACTTGGCCGAGGTTCTAGCGAGCGCATTGGGCGTTATTCATATCGGCAACCCTAGTGGTTACGTACAAATCGACAACCCTAGTGGTTACGTACCATCCTTTGTATTGACCGCTCTCATTGTGAAGTGTTACTATTCCCTGCTCGCCTAATTTAGAGAACAAGCTCGCTAACGTGCATGTACATGTTGATCGGCCAAAGATCAAAGACCAAATCAAAGTTGATTAGAATAACGCTAACCTTAATCATCCCCCCTTAAGCCTAAGCCTTATTCTCTCCCTTAGTCTTCAGCCTTAACATCCGACGCGAAAACATTTCTTGTCGCCCTCATTTCTCCCACTCTGGCGCGGGTGGGGTGGTCATCCTCATATCCAAAGCCCCGCGCAAACAAATTTTCACCTCCCTCATTTCACCTATCCTGGCGCGGGTGGGGTGGTCGCACTCAAATGTAAAGCCCCGCGCAAACAAATTTTCACCTCCCTCATTTCACCTATCCTGGATGGGGTGGTCGTACTCAAATATCTGCGCAAACAATTTTGACCGCTCTCATTTCTCCCTTTCTGGCGCGTGCTGACGGGTCGTCTCTAGCTCAGAAAATGCCATAACAACCCCTGTTTGCACTCTTCCTAAGCAGTTTCCTATGGAGATGCGACGCGGTTGACCTATTGGCGCGCGTCCGAACCCCTCGCGCGTCCGCAACCCTCACGCGTGCGGTCATTCTAGAAGACCCCGCAGTGCCATCGATCGATTGCTACAGTAATCCCTGGTAGATTGATTGAAGAGATGTTCTCACCTCGACAGCCGCCGCCACCGCACGCACCGGAGAGAAATCTGAATGTGATGAGATCTTAGGGGGCGAAAGGGTGAGCGGAGCTTATGGCGATGCAGATCCAGGCTACGTACTAAGAGATGTGAAAAGGTGAACCAACTTGTAGATGCCATGAGGAGAGGAGTTACCGCCACCGAGAGAGCAGGAGAGGGGCGCCGCAACTCCTTAGAAGTTACTCCAAAACGAATGACGAGTGGAGGGCGAGGAGGAGAGGGGAGAGAGAGGAGAGGAGAAAATAATTATGGAAATTGATTAATTTATTGATTTATGAGATTCATTTGCCTGAATGAGGAGATAATCGAATTGTCGCGGATCATTCGCGACGAACGCACGTCTGAGTGCGGGTGAAAGTGATGAAATGAATTGAGAAGAAAGCATTAGTAATATTTGTGAAGCATATGACGTAACTTACTGATTAAGATATGGAATTCAAAATTGTAAATTACAGAGTTATCAAGATCGTTGCATATGAACAGGCCCTGCAAGCTCCGCACACTTTGTGTGTTTTCGCCCCATTTTTTCCGTTCATAGGATAAATCACCTCAACTTCGTCGAGATTTGACCGAAAGACGCCTATGATCTGACAACTAAATTTTTCTTTCCAAATAGCACGCCTCTCACGTAAGAATCGACCTGAATCTGTCAGCGAGCCAAATTTCGAAGCCTGGTTTTCGGCGGTTTTGGTCCCTCCTAGACCCCCCTAGACCCCCTGTGAAAGGAATAGTGATAGTGATGATTCCCCAACGAGCTGCAGCACCGGTAAGATGCAGCCTGTCAAATTCAAGGGCGTGCTTCTATACTTCAACGTGAACAAAAAATCGACTTCGGGACCTGTTTCAGACTGTCCTACTGATGCTCTATCGACCCACACCGGTTGCGAATCGAAAACTTTGCTCTTCTTCGAGATATTTGCATCGAGCTGTATCTCGATAACCGCTCGAAAAACTACGATTTTTCTTTCATATTCGGATAGATCTCGTCACGGGCAATCTAATGGTACCCCTAAAGTCCAAAATTGGTGAGGAGTGACAGGTGTTCCATGCCGAAAAACCGAAAATCTATCGAATTTGAGAAAAATCCAATCAATGGAGAGTGAAACGCAAATGAAAACGACGCAGATGAGACCGCGTCATTGCCTTCCAACGAGTGGAATGAGTTTGCGTTTCACTCGCCATTGATTGGATTTTTCTCAAATTCGATAGAT
>LS516556.1:129350-171383 GCA_900490845.1 Pristionchus japonicus | reverse complement strand
GAAGACTCGGATATCCGAGTGAAACCGGCGGATTCGCACGTAAACAGGGGAGAGAGGAGGGAAGACAAAGAGATTATGTAAAGATATCGAAGGATCAGACAGACTAATTGATCTCTTTACATAATCATTCCTGTCTGTCTTTCTGTCTGTCTGTCTGATCCCTCCATATCTTTACATAATCTCTTTGTCCTCCCTCCTCTCTCCCCTGTTTACGTGCGAATCCGCCGGTTTCACTCGGATATCCGAGTCTTCACTCTCACGTTCGGTTAACCGACCGGATATCGAATATAGCCGGATAGCAAACAATGAATTTGAAAACGGTTATCCGAATGTCGATATTATTCGATTTAACCAACCCTAGTGTATATCCTTCAACCCTGTACTTCCTCCACGCTGCTTACTTTAGCGATTTTGAGTAGGCTCTCCGCAAATCTTGCCTATACACCTTTTGGTGATCTGTTCTCTTTAGGAATTGCACCTTACAAATCGTTCCTTAGCTCTCACTCCCTCTTCTCCGGTTCTGCTAGTTTCAAAACGTTCCATCCCCCCATTTGCAGCATGCCGATATTTGCGGCAGCTCTCACTGCAGCCGGGTTCTTGCTGCCGGTCCTGATTCCACAGCACAGGCAGGTTTGAGATCTATTCAAACTGTTCATAGAGAGTAAGAGGAAAGTTATGAAGCAGTTGATACAGTCGGTTGTGAAAGCACGAAATTTCAGAGTCACTGAATTAGGCAGGAACAATTATTACTTTGTCATTGTTGAGCACAGGTTCAAGCATCCGACAGAATCTTGTGCTCTACAGACAATGTTTTCGAAAATTAAAATAATTAAAACAATGCAAACTCGAGCAGATTCGCATGCCATTTTCCATTGTAGGTGCAATCATCCGGCCGAATCGTGTGTTCCAGTGGAGGCAAGCAGATTCCATTGCAGGGAATTGTTGTGAAGTGAGTTGTTTCTTCCGTGTCACATGTTTTCCCGACCAAAGTTTGCAACAATGAATTCTGGAACACAAACTATCAATATTTGGGCGCTTCTACACCTCTCCGGGCGATAAGACGAAAATGAAATGAGTTTCAATGGTTCCCTAGATAAAATGGTGCTCGGAGCTGTGCAGGACCGCCAATATTTGCAGTCTCCAAGAGTACGACTTCTTCGACCCTGACGACTTCATTGCCAATACTTCTACTGATTCATCAGGAGGCTTCTATCTGAATGGATCGCATAATGAGGTGAAACCGGAAGAGCTCCTATCCGCTGTTCAGACCCTACCACTAACCCGGTCTTTGGCAACCTATTCTATAGAATGCCCATTCTTCTGGGGAACTCCACAAGTGCCAAACTTCCTTCAGAAATCTGCAATTGTTCAGGCAGGGTCAATCGACTTCTTTCTCGCGTTTGGGATGATGTGTGATCCTCATGGTGAATTTATACTGTTAAGCCTTTCCAAATCAATCGAAGCTTCCAGGAGTTCTTGCCGAATGTGATGGCCATTTACTACTTGCGAAGAACGGATCGGGACTGAATTTGATTAATCGAGACGAGTTTGTTCTCGTTCTTATTCTACTCTTCTTATCGGATTGATGGCACGGTCTGGGACCCGCGTTTAGGAACCCTTGAATAATGTAATTTTTGAGACCTCAGAGTTTATTCAGGGCTTGTTCGGAATGAGTTTCATAACATTTAGATGTTGCACTTTTTGAACGTTCCTAAACGCGGGATCCTATCCGTACCATCACCCTTTTTGACTTCTTTCAATGTGGAATGTTTCTAAAGAGAAATATCTTCACAGAAACAGCGGTTTCTGCTCCAAAAACTGTGCAATCGTAGCGAAAGTGGAGATCCCGCGCAACTACAACTTCCAGGAGGGCGAGGCGTATCCGGTATTCTTTTTAGCGACTTTTTTCGTTCTTTTCGAAATCTTTTCCGCAGAAAGTGGTACCTATGATAAGGAAAAATTTGATTCCAGCCTCTCTTCGACATCGGCAATTACGACTTGGCTGCTAAGGGGAAGATTGAGTGTGACGAATCGGTATGAATCTTTATCGCTTCCATTTGGATGTATCCAATCACTGATAATTCCAGGTAGTGCAAAGTTACACCAGGAAACTGAAGAAAATGAGAAGATTTTCTGTTTGAAAACCGATCCTTCATTGAATGAATTTGCAATGCTGCCGTGTGGCTTTCACTTCATTCCGTTGTTTGCAAAGCAATAAATGAGAAACCCGTTATAATTTCGGTGCACGTATTGTGGATTCTTCCTTTGTGTCATGTCTTCCTTCTACACAATTCCACATCGATCAGAGTGAACGATAGAGCAGGAAAATTTAAGAGATTCAGACGATATTTGTTCAGAATATGAATGCTTTCTCTGTGCAACGTGCTCATTTCGCGTTGCCATGCCGGTCTGAGTTACTCGTTGAGCGAAATCCTTCGTATCTTCAATCCACAGACTGATCATTGTCAATGAGAAAAAGTAATGCTCATTGGAACGTCGGATAATAACTCCCCCGTGATTTGGGTTATAAATCGATAGGATAACGAATTCCACCAGATCTCTGACCAACCATGTGCAATTTCTCAACTGACAGTCATACGCACTTTTCGTACCGTGCCCATTTCGCTACATGAAGCTATGATTCAACTACGAATAACACGCCTCTCACGTAAGAATCGACTCAGAATGATTGAATCTGTCAGCGAGCCAAATTTCGAAGCCTGGTTTTCGGCGGTTTTGGTAATCGAAAACTTTACTCTTCTTCGAGATATTTTCATCGATCTGTAACACGAAAACCGCTCGAAAAACCACGATTTTTCTTTCATATTCGGATAGATCTCGTCAAGGGGAATCCAATGGTACCCCTGAAGTCCAAAATTGGTGAGGAGTGACGGGTGTTCCATGCCGATAAACCGAAAATCAATCGAATTTGAGAAAAATCCAATCAATGGCGAGTGAAACGCAAATGAAAAAGACGCAGATGAGACCGCGTGATTGCCTTCCAATGAGTGGAATGAGTTTGCGTTTCACTCGTCATTGATTGGATTTTTCTCAAATTCGATTGATTTTCGGTTTTTCGGCATGGAACACCCGTCACTCCTCACCAAATTCGGACTTTAGGGGTACCATTCGATTGCCCTTGACGAGATCTATCCGAATATGAAAGAAAAATCGTGGTTTTTCGAGCGGTTTTCGTGTTACAGATCGATGCAAATATCTCGAAGAAGAGTAAAGTTTTCGATTCGCAATCGGTGTGGGTCGATAGAGCATCAGTAGGGCATTCTAAAACAGGTCCCGAACTCTATTTTATGTTCACGTTGAAGTATAGAAGCACGGCCTTTAATTTGAAGGGCTGCATCTTACCGGTGCTGCTGCTCGTTGGGGAATCATCCATATCACTAATCCTTTCACAGGGGGACTAGGAGGGTCTGGAAGGGACCAAAACCGTCGAAAACCAGGCTTCGAAATTTGGCACGCTGACCGATTCTTAGGTGAGAGGCGTGATAAACTCCAGCGAAATCCTCTCTCTGTCCCGCACTCATCTCGCCGATCAGAAACTCTAGTGAGCACGTGCAGTTTCATTCTGCCAATCATACAAATGTTGCGTAACGCGCGCTTTTCACACCATCGCGTTATCATACCGCTGAATCATCTGGCTATCGCTCGTTGAGGAGGCATTTCTAGGGATTGTGGACTGTTGAGAGAGACGAAAAGCCCTGCTGATTCATGATTCATCGGCACCCATTAACGCTTCATTGAGGGAAATGAGTGAGCAAATCATTTCAGTTCCATTAGAGTTCGAAATACGGGTAATCGTCTCTTCATTCCATACGCTCTCTCATCGGTCAAAGATACGAGAAAGTGTGCGAAAAGAAGAGACCGCGATCTGTATTCCGAACTCTAATTTCCATCATCAGATCAGCTGCCAAGACAGTGCAAATAAACGTCACTCGAAGCACCATTATCCTGAGATTGAAGATTGGTCTTCGACACAAGGAAAGCTTGAATGTAGTAACAGAAAAGTTACGAAAGACAGTAAGCACCACACCCGAATGAGTCATCTACTGATGAATGCTGCCATTCTCTCCAATTGTCTTGATCTCTAGGTCTGTCTGACTGACGAAACATAACATCGAATGAAGAGACGGAGAAAAGATCCACATGTCGTTTATGGTGTTTTGCTTATCGTTGTTGCTGTGTTTGCCTATTGCGACGCAACATACCTGTCCAAACCATCACTTGAATTCGACCTCAGATGTTTGGATCAGTTTGCCCACGTTTTGACGCGATTTGATCGTATTTTTTCGTAATGAAATCACAAAATCATTTAAAATACTTGTAGATCATCGGGATGGTGAATGCGAGCGAAGCCAGCCTCAGGGCGACTGTGAGTTCTTCGAATTTAGTTAAATAAATATTAATAATTGCATAAAAAATGAATTTTTCCACAGATCGCCGACCTGCGAATGCTGTTGGCAGAGAAACAGGTGGGATAATTTTCTTCCAAACTTCATTTTTCATTGGAAAATCGAGTTCAAGTTCGAAAATTCAGATGGAATTAGATGAAGCCACGCACTCGTTCCGAACCGCAATCCACATCAAGAATCAGCGAGTGAGACCTATCTATTTTATTCGAAACTTCTCCATTTTGCACTTCTTGTTCTTCCTACATGATCGACTACTTTGCTCTTCTTTGTACAGCTTCTCAGTCTAATACTTAGTAGCTAAAATATTGCAACTGAATTTAAATGATTCTCCATTTCCATTGTAGATCAAGCAGCTCGAGGAGCAGATCAGCCGGACCAAGGTTTGATTTTTTTTCTTTTTCGAAATACATTACTTTGTTCAGGTCAACAAACTGGAACACCAAGTGGATCGCTTGAAAGAGGAACGGCATGCAACCGAAGGTCATTCGATGTCGAATGAAATCCGGGTTCGTTGATCTGTCCTGTGCCATATTCTCTGAGAATTGATCATTTTCCTCCTGACATTCACAATGATTTTGCCAATTTTGCTTCCTATTCAGACTAAATGATTGTGCAAAATGAAGAGAGATCAATCATGCAAATCACAATTGCAGGACCTCCGAGTAATGCTCGCCAGAATGGACACAATTAGTCGGAATATGCCTCTTGGAATTGCTGATTCTGATCTAAACTCGGTAAGCTTTTATCAATCTATCGATGACAATTAGTGAATTTTAGGCAACATCTGGAATTGTTCGCGCAAGGTTCACTGGCATTTCTAACCTATCGATGAATAGGAACTCAAACTCGATCAGAGTGGCCGGAATGGATTGGTGAGGGTCTTTTCCTATCAATCAGTGTAAATGAAACTATTTGGATCTATGTAAGGACACTATGTGATGCACACAGAAAAATAAAACTTATCCGCATGAACAACTACCTTGTTGCGTTCATAAAGATTGTGTGTTGCAGGGTCATCATGATTTGTTCCAAGCTGGAAGGCTCTTCTCGATTCCTCAGTGCATACCTAAGCAACACTTCTCGCGATATTCCTCAGTGAGACATTTTCTCTCTTTTCAGAACATTCAATCCTCCCTCTCTGTCTATCTGACCAGGAAGAAAGCACAAAATCAGTATGACATATGGGGTCAGAGAGACGAGAGAGTGTGCGAAATGAACAGACGATAGCCCTAGTTTGTAATCTTCTATTCAGCACTTGGTCCTGTTCTGCCTCCTTCTCGATCAAACTCATCCGCCAGAGTTCCAAGGAGGATTCACATTCGATTGACTACCAGGGAATCACACTAACTCCGTCAAGATGCAGCTGGGGACGGCAGAATTTTATCAGCTTTGAGGTGCGTTTTGCTGATTTTTTTTGTCTCTGATCACCCTCCCCCATTCTGTAAGCAACGAGCTAGGCGAGGGATTAGAATATTAACGATATGTAAAGAAGTCGAATGAATACAAGAAACTGACGAAGTGTTCGCATATTTGTTCATCCCTAATAAGACAACTCCACGACGGAGCTTGTCTCAGTTTGCTCAGATTGAGCAGAAAGAAGATAGTAAATAATTTCAGGACCTAATGAACCCCTCGAACGACTTCGTCAGGGAAGACGCGATCAACATGGAGATCGAGTTTACGGTTTATCCCACGCAATAATCAAGAATCATCATATCGATTGTCCTCGAATTCTGCTTTATCAAATTACAACACGAATAAAACTACACAGTCAGAACATGAAACGTGAGATCTTCGAATACAGACACCTCAAAACGTTCAAAAAAGGCGAAAAGGCTAATGGGAATCATTATAATGGGGTTTCATACGTCTAATAATCTAATAATCGAAGGGGATCTATCTCAACGGGCATACATCCATCCCTTCCAAACGGGCATCCATCCACAATCACCCTGTTGATCTTCGATGCTTCGTTGAAATATAGCGTCACAACTAGAGACAATAAGCTCCGCCCACTTGAGAGGGATAGGGGCGCGCAAAAAACCTGGCCAGGGAAAGCGCAAAGCGAATACTCAACCGATTTGGATGATCTGAAGTGTTTCTGGCAGGTATTAGCATGCTCCACAAATGACCCAATGCGCCCTATGTTTGGTCAACTTTGCATATGCGAAAATCGATAATTAAGTTGAAAATTGGGTGATTAACGGTCTTCCGGAGATAGGAAACAAGGGCGCATCAGGATTTTGACTAATTCGAATATTTGAGGAATTTTAGAGAAATTTTCAGATTTTTAGCGTTGCTCCCCAAATTGCGCCAGAAGCGCGGGGAGAGGGGAGCGAGAGGGCGGGGGGAGGGAGAGAGACACACGCGAGAGAGGCTCCGCCCCTTTTCTCTCCCTCTCGTCTCTCCCTCCTCTCCCTCCTCTCGTTTCGCACGCACGTTTTGGGCTGTAGCGCGCCTCAGAGACAAGATATTAACAATCGGTAAAAAGTATGATGTTCCTGGGATCACTACCGACGCAATAACCATACGTATGAAACCAATGTGATATTTTGGCAATCTACGTTGTGGTCCCTAGTCACAACTTTAAACAATTACATCTTTATCAATTCACAAAGAAATTACAGTAATGAGTCAGATCTTTGAATAGAGTCGCCAAAAACATTTACAATAAAAATTGAGGAACCGAAAATCAATTGCAAAAGTTATTCAGATCTTTGAGCATAGGCATCACAAAACGTTCAAAAAGGCGAAAAGGCAAATGGGAATCATTATTAACGGATTTCATACGTCAAAGAATTGCATATTAAGGGGATCTATCGCAACAACATAGCCTGATCCCTTCCGAACGGGCATCCATCCACAATCGCCCTGTTGATCTTAGACGCTTCCTCGAAGTAGAGTGTTTTCTCGCCGAATCGGAGGTCGGAATAGCAACCGACGAGGGAGAAGACGGAGAGTCTGGAAGAGATTGATTTTGTTGTTGTTGTTGTTGTTTTTCATAGTTTAGCTAAAACAAGTGTGTTGATTGTATGCCCAATATAGGAAAGGCAAAAGAAACGTACTCATTCGCGACTTCACTCATCCATCTAACTACTACTTTCCTACCTACGACAGCGATTAACCACCTAATGAGACTAGTTCGTGGACATGTTCGCAATGAAAAAGTTGTGATAACGTACTCATTGGCCACTACACTGGATGATCCTCTAACGTAGAGGAAGAGCCCCATCAAGCTAACTACTACTACTTTCCACTGAATAAAACACTTAAGCTACCCTATTCCACAATTTCGCATGTATTAGTGCTAAAGACCGAATAATTTCGAAAACTCACTCATTGGCGACTTCACTGGACGGCCCTCCGACGTATAGTGGCAGTCCGGCAAGAGACTTGCGAGCAGCGGCAGAGATGACCAGAGGGATCTCGGAGGATTGCTGAAAGGCAAAGAGTTTTAGTATTACTGATTCAGTACATTCTTCGAGAGCAGAAATAAATATCTCATATACGTATTGGAGTTGGATGTGCTTCAGGTGGAACATAAAACAGACAGTTTTTGCAGCAGGATTGATATTGAGGTGGAATAATCGAAAATTTGGCCCTGTTTCGAGAAAGTGGAGTAGTGTTTTCGATTTCCTTAACGTCTTGAGTGAGTGTCACTCACCTCATCATTGGCCACCTCTCTCTACCTCATTTCACGCTCAGTGTAAGTGAGATTCCGACCTCGACGTTATTTAAACTCGCTCACCTCATCAATAGCCACCACCAGCTGCGTCCCCAATTCACGCTCAGTTCAAGCAAAAGCAACGTTCGTAACGTAGATAATATAGATACGGGTGACCGTTCACTTCCGACTTCAATGGTCGTTCCCTCCTCTCACCTCATCAATAGCCACCACCAGCCGCGTCGCCTCCACACTCACGGCGATGCGGTGCCACTTGCCGTTGCACAGCTCGCCCTGGAATGAAAAAAAGAGCTGATTTTCGAAACTTTTACGCCCATTGAGCATCAGTTCAACCCTCTAGTGATGTCAGATTCTTCTGAAAAATGTCAGATTCGTCTGACATGATATCCCTTCAATGCAGTTGCTGGGCTTTGTGAAACACATTCGATGGCAATCAACGCACCTCCTCCCTCTCGATCGGCACATCTCTCAAGTCGATACCTTCAGCCTTATATACGAGCGTCATGTAGATCTGAAGGATGATGAATTATTGAAGTAATTGAGTTTCCGAGAAAATTCCGGGTGATCGAAATAAACGAAGCTCTCGTGAATTTGTGCTACAAGAGATGTTTGGGCGGATGTTTTCCCCTCGTAATTCCACAAACGTTAGGCTCTCTGTTTCTCTCAAGGATAAAAGCTCTGAAGCAATGAATCGTACCTGTCCTCCTCTCATAATCGCTGTCAATCGCTTGTCCTCGAGTGAGTTGGAGGAGAGCACGGCAAAGACCAGACCGTCCTTCAATTAGATAAAAGATTATTCAAAGATGCTAATCTCGATTTATCTTTCAATCAATATTGATTGAATGTTTCAATTGAATTATCCGGGGGAAACTACGTTGAAGTCTTTTGAAAACATTGCGATCAGTGCCAAAGCATCTATCTACAAGAATGCTGGGATCATAACAGCCGTTTGAATGAAAAAAAAACTTGCCTGTTGCATGTTCCGGAAGTCCACTTGCACACTCAACTCCTCGCTCGGGTAGATGCCCATGCGGGTCTTGGATCCGTCTGGAGTAAAGTTAACGTTAAGTTTATGGTTGAGGATAAGGTTAACGTGAATGTTAAGAGAGTTGCTAAGGTTAACAACGCTGAGTTTAGTTGAAAAATACCCATGCGGGTCTTGGAACCGTCTGGAAGAAGGTTAACGTTAAGTTTTTGGTTAAGGCTAAGCGTAAGCTCCTGGCCTAAGACTTCCCATGCGGGTCTTGGAACCATCTAGAATTAGAGGTGTTTAAGCCAGAATGAGCGGAATGAAATACTCGTGATCTTTTCAGGAGAAGTAGATAGAATGAGTTTCAAATACGCTAAAAAAGTGGGTGCGATTGATGGAAATAATTACAGCGTGGTTCGAGGCAGAAATTAACCCAAATTGAAGATCGTTTCTCTAGCTTTGCTTTGGTCGTCACTACTCTATTATTATCTTCGTGGTATCGTACTTCGTCCACATTTCCGAACAAATGTACATTATGTACATTTTGTACATTTTGAGCAATCGCTGAATACACAACGAAAAATTGTTTTTATTGTTTTATATTTTTTGTCCACCCCCTATTCCGGGGATCGAACGGCAATCACACGGTGAAATATTTCTTGAAACCGGTTAAAAAGGGAGTGCTGTTATGGGCTTTGGCTATTGCGGGTGCACTAAAAGCCGGCTCGACGGTTATGGCGATATTTTCGTTCACGGCGTTCAAATTTAGCCTATTTAAAGGAATCTTTCACCGTGTGATTGCCGTGCGATCCCCGGAATTGAGGGTGGACAAAAAATATAAAACAATAATAACAATTTTTCGTTGCGAATTCAGCGAATGCTTGAAATGTACAAAATGTACAAAATGTACATTTGTTCGGAAATGTGGACGATGTACGATAAAAGAGTCTCTTGATCATCTCGCGTGTATCATTTGAAAACGATTCTCACCGCAACTCCTCCATTAGGCGCTCTTTTCCGTAACCAGAAAATGTTTCCTCTCAAGGGCACTATGAGCTTCTCAGCATATTTCATACGACTCAGGGCTTGAATCTAGGGCTTACCAAAGCTCGCGTAACCTCCATCATGTGCATGCAACACAGTCTTATCACAATTCAGTCCCATCATCCTATCAACATTCTCGAGTTAATCTTAGGGCTACTTTAGTTGCACTTTTTCTAACTTAGTATACAATTAACCGACCAACACTTTCGTATCTTCCATTATCAGCGCCTTCTAATCACTATTCCATTCTACTGTTCACGCCCCCTATTAGGGTGAATGATCCACTTGGATTCAAATTAGGGGATTTTAATGGCATCTAAATCTTACCAAAACTGGCGTATCCTCCATCGTGAGCATACAGGGCCTTGGTAGTCGCTGGAGCGCACGGCACTAGATCCTTCGAGGTCGACTCGTCGAAGCGTTGATTGACCGAGTTGACCGTGATCGATCTGTGATTACAGTAAGATTACCGTATGACTACCGCAATCAGTCAGTTTACGATTGCCACATTCTTTCTTTCAGTGCGTTATCGTATTCTTAGAAAATATCACACAGTGACAACGATAGCTTGCCGTATTTGAAGGTTTCGAAATGACTCCTACCAATACTCATTTACCCTATCCAAATACGGTAGATCTATCGCCAACTGACTTACCGTATGCATCCATTGAATCCGACGGGCAGCGTGGGCATGACCTTCCTGTGCCTCGAGATGACTCCTCCCACGAACATCCTCTTCCTCATCACCTTAGGTGCAGGAGCATCCTCCATCGTGCCACCCAGGACCCCGTCGAGCTGGAAATTGGGAGATTTGAGGACCGGAACCGGAACCGGAACTGGGAATGAAAGACGGGTCTCGATTACATCTACAATGACATTCAATCGAGGTGTAACGGAACCGGGACAAGAATCGGAGAATGAAAGCCGGCTCGACAATTCACGGCTCCCGGCTTACCTCGACCCGGATCGTCCTCTCCTCTCTGATAATCTTCACGTCGTGCCACTGGTCACTTTCAACCCCTAAGTCCCCCTAAGGAGATTAAGCCCCGTTAAGGTAAGGCTTGCGCAACGCTACGGTTAAGTTTACTGTCTCACCTCAACCCGGATCGTCCTTTCTTCTCTGATGATCTTGACGTCGTGCCACTGCCCGTCATCCACTCGTCGCTCGTTGAGAATGACCGACTTGGGCTCCTTGTGACCTGAGATGGTTAAGTTAATCTTTGATCTCTGATCTTTGATCTCTTCTCCTTTGACTACACTCTAGTCCCGATTGCTCACCCTTGACGTCAAGTTGAAGGAGTCCATCATTGACTTGCATCAGGAAGTATCGAGAGAACGTCTTGTAGTTGGCCCACACCCACAGCAGGCCGTCGGGCGATTCGGTGCGGAAGGAGAGGGAGAGGGTGAAGCTGGAAAATATACAATTTAGTTTTAAACAATTTGAAATTGTAATCATTTTCTATGATTTTATGCCTGCATTGTGGATTTTTACACACAAATGCCAAAAGGGGAATCGGTGCGGAATGAGAGGGAGAGGGTAAAGCTGGGATTAAAGTCAGTATTTGTCAGCAGCTCGCTCGTTTTCGTATTCCTACTCTGAGCACATTTTTCTTTCGTTTTCGAACTGAATTGAATTCGGCTGAATTCGAACGAGGTTACTTTACATTTTTCATTATGAAACCTGACTGGAAAGACCGGAATACGAAGAGCGAGTTTAGGAAAAGATTTTGAAAAGGTTAGAAGACTGAACTCACCCAGTGATGTTCGGGTACTGTTCCTTGTCAAGGAAATTGATGCGGCCGTGCGTTGATTGGCCGATTCCTGCAGCGAATATCTAATTAATCGATAACCCACCGTATTCAGTGAACGGAATCTCTTTTTCCGGAAAAGTGAGATAATTGAATTAACAATTTCGGAGTTTCGATTTCCGTTTCGTTTCGTCAACCCTACACTAGCACACTGATCTTCTCTGATCAACAACGTGCTGTGAGGCGTAACTGATTCTACAAATCTGAGGTTTCAATATCGATTTCTTTTCCGACCACATTTATCAATTTTTGGATCATCGTAATCGCTGACGAATCAGCACAAATGAGAGGCCGAATAGAACTAGAAGTAATGAAACATATCGATTTCCCGCTTACCGTATCGCATGGATGATCAGAAACACTTTACAATAGTCAAATCGGTCAAGTGTTCGAAAGGTAGATAATGTCGATGTGCATGTTTCGCTCGTTTCTATATTTTCTCAAAAGGGCGGAGCCAAATCGGATTTTTCAAATTTCCCGCTTACCGTATCTCAGCGCGTCGCCCTCCTCTCCGTCAAAGTGCGCATTTGCGAAGCCGCCTCCGCACTGGAATATCGATTTTTGATCTACCGTAATCGCCGATTATCGATTGGTAATTTCTACCGCAATCAATCAATCCAATCTACCGTACCTGCGCAGAAACGGGCTTCTTCTCCTTCTCTTTCGTTTCCTTATCGATTTCTGCAATTCGAAAAATATAATCAATTCCTTTAAGTTTCGAAAGTTGTTAGCGTGCACTTCATACTAGGGATGTCAGAATTGATATGAGGCCGGTTGCGTAAGAATCAAGCAAGCCTGTGTGAACGTTGGAACAGTGAAATTTCAAAAATGTGCACAGAGAGGTTCTCTAGGGTGGTGATCACTATGGTCAACTTTATTTTGCACCAACTCGATTGGTGCAGCCGTGCTGCAGTCATGCTGCAAACATGCTTTAAACCATGTTTTTCTCATATCTTTTTTCCTAGTTGACCGATTGGGCTAAATTTTTTACAGCACATAGTTTGAAGCATTAGCAATACAAACATGAAGTTTCTACTCAATAAAATAATTTGCATATGCAAATTCAAAATTCGTTTTTGAATACCAGGCGGAAGTGGAAGCTGAATTTAGCAGCAATCGATGCGCCTCATTCTGGGGATCATTTTTATGTCCTAGGTTGTGGTTAAAAAAACAGTTGTTTTTGAGATAATTGAGGTTTTGTGTTCATATTTCAGTCCGTCACTGCGCAAAGCGCGCGTCGAATGTGAAATGAAAATATGTTTCATTCAATGCCGCGCCATCCCGGTGGACTGGTGAAATAGTTCACAATGAAACGTACGAAATGATTAATACAAAACCTCAATTATCTCAAAAACAACTGTTTTTTTACCCACAACCTAGGACATAAAAATGATCCCCAGAATGAGGCGCATCGATTGCTACTAAATTCAGCTTCCACTTCCGCCTGGTATTCGAAAACGAATTTTGAGCTTGCATATGCAAATTATTTTATCGAGTAGAAACTTCATGGTTGTATTGCTAATGCTTCAAAAAATGAACTGTAAAAATTTTAGCCCAATCGGTCAACTAGGAAAAAAGTTATGAGAAAAACATGGTTTAAAGCATGTTTGCAGCACGACTGCAGCACGGCTGCACCAATCGAGTTGGTGCAAAATAAAATTGCCCATAGTGATCACCACCCTAGAGAACCTCTCTGTGCACATTTTTGAAATTTCACTGTTCCAGGCCATGATTGATTCTTACGCAACCGGCCTCATATTGACTTTCCTTATTTTCCACACTCTCTCACCGATCAGTCAGGCGAGAGCATGCGTGAAATGAGGAGAGCCATTCTTCATTCAGACATCCCCACTTCATACCAGACCAATGTTAATTTCTTCACACACGCTAGCTACAAACAATAAGAAAAACTTGTTCTCTCAATCATTTGAATGATGAGTGAAACACATTGCTTGAAGCATCGAGTGATATTCCAGATTCGAACAATTCGAGCAGTTGAGGACACAGTAGTTGACTGACACCAATTCCAAACAATCCAGACGTTCATCGTTTCAAAGAGCCATGGGTATTCGGCAAATTCGACATGTTATTACAGAGAATTATGTTTGATTCACTAGTTTTCGTGAAGACTGGGACTCCGAGCGAATAACGGAGAGTGCGGAAACTGACAGACAACAATTCCAGGTATTTTTATGTTCCGGGCATGAAGAATTGAATATGTTAGGAATAGCAGCCGTTTCATCATCGATTCGACATGGCACTTCGATTAGTGGAGCGAGTTGAGTTCTAAGACGACGCCTTCGCTTCATGACGTCGAAAGGAGAAGATGCATGGATGAAAGTTAACAGTTAATTCGACAATTATCTATCCGTGCAGACTCTACGACTTCGGATAATCAGGGGGTGATGTTGCAGTAACCCGACACCAATTCCGTGCAGGATAACATTTGATGTTTTTTCATCGATAGCATAACCTGATCAACGAGATGTGCTACTTCAGATTTTAGTAGGTTAAGTGAAACACAATCGGGTACTTCTGCACTTTTGGCTCAGCCATTCTCAATAGAGTATTCTATCCCTACCCCTCTCATTCCCCGCCTCACTTCTCAAGCAGAGCGGTCATTGAGAGGGATACCCAGGGCCAAAAAGTACAGAAATTCCCACAATCGCTCGACCATCGTTCACAGTGTGAAGATCGATGCATGATGGACAGTTGACATTCCGAGGACATTCGAGCAGGGACGATGCAGTAACCCGACACCAATTCCGTGCAGGATAATAATAATATAATAATATAATAATAACATTTGATGTTTTTTCATCGATAGCATAAGCCCATCAACGAGATGTGCTACTTCAGATTTTAGTAGGTTAAGTGAAACACAATCGCTCGTCCATCGTTCACAGTCGGAAGATCGATGCATGATGGACAGTTGACATTCCCAGGTTACAGCAGACCGACACCCATTCCGTGCAGGGATTATTCCGTTCCGCGAGCATCCACGGTCCGGTAGTTACTGTCGTTAGCGACGACTTGCTGCTCACCATAGTAGAGGTCGTCCACGTCCTCGACGGCGACGTTCTTCTCCATCACCAGCGACAGCTTCTGCGCTTGGCGGGCGAAGCTGGCCGACTCGCCGTCCGGATGCGCTATTTCCTCGCCTAATTTTGAATTTCTTTTGAATTGCCGCCATTTTTTCAGTATTCTTGAAAAATTGGTAATTTTGTGTAGAGACTTTTGTAACCGCCGATTTTGGGCGCGAAATTCAAATTTGAATTAATTAAAGTGTACCGATCGGGGAGATGGGCGCGGCCTGCATCGGGCAGGCGCCGAGCGTTGCCTCGTGGTCCTCGGGGACCATCTGGAGCGGACTGGAAGGAAATAAGTTAATTAGCTAAATATAATAATTAATTAAGCTAATTAAGCTAATTACCGGAAATTGAGCGACAGATCGGATACGCAGCCGACCAGAGGCACTGCTGTGGGGATCTCGTCGCCGGGCGGTTTGGTTCTGGAAAGAAGTCAGTTGGTGATTGATCAACTTGAAAGTCTCTACAGGAAATGACCAGATTTTCACGAATTTTCTACCGTATACCTTTCCGGGAAGCCTCCGACGAAGAGTTGCACTCCGGCTCTTCCGATGGAGGATTCGTCTCCCATCTCCTCGGCGCCAATCTCGCGATCGTCAACGCGCACGCGGACTCTGTGGAATGGGGTATTTAGGTAAATTAATTAATTAAGATTCTCTAAAACTCTGTTCTTGTATGCTTCATCCAAAGGATAAATAGCAGAGACACTCGAATGGACATTGTCTTTCTCATTGATAGTTGAAATAAACCAAAACAGTCTGGAGTCCCTCTCTCCTTTTTAAAGGCTTCGAACGAGAGAGCACGAGGCACGAATGCAAAATGCAAAAAAAATCATGACCTACCGTTTTCCGCTCCTCTCGAAGAACACCGAGTGCATCAACCCATCGTTGTAGGGCGAGGTCGATCGAATCGTAACTACGCCGTCTCTGCGGGAGGCGTCCTGCAGGGAATGAGTAGGTTACGGTATTAATTAACAAGCCTATCGATTGATTAGCGTAACTCATAAACTAGGGTACGATATCGATCGCCGCAAAAAAGAATATTTTCTTGATCGTGATCGATTGATCGTAACGGATAAATTAGGTTACGGTATCCAAGTAAGATTACGGTATCCAACTATCGATTTACCTTGCCGAAGTGGCACACGAGGTAGCCGCGGAAGAGGTAGAATGCCATGTAGCCCTGGGAAAGATCAAAGATCAAAGATCAATTCTATCAGATCCCTGATGAATGAGTTACGTTTCAAATGGAATTCAACTGTGCAAAGTGAGGGGGTCGCTGATCTGATCTTCTTGTACAGTATAAAATACTACAAAAATAACAAATGGAAATCAAGAAGAGACCCTACAAACCTGTCCGTTCACCGCGTCATCTCTCTTCTGCTTCCTTCTGAAGCGAGGTCGATCGTTAGACTGAGATGCTTATTAGCCTCACAGTCCAAAGATCGGTCTCGTTTCAGGGGCATCAGTCGCGATACGTTGCTAAGTATGAAAAAAGGTCCTAAAATCAGACAAACCTGTCCATTAGCCGCGTCATCCCTCTTCTGCTTCCTTCTAAAAGCAGCCAGTTTCGAGGATTGGAACAGAAGAGTGCCATTCTCTTCCTTCGAGCGGAATCCGAAGCCGAAGCTGAAAATAGTCGTGTTTAATAATAGTGAGTACGGAGCGCAAGTCGACTAAAACCAAACATACGAATGAAGGCTATTAGAGAACAACACTCTCCATTGAAGGAGAGTGTCGTTCTCCTCCTTCATAGAGAGAGGGCAAATATTATTTTAACAACTTGTGACCGGCGGTCACTACGTGACCTTCGGCCGCTATCATGTTCGCCGGGATGCGTTTTTACGGGTTTCTCGTCGAGACAAGTTCATTGGTATTTGTCTTGGGTCTGTCCGATGAAGTTTTGTGACAGACAAAAAGACAAACAGACAGGCAAACAAACAAACAAGCATACGGACCGACAGACAGACACAATTTTTTTATAGTAATAGCATAACAATCACGCCTCGACCATTAAAAATACACTGCAGCCCGATTTATATGGTGCCTTCGAAGCATATTTGATGATCACACTGGACTTTCAATGTCAACTAACAAGTGACTAGTAAGTGACTAGTCACTTTGTATAGAAATTGACCGTTTTTGCACAAGAGAGCTCGCGGAATGAGGAGTGCTAGACGTTGACATTGCTAGCCACTTCGTTACCTTTCAAAGTCTAGATCACACTCACTTCGTATTTCCATCGATCGTGACTCCTTGAGTGATGAGGAATCCGGCCTTGCCGAATCCAACGATGCGGTCGGAGGGAACCAGTTTCTCGGAGGCGGAGGAAGTCGAAGGGGCTCTGAATATTGGAAAAGGCGTTTAGTCTAAAGATCAAAGATCAACGTCTAAAGATCAAAGATCGAAGTCTAAAGATTAAAGACTCTAGACGATGAATGAGCAATCTTAAATATCAGACAGACTTCTAGAGAGATTCGATAAGGGGGTAACAAGTTTCTCGGAGGCGGAGGAGGTGAAAGGAGCAGTGAAAAGATCAAAGATCAAAGATCAATCAACAAATATGAAAGATCAAAGATCAAACTAACGAGAACATGCATCCTGGCTCCTTTCTGAACGAGCGATGAGCATTCTCGATGTCGAGTTCGGTGACCTGTAATGGGTGGGGCTCAATATTTTCTCGAGCTCGAATGATATCTTTTACTCAACTAAAGATGTGCTGACTACTATCGCCAGCAACGTTGTTAAGGTTCTATGGAAACGTTGAAACATAACGGAGTAACGACGACAATAGCTTCCGTGACATTTTGGTACTGAAGTCGTCCCTTCTTTTCACACACTTTCTCACCGGGCAAGAGGGAGTGTGTGAAATGAAGAGACGATTCTACCGCCTAGCTCCTCCAAAAGCTGAAATTACTCACCTGGTTGGGTTTCACGCTGAGGATACAGCCGAAGAAGCCGCGCCACTGGATGTCGAAGCTGCACATAATTTGATATTTTTTTTCAACCGATGATAGCGGGAGAACTAACTGTCGCAATTTCAATCTCCTTCTAAAGCATCGTTGAAGCTCAACTGGGAAAAAAAGGAAACTCAAAAAGTCTTCAAGATACAGTCCCTTCTGGAACGCCTTTTTCAACAATTTTGTTTTTGCATACTGAGAGTTCAATATACTATTGCCATGAAGAATCAGATAATTTCATGTTGACAGTGAAACGTATTCGCTTCAACCTTCTCACCTCTCAAACGCCTTCCTCTCAAACTCCGCGGGCACTCCTCCGACAAAGTGTTCGTCATGGTCAATGTTGAGTGCAGTTGCCTCTCCGCCAGTGAGGAAGGACTGCTGTCTGTCCTCGTCTGAGTCGACCTATAATTGTCTACTTTCCGCATCGCTCGACTTCCAATGCCAGCTGTCTGCGCCGAAAGGCAATAATTCAGAATAATTAAGTAAGTCAGGCTAAGATCATCAACAGTCCCTCCTCCAGTGAGGAAGGACTGATGTCTGTCTTCGATGCAATTGACATGAATGAAATCGAATTCTTGTATCAGAACATGTTCAATAATATCTTTTTTTCGCAAGATGCACTCCTAATCATGGCGAGCAACAGCTGAACAATTTTATGAAAGTTGTGAAACATAGCTGGTGCGATTGTTTCTCACCAGTAGAGACACCCCGACCGGCCCCCTCACGGCCTTGACTGTGTGCTGCAGTCAATCTCCTACCCAATACACGCTGTCCTATTCTAGTTCCAGGCGACACCACCATATCTAGAGACCACAACGTAGATTCAGTCTATATCACTATGATGTCAAAAGCAGGCTCAACCTGTCCCCTGTGATCCCAGTAACATCATACTTTTTACCGAAAGTCAATATATTGTTTCTGAGGCGCGCTAGAGCACACGACGTGCGCGCGCAACAGGGGGGGGGGGAGAGGAGGGAGAGGCGAGAGGAGAGTGAAAGGGGGCGGAGCCTCTCTCGCGTGTGTCTCTCTCCCTCCCCCCGCCCTCTCGCTCTCCCCGCGCTAAAAACACAGCCCGGGGGTCATCGCTAAAATTCCGAAAAAAATTCTAAAATTTATGAAAAATTCTGATTAGACAGAAAATAACTGCACAAACATTGTGGTCATTCTCCATTCACTGAAATGGGCCCTATCGCGACCTTCAACTTGATCTTTGATCTTCAATCTGTAACTTTTTCATCTTTGTGCAGCGTCCAATCGATAGGGGGTAGGAATAGCTTCATAAATCAGCTTAGAACAAGTCAATCGGTTCAGAATGAGCTTTGTGTTTTCTTTTGCAAGATCACGCTAGAAATGATGTCCACAGAAAGTGGGCGGAGCTTGCGGCCCCTAACCATATCATCCCATGTTCTTCGCTTCGAAACTCCGACATACCTGTAGATACACTCCATCCGGTCCTCTCACTGCCTTGACCGTATGCTGAAGTCCATCATCGTACGTCTTCATTGATTCGATGCTAGCGGAGGTCGAGGAGCCCAGGTTGATCTGGGATTGGGAGAGACTGATCTTTGAACTCCGAGCCTTCATCAACAATTACCCTCTAGCATTATTTATTTCTCAATGTATCACGTACATGAAGGGCGCAATGAATCTTTTCTAAGAAACACAAGATCATTCAGCACTGAAACATAGGCCACCGAAACATAATGAAACATGAAACATTTTGCGTGAGCTTTGCTGCAGAATTGTTTCGGGATTGAAGGCTGGCTTACCGTGAACACAACTTTGCCCTCCTTGAGGTAAACCGACACGAAGTCTGCGTCTGCTGTTTGGCTGCCTCTGCAAGGAGATTACTGTAGGTTACGGTAGCGTATTGATTACCGTAGACTACGGTAGATTATCGATTACCTGAAGTACAGCAGTCCATTCGGCGAGAAAGCGGCGAAGGTTACGGTAATGGAAGTGGTGGTGCGCTCCTGCGGTACGAGCGTGCGCATCGACGCGAAGCCGTTTCTGTTATTAATCAATTAGGATTCCTGTCGATTTTGCACTGCGTGAGGTCTTTCTGCTCTTTCCCAATCGTCGCCTGCACTACACCTGAACATGTGTCCTCGTACGGCGGCCGGCGAAGGCGCCGTTTCTCCCGTGCACTCCTTCGTCGTGTACGAGAACGTCCAGAGAGACATCGGCACGCCGTCGATCTGCGATGGTGTGGTTAGGGCGACGTTTACTAATTTTTTAAAAAATGAGCAATTTTGTATTGCGTGTGCTCAGGCGACGTATCCCATACCGTTACAGTTCCGATGGTGCCGCGGAACTCATTCGTCGCCAGGCCGAGACCGTTGATCACCGCCGGCTCGGCGCCAATCGATACTTGCGTGTCACCGGGTACGGTATTGAAGATGACGTCATCTCCTGGATACGGTAGAATGATGAAAAGTCAGTTATCGATTGACCTACCGTCCTCGTCTCCTTTAGGAAGGGTTACGGTGACCGGAGGCTGTGTGCCGGCGGCTCCCTCGCGCAGTGAAACGGTCAGGTTCACCGCGTTTCCGGCGCGCTCCAGGTTGATGGTGTACCTGCAAGGCGAGGTTTACTTATTTTTGAAAATCTTGCCAAAATTGCATTGCGTGTGCTTGGACGACGTTTACCAGGTGTTCCTGTCCGCTGAGGTGGGGATGTAGTTGATCGGGTACGAGTTGGTGACCTTCTTCTGGCCGGCGCCGATGTTCCAGTGCGCGACGACGCGTTGCGCCACCACCTGAGGTTGTGTGGTGAGGACGAGGTTTACTACTTTCGAAATTTCGAGCAAATTTGCATTGCGTGTGTTCGCCCGTGCGTACCTCGAGTGCGACGTATTCAGAAGGTACGGTGCGCTTTGCCGTCGTCTTCGTGAGCAGCAGGAGCGAGTCGGGCACGGCTAAAATGGGTTAGGTAACGCTGCGTGAGGCGTGGCGCCGTTAGGTAAACGTCGGATCCGGCATGCACCACGCACCACGGAGGGGTCGGAAGCGCAGCTGGATGCTGGTCGAAGGTGAAGGAGAAGATGGTGAGGGGAACGACCGACGGCACTTGCCGGTTTCCGAGCCGTGCAGGGCGATACGGATCTGGAGAGGGTGAAGATCAGAGATCAGAGACCAAAGATCAAAGATCAAAGATCAAGCTACGAACCTGTTCGGCCTTCTCTCGAGCTTCTCCGAGACGATCCTTTAGCAGAGCGATTCTGTCCTGAAAGCAGAGCGATTCTGTCCTGAGTAAATGGATCAAGTATGTTTCACAGCGTTGATATCTCGACTGGAATGTTAGATTTTTAGTGTTCCAACGCCTTTTCATCTAAAAAATATTAATTTCATTCGTTCTTTCCGGAGTTGTTTTTTTCATCGCATTTACTGCTACCTCCCAAACTACACTATGTCGAGACTAGACTCTAGTTTCGAATTATTGATCATCGCCAAACCTGGAATGAAGCCAATCTCTTCTCCCTCTCCGCCGTCGTTTCTCCATCACCTCCGAGTTGCTTGGCAGCCATTCCCATCTTAGCTGAGAGACTGGCTCGGACTTCTTTCATCTGGAAAGATCAAAGATCAAAAATCAAACTACATAGATCAAAGATCAAAGATCAAGCTCCGCCTACCTTGTTGATCTCATCTCTGATGCCGCTGCCGGTCGAGTTGAGCAGTTTATCAGCGCGCTTCTCAATATCGCCCGCCTTCTCGGCTAGTTTCTGACCCTGCAAAGATGGGACTAGAGTGTAGTTTCGAGAGGTCGGACTGCAAATTTTCACCTACGAAAAACTAAATAGAGAAGGACTCGAGAGTAGTTTCGAATGTTCAAACTTCACCCAATGGGCTCTAATGATCAGACTTCAAAGGAGATTCGTGACTAGAGTCTAGTTTCGAGTGGATAGACTACAGAGCCCAATCGTGACTAGAGTCTAGTTTCGCGTGGTCTGACATCAAAGATCAAACTACAAACCTGCTTAGAAGATCGCTCATCAGAATGACTAGAGATCATCGTCAACTCGTGACTAGAGTCTAGTTTCGACTGGTCAGAGTTCAAAGATCAAACTCCAACGATCAAAGATCAAACTCCAATACCTGCTTCCTTGCCGCAGACGATCGTTCATCAGCAGTCACTGAGGTCTCGCGAAGGCCAACAACCCGGTCGTGATAGTCGTCGAACTTGGACCATTCGTCTGAAAGAAGGGCAGAGATCAAAGATCAAGTTTCAGAGGATTTTTTCATTGATGGCCATCGTCCTATTGCCAATAGCAGCAATGCAGTGCTTACGAAGCGCGCGTGAAACTCATTTGTGTTTCGATGAGAAATAGTCTTTTTTGGAGGTAAAAATGTGAAGATCATAAATCAAAGATCAACCCACCTTTCAATGAGCTCTTGCTGTTCTGTGCCGCAGCAATAGCTGATTTACCCTTAGCGAGGAGATCTTCGGCATCCTGAATGATTTGCATTCAATCATCGTCCCACAATGTATCCCCAACTCGTGACTATCTAGTTTTACAGAGCAAACTGTATGGTCTGCTTCCCTGAATCCTGTGTTGGCTAGTGCATGTTCAATGAGATCACGGAACTGCATAGTGATGATGCAATACTGTGCTTTCTTTATATGAAATCCTCACCTTGTTCTCTTTCGGCAGCTCCGACAGTGACCACTCCTCTGCCAGCGTCTTCGCGTCTTCGGAGAGGGAACCAGAGGACTCGAGGGATTTGACGACCTGCAATTCGGGACTAGAGTGTAGTTACGAAATTCTTGTTCACTAACTATGAGTAATGGAGATACTAATGTAGTGAATGATAACACGGCAATTCCAGACTAGAGTCTAGTCAATCTGCGCGGGCAGGGTTTCCTTCAATATTCGCAGCGAACTCTAGGCTAGAGTATGCTCAATGTGAGCGACTAGAGAGCACAACTCGAGACTAGAGTGTAGTTTCGAGTTGTAGTCTCGATCGGCCATCCTAGAGATATTACCTGAGCAGGCAGCGTTCCGTCGATGTTCGCGTCGGATTCCTTCAGTGCCTCGGCGGCGGCCTTCTATAGAAAGAAGAGGTTAGATATCAACGATGAATTATCGTCTGAGCAAAGATCAGACTGAACGATCAATGAGTACTTTGTTTATTTTTATGCTTTTCTTCTAGACGATTTCGACTTGGAACTAACATTGAGGAACAGAAGCGCATTCATCGAACGGCTGAAACTCATCCCAAAACTCTCAGATCGGTCAATCAGATAATGTCCCTAATAACAAGGAATTGGGACCGCCAGGATCGCATTCAACATCTCCTTATACGCATTCCGCCTAAGCACAACCCCATACCCCAAAGGATCATAACCTAAGCCCTAAAGCCGATTACTAAGCACGACCTTACCTCAGCCTCATCCGCTGCCAAGGTCGCATTCAACAATGCTCCCTGGATCTCCACATACGCATTCCGCCTAAGCCCTTACTCCAAAGGATCCTAACATAAACCCTAACCCCATACTAAACCAAGACCTTACCTCAGCCTCATCAGCAGCTAACGTTGCATTGAGCAATGCTCCCTCCTCATATGCTGGCATGCTAAGCTAAGGCTCTAAGGCTCTAAGCGACTCCTAACCCTATGCCTAAAGCGTATACTAAACCAAGACCTTACCTCAGCCTCATCAGCAGCTAACGTTGCATTGAGCAGTGCTCCCTGGATCTCCTCGTAGGCTGCAGCTGCAGCAATCGGCTGGCTAATCGCATGCAGCCGTAAGCCCTAAGCCTACCCCCCCCCCTCCTAGCCTCTAAGAAGCGTTCCCGAAAATGATGGTTACCTCATTCAACAGTGCTCCCTGGATTTGCTCATACCTTTAGCCTAGGCGCCCAGGCCTAAAGCCCGAAGTTCATCCGAATATCTATGATTGAATCATATCATACCTCAGCCTCATCAGCCGCCAGGGTTGCATTCAACAACGCGCCCTGGATCTCCTCATACGCTGCAGCCTAAGCGCCTAAGGTCTTATGGCCATAATAATAACTATGATTGAATAATGTTATACCTCGGCTTCATCCGCCGCCAAGGTCGCATTGAGCAGTGCTCCCTGGATCTCTTCATACGCTGCAGCTGCAGCAATGGGAGTGGCTGCAGACTGCTTAGTGGCCGAGAATGCGGCCGTGATACGGGCTGCGTCGGCTGCAAGGTTGAACATTTCATAAGTAGCGATGATTTTCGAATTATTTTCCAGGAAGATGTTGTAACGTAACGCGACTGTGCACAGCGTGTCAGAGAGGACGATTTCCTTTGTTCACCGCGGCGGATCATTCCCCATGATCACACCGCGATATGCGGTGAAACTGATCGAGAAATGAGAACAGAATTCAAGTACAATCTGTGAAGCATATCGAATATCCTAGTGATAATGATAAAATATGCAAATATGAGTTGACACATGCGTTCAGCAACGAGCCAAGAGGCATACCTCACAATTCTAACTATTTTACTCAAATTTGAAAGCTGCAAGTGAAGCTTTCAGAGTCGCCAATGCACCATAGACTGAATATCTCTTGTAACTTCGTGGTTCTTCATACAAACCCCCACACCTATACAACTTTTTTCATGCCCAGGAGGTGAACTAAGCGGCCATTAGAACCGAATAAATGAAAAACTGGGGATATTTGAAAAACGTACAACAATCACCGCATATCGCCACTAATCTCGTTAACAGAAGAAAAATAAGACATTCGGCTCTAATGGGCGCTTAGTTCACCTCCTGGGCATCAAAAAAGTTCTATAGGTGTGGGGGTTTGTATGAAGAACCACGAAGTTACAAGAGATATTCAGTCTATGGTACATTGGCGACTCTGAAAGCTTCACTTGCAGCTTTCAAATTTGAGTAAAATAGTTAGAATTGTGAGGTATGCCTCTTGGCTTGTTGCTGAACGCATGTGTCAACTCAGATTTGCAAATTTTATCATTATCACTAGGATATTCGATATGCTTCACAGATTTTACTTGAATTCTGTTCTCATTTCTCGATCAGTTTCACCGCATATCGCGGTGTGATCATGGGGAATGATCCGCCGAGGATCGTCCTCTGTGACACGCTGTGCTGTGCACTAGTTATGATCAGGTATTGATTACTTTTTTTGGAGATCTCACTGAGCCATCGTGGGCATTTACTTCCTAGACGTTTCAATGACCTTCTGGAACACAATCCATTCATTTTTCCTTGCCGAATAAGACACAATACGAGTTCTCCGTTTAGCCAACCGTGAGCGAAGGGGAGAATAAAGTTCAAAAACCGTTCTCACCCTCCAACTTGTGCGAATGAGCCGTGGCCGGATCGACGAACTTCTCGTCGTACTCGTCGTTGAGTTGGGCGTATCTGGAAGGGGTGAGAGATCAAGGATCAGAGATCGAGCTAGGAAAATCTTTTCTGAAGATTGGACGTTTACGAAGTGAAATAAGTAGTGTACGTGATCGTATTTTGCACCAATTGTAACAAGAAATCAACAAGATCATTTTCAGCTGTTCTCTAAGACCGCCTGAAACTCACACATGCTTTAGCAGAGCATATCAAATTCTACACTATAGAGGCCAGCGATCAGACTTCAAACTACAAAGATGAACTAACTTATACCTCATCTCAGAACCCAGAGACCAAAGATCAAACTTCAAAGACCAAAGACCAACTCACTTATCGCTCATCTCCTCGCAATCCGCGACGCCTTTCTTCAGTTCGGGGAAGCTCTCGTTCAGGTAGCGATAGTCATCGAACATCCCGAGGAGAGCCTTCTTGCGGGTTTGCTCGATGGCGTCCTAGAAAATAGTCATTTAATGTCATAACTCAAAGATAAAAAAGGTAATTTTTCTGATAAGGTAGGATGTATTTCATGGATTGTTCGTAAGCATTTTGCCGGACAGTTGACTGATCGCTAACAAATTTCTGATGAACATATCAAACGGAAAATATCAAACGACACTCACAGTAGCCGCAGCCAGTGAGTCCTGTGCATCTCCTCTCATCGAGTCCAGCTGGGCTGCCACGTCCTGGAATGGGGCCAGATGGTCTTTGGACTCTGTGATCTTTGATTTCTGATCTTTCTGACTTCAAACGTTCGTTCGAATAAAGGAAGATCGTTTCGTTTGCATTGTGTTTCACTATAATGATATATCGCAGAAGCTGGAAGTCCGGTAATGGAACCGCCGGTCATGCCTACCAATTCCCATCAAGAACAATCAATTTCCGATCCGATACCTTGTATCGATCGATCCACTTCGTGATCATCCCTACCACATTCAATATAGCACGCAGTTGTCATTCATATCAGTTTGCGATACTGCCTTGATTACTGTACCTTGTATCGATCGATCCTCTTCGTCACTAGCTCCGCCATCTTGACAGCGTCTCCAATGTCCTGAAAGTACGGTATTTATCGATTTTATTAATCAATAAATTTGTCAGTCTGTTGATAGCAGACGGATCATTGGACGGTAAGGTTAGGCTGGTTCAGTTTGAGCTTTATGTCATCTCCTCCACGCTGTTTGGCCGCGCGCCTCATCCACACAAAGTGGGCGGAGCTTGTGGCCCCCTATCCTTACCTTCTTCGCGCCGAGATGGAGCGTCTCCCGATAGTCCTCCAGCCACTGGGCGAACTCGCCGATGCTGTAAAGAGTCGTTGAACTTTGAACTCTCATGAGATTTAGATTTGTAATGTAGTTTGGTCTTTGATCTTTGATCTCACCGCTCGTTCAGATTCTCAAACGACGTGTCGTTCAACTTGTTCGTCAGCACGCGTTTGAGCAGCTCCTCGACGTGTCTGGAATTTTAATTATTAATATTTTGAAAACAATTATTTCAAAATACACCAGCGAGCAGAATCAATCGGGTCTCCGCAACAACGCTAATGTGCAATGTCTGAAGCACAACCAAATCTATGATAGTCGAAATGAAATGCCAGATTGAGCAACGGAATCGGTTGCGTTTCATACAATCATTGTAAGCACTGAGTCAATGAAGCTCACAGTGCCGGTGCCACTTTCGTTGGAAGAAAATATTAAAACTGCTCGCTTGTGCTTGTCCTGCACACCTCCGAACCATGTTCTCTTTTAACCAACCCATATTCATAACCATAACCGTAACCAGATCCGGAACCAGAACCGGCAATCATATATCCCTCACTTATGCTCATCTTCCGCCCGTCCGAATCGCTTCTCGATATAAGCTCCTCTCTCAACGGTGGCGTTGAAGTGCGCCTCGGCCTCGGCCCGCCAGACATCAAGCATCTCGGCGTGGACCTGATATTGATGGTATAATCGCTTATCTTTAGGCTTTGATCTTTGATCTTCGGTCTTTGATCTTAAGTCTTGATCTTTGATCTCTATGCTCTAAACCATGCCAGACATCCGGGATCCCGACATGTACCTAGGAGGGTAGAGATGGTTTTTGACCTTTGATCTTTCAGTTTACGGCAAGAGATTACACTCACTCCCTGCTCTCCTCCATGCTTTGCGTAATGAGCGAGGAACTGCGTCGTGTTGTGCGCCTGTCTGAACTGCTTCTGCACTTCGGCAAGGGCGAATTCGGTCCTGAAAGTGGGAGTTGGTCTTTGATCTTTTGATCGTTGGCCTTCTAACCTCTGACTTGGGGTCCTATCTCTACTGGGAAGTTTTTGAACAAGGATGGATGTGTAAGTTTCACAAAAATCCCATAACATAAACGAAGTGGATAGAGTAATAAGTAGTGGATGCAGTGTACGAAATCATCTAACTTCTCATCTTCGGACTGTTCGATTAGTATCAGTTTTTTGTCAATTGATCTTTGATCTCTTTTCCAAACTCACTTATTTGTCAGCGCGAGAATGACGTGTGCGCTCTTGTTCACGCGCTCCGCGTCGAAACGAGCCTGAATGTTGTGTGATGAGGGCGACGTTTCTCATTTCTCGAAACACCACACACAGTGCAAAAATCATAACTTTCAACGATCGATTCGAGGGACAAGAAGGCAAAACGAGAGGTCTCGGCCGGGATCGAACCGGCGACCTTCTGCGTGTGAAGCAGACGTGATAACCACTACACCACGAGACCATGCTGTCTGCTCGCTCAGTCTAGTGCTAGAGATGCGCACTGATTTCCTCCTAGGAACACACCCTGAGCCGGGAACAAAGCCGGGAAAAAACCGGACCCAGAGCCGGACCGTCAAATGCCTCACCTCATCAATGACCGTGTCCGCCTCCCTCGTGAACTGTCCTCCCTGCACGATGTCCAGTGTGTTGCCCTCGGCGTCGGTGATCTCTCCAGAAGGCAAGACCAGGCCGGTGACGAATGTGGACAGGACTGCAAGAGCCGGGAATTAGGAGGACCAGTACCCGTACCAAGTCCCGAAAAATTTTCACCCCTTCCTCCAAATTTCCCCTTCAAAACACTAGGAAGAGCGCTTGATCTACCGCCTCCGAGTCTCCCTTTTCAACCTCTTCCCCCAAATCCGAGCGAGAGATCATAGGGAAGGGAGAGAGTCAGACAGCGAGAGAGGTGAAAATTTTGGAGTTGCCCCCGAGCAAGTCGAAAATTTTGACCCCCACTCTCTCCCTTCCCTATGATCTCTCGCTCGGATTTGGGGGAAGAGGTTGAAAAGGGAGACTCGGAGGCGGTAGATCAAGCGCTCTCCCTAGTGTTTTGAAGGGGAAAATTTGGAGAAAGGGGTGAAAATTTTTCGGGACTTGGTACGGGTACAGATCCGAAACCAGAGCCGTATCCGGCAAATACCCTCACACTCAGTGTCGTTCTTGATGCGGTTGAGTCGTTTCCAGGGAACGGGCCGGAGCGAGGAGAAGTTCTGCAGGGCCAGGTTGTCTTCGATCAGGTCGAGGGTGGCCATCAGAGGGAGGTAGCAGCCCTGGTCGCAGGCTGAGATAAACATCGAATTAGGACACGCAATGCATTTTTGTCGAAATTTTGAGAGGTTTTGAAAACGTCGACCGAGTACACAATTAAGGCAACTAAGGGACAGGTAGCAGCCCTGGTCGCACGCTGGGAAACATCGGATTAGCACAGCACACGCACATTAATGTAAACTTAGCTTTCGAGAGGTTTTGGAAACGACGACCGAGTACACGCGATGGAGAAATGTATCAATTTGTAGATAATTAGTAAACGTCGACTCACAAGTGCACACGCCACCGATGAATGCGTGTCTCTCCTGGCAGCGGGAGCAGTCGCGGCCTGAGAGGATTATCGATTAGAGGTACCGTATCGATGCTACGGTAGCCTAAGAAGACTCGAAGGCTACCGTACTCCTACCGTACCACTCACCAGCACTCCGGGAATACCGTCAGATACCGTTTCCCTGTTGTGATCTACCGTACCCGTAACCCCTACCGTACCACAAACTACCGTACTCATCAGTAACTCTGGTCACAGTACTACCATACTCAGTCGTCTACCGTACCTTGACCGTACACCTACCGTACCCAATTGAACTGATAATCGATAATCATAATCGATCGTACCAGTAACTCCGGGTCGACACTCGCACTGTCCGGTGAGCGGGTCGCACGCGCCGTGCAGTGAGCCGTCTCTGAAATGTTATGGTTCATCTTTGATCTTTGTAGTTTGAGATTTAAACATCTTTTCATTTCTATTATCACGGAGAGGATGGCCACTGCTTGCGCTCTCGTTCTTTCGGTTAAGATGTTTTCGTGTAACACAATAAAATCATTTCCCACTTTGTGACCGAGTATTGTATAAACAAGCGTCTTAAACTTGTGACCCCTGTGACTTACGGGTTGCCATGCACTATTTTTTTTGCATGCGTTCCTCAAAAATAGCATTCACTCTGACAGCTCAACGCTTACAACGCTCAGATGAAACACAATGATTTCGTTCGCCGGATGAATCATTTCAAAGCCTGAAGCCTGAAGCTTAACCCGAGAAGAGTGAGATCATTCCACAATGAAAGTGACGAGAGAGGCGGTTTCGCTTATCGGATAACGTTGGCCTCACCACTTCACATATCCGTTCTCACCTGTGACACTCGCAGGGTCACTCTCCTCCGAGCCCTTTGCTTCACTATTTTACACATTTAATTTGTTACCTCAAACACGAGATCTCAAGCACAGGATGTTAACTCGTGCACGGGATGTTTCGTGCTTGATCTTCATCCTATGGCCTCACCTGTGACACTCGCACGGCTTGCACTCGCCTATGAACACTTGGGGTTGCCAGTCGCTACTTTCCCTCTATTTAGAATTGATTGATTTTTTCATTAATTTCTGCGGAACAGTGTTCTCAATGTTTTTAACGCTAACATGAAACACACTATTTTCGCTCGCCGGACTTCCATTATCTGTTCTCACCTATGGCACTCGCACGGCTTGCACTCGCCTCCGGGCACTAGGGGGTTGCCGTAGTAGCCGGTGAGGCACCTGGGAAGAGAAAGATCAAAGATCAAATGGCTTTTTGTTTTTTATCCAACGGACTGTCGAGCGATGTAATGGAGCCGTCGAGAATGAAGCCGTTTTGATGCGTCAGTGAAACACACTTGTTTCTCGAATCCATGACAGTACATCTCTAGGACAAAGATCACAGATCAAAGACCAACTCACATCTCGCAGTACTCTCCTCCGTAGCCGTGTTTGCACGCATCGCACACGTAACCTGAGCATGTTTTTATCAAAATATTTTTGGGACTTCCGTGTCATCTCACCATTACAGTCATTGCTATTGAGAAGCGAGTGAAACTCATCTTGTTAAATGTGTTGAATTATCGTTCGCTAACGTTAGAAATTAAGAATACACTTGGTGTATTATAATATAATTCAAGTGAACGTGTGCAGTATTGTAAATGTAATTGTCACTGTAATAGTGCATAATCGAACTCATTTGCGTGTGGGCAGGTAATAGTTGTTCATGATCGGTAAAACGAATAATTATTCCACTCGTCAAACCTCGTCCGCTCGTCGCAGCCTTGCACGTGTCCGAGAAGCTCTGCTCCGCCGTCGGGCAGGCGCACCTTTAATCGTTCCACTAATCATCTGATTCCGCTCCCACATTTCCGCCTGTTAGCACCGATACTCACTTGGTGCAGCTGGCCGGTCCGCCGTTCTCCGCCTGTCCGATGTATCCCGGCTTGCAGCGCTCGCACCAGTCGCCCTGCGTGTTGTGCTGGCAGTCCTGGAAAGATTACGGTAAGAAGTGTGCCGAGTGCAAGTAGAGTGGCGCCGTTTAGTAAACGTCGCCTCCAATACTCACCATGCACAGGCAGGTCTCGGCATCGCACGTGGTCGAATGGCCATTGCACGCACACGGTTCGGACCATCTGAAAATTTTATTTTTCGTGATAAATTGCGTCATCATTAGGTAATTCATAAATGTCGTCATCCCTACGAAATCACTCACCCAACGAGAGCCATGTCGTCTGCGGAGTTGAGGAAGTCACGATGGCGTTTGCTGCAATTGTTTTTCTTTTGATTGTAATAGACTCGATCATCGAGACAACATCACTGCTAATATTTTCGCTGTTTTGGCTGGAGCGTGAAACCTAGCTTGACCGATTTTCGGCTATGAATGTAAATTGCACAATAATCGAAACAATAATAATTGTACCATGGTCTTTTTCAACAACAACAACAACTCCAATTTTTGGGCTGTTCATACCCAGTATGTATTCGTATTTTTCTCACCGACAGAATCCGGGCGCGGGGTTCTGGCAGGATGGGCCGGCGTAGCCTGGCGGGCACACAGCGCATTGTTCCACCTTGAATTATTAATATTAAAAATATTTTAAATCACTCTATTTGTCTTGAAGCAACATCGAATCAACTCAAGTTGACTTCACATGAGTAGTTTCTTCGAATACTTTCAGTTGTAATGAGACAGAAACGTAGAGCTTACTCCAAGAGCGGGAGAAGGAGCCAGTGCTGACGCGGCGGCTGCCGGTGTCTCAGCCACAGCCACATCCAGAGAGATCTCGGAGATGGAAATGACGTCGCCTGATTCAGGTTGAGTTACGGTAATTATCGATTAATGATTACGGTAAGTCAGTTATCAATTACAATAGAAATATGAAGCAGATGAGTTTCAGGTTCAAAGTAAAATATAAGAGCCAATTGTTCGATGATTGCGCCATGAGAAGAGTGAGAAGCAACAAAAAAAAATTCTTTTCTCAGTTATCGATCGCATTACCGTACCGCCGGGTAGTTGTGCGTTCCTAGATCCCTCACACCTCTTTCACCCGACTACTTCATATTACTGTTCCCATCGTTGAATAGTCAGTTCCCGATACCTCTCCGACTCAACCGTACCTCTCGCCGGATAATTGTACGTTCCTCGGATGTAGATGCCCTGCACCGACTGCAGTGCGATCATCATCTGAGCGCGGCTGAGAGGCTGCTCGGGCGCTGTTCTTGATCTCCATTCCGATTCATGGAGGCGGACCTGTCGAATACCGATGAAAGATTAAGTTGGTGCAGACTGGGTTCGGCGAGTCAGATTCTATTTTAAAGGGGGTAAGGGTTAGAGCGAGAGCCATTTCGATTCGTGGAGACGGACCTACAAATTGATTACCGTTACAATTTTTGGGTTGGGTAGGTCGGTGGGACAGGCAATAGAACAGACTGACATTCGCTTCGAAAAGGATACGGTAGTTCGTCGGGGCATACCTTATACTTGCGGTCCTCATTGATTTGCCACGGTACGTGGCTTCAGCAAGCTAACACTACTCAACCGGGGTCACAGGTTACGGTAGTTCGGTGGGTCATACCTTATATTTCCCATCCTCATTGTACGTTTGTTCATATGAATGGTACGGTAGTTCATATTATTGGTTCGGTGGGTCAGAAAATTAGTTCGTCGGTTCATACCTTATACTTGCCACTCTCATTGATCTGCCACTAACGTGGCTTCAGCAAGCTAACACTATTCATCCGTTTATAAGTTACGGTAGTTCGTCGGGTCAAACTAAGAGTTCGTCGGGTCATACCTTGTACTTACCGCCCTCATTGATCTGCCACTAACGTGGCTTCAGCAAAGCTAACCTATTCAACCGGGGTTATAGGTTACGGTAGTTCGGTAGGTCAGAGTTCGGTGAGTCAGAGTTTGGTAGCTACGGTAGGTCATACCTTATACTTGCCGTCTTCATTGATTTGCCAGGGTACGTGGCTTCATCAAGCTAACTCTATTCACCAGGGGATACGGTAAACCGAGGGGTCAAAAAGTCAATCGAAGGGGTCAGAAGATTAGTCCGAGGGATCAGAAAATTAGTTCGTTGGGTCAGTTAATTAGTCCGAGGGTCAGAAAAATAGTCGAAGAGGTAAGAAGATTACCTTATACTTGCCGTCCTCATTGATCTGCCACTAACGTAAAGTTAACGCCATTTAATCAGGGTCAGAGAATACGGTAGTTCGTCGGGTCAGAGTTCGGTAGATTCGTCGGGTCATACCTTATACTTGCCATCCTCTTTGACCTGCCACTAACGAAAAGGTAACGTCATTTAATCAGGGTCAGAGAATACGGTAGTTTGTCGGGTCAGAAAATCAGTCTGGAATGTCATACCTTATACTTGCCATCCTCATTGATCTGCCAGGGGACGTGCTCGAGCTCCATGCGATTGTTGCCGACGAGGACGACCTTGCAATTAGAGTATCGAAAGAGTATCGAATAGTTGGTAAATAGTTCTTTTCGAAACTCTACTTGCGATCAGACATCATTTTGTTACTATTTTAACGGTTCAACGAAAACATTGAAAGTTTCTGAAACGGTCAACATTTTCGTTGAACCGTTGAAATCGAAAGCTTGGAAACTTTTCGTAATCCCACTGTTCCACTTTATAACAGTTTCAGGACGTGTTTCATATCCTGTTCAAGTATGTGCAAATTATGATTCTTTGATTGACCGTTGGTCCCGTCTAGGAATAAATCAATCATTCGTTTTCCATGTCCTCACCTGTGGGAAGTATCTGAAGTACTGTCCATCGGGTCTTACACCTGCAAGTCCGCGCCTGTTGTCGTCGTTCCAGATCTGCAATTTGATCAAAAATATACCGTAAGCTACCGTAATCCTTCCGTAACAGTACGGTAGCTTGAATCCCAGGATTCCGCTTAGGATGTGGGATAGTTTGCGTCTTTGGATACCGGGAAGTTACCGTACCCTACCGTACCCTGCATCTCAGGAATCCCTTTATAATGCCGGGAAGTTACCGTAATCTACCGTACCTTGAATCTCAAGAATCCCTTCAGGTTTACCGTGAACAACCGTACCTTGAATCGCAGGAATCCTTTCTGATGCCGGGAAGTTACCGTAATCTACCGTACCTTGAATCGCAGGAATCCATTGTACGAGCCGGTCCTATCGCCGAGCATCGCCTTGTGCAGGGGCCAATAGAGAGGAGTCGCATCGGTCGGGTAGGAGTTGAAGCGGGGCGGGAATTCCTGAGTGGAATGATTATCGATCGATCTCAGAATCATCGATCGAAAAAACGGCATCATTATGCTTTGTTTATAATTGCTACAGAAGGTTATCAATTAAAAAACTCAGTTGTCGATTGCACTCTACAGGAAATGACCTTTTTTTGGAATCTACCGTACCTTCAGTATGTTCAGATTGTGCTTCTTCGAATAGTACTCCACCCTCAGCAGCTAAGCTACCGTACCCCAACCGTAGTCTACCGTACTTCTACTGCAACCGACTCTACAGTAACCCTACCGTACCTTGAGAATGTTTAGGTTGTGCTTCTTCGAGTAATACTCCCACGGTTCGGCAAAGGTCGCGACTCGATCCTCTGCGTAGATCTGCTGCCAAACCATCGAGGTCTGCACGCACATGTCGGTTCTGAAAGGGCGGAGGTTGTTCTTTGATCTTTGGCCTATAATCGTTGGTCTTTGAACTGTCCGTTGGACATGTTTCGAAACACCATCGAAAACTTGCTCTCGAGAGAGCTCTCCTTACCGATTGAAACAGAAACAGTCCGTGCATCCCAGAGCTTTCTCATAAGACTAACTTGGCCTCTTGGAGTTTCAAGTCTAATCTTTGGTATTTGAGCTTCAATCTTGATCATACCTGTTGAAGCAGAAACAGTCCGTGCACCCGAGTGCATTGGCTGCATCGAGCGAGAACGTGTTCGGCTTGCACTGATCGCACTTGAGACCGTCGGCGTTCTTCTGAAAATAACAAGAGTAATCTCAACTCACCCGTACCCGACTTACCCGGATTTCGAATTTAACCCGAAACTATCTTCGTTTTACGATGAATCGTTATGAGATTGATTATTTTTTAAAACTATTGAATCGTCCAACCAACGTCAACCTAGAAAAATCTCACATAGGAAATGCACTTGAGACCGTCGGCGTTCTTCTGGAGAAAGATCAAGAATCAGATTTTTCTAGATTTTGTTTTTACTTTGATCGGCAAATGTTCCCGGTAACGGTCAACTTGCCATTCGTACCTCTCGTAGAAAGTATGAAACACATGAGGTTGAATATTTTCTGCCACCAAGCTTACCTTACACGGGCATTGTCCGTTCTCGTCACACAGACAGACTCCATCCTTGCACTCTCTCATTGTTATCCTACCCTGCCTTTATTACTATCCCGAAGGCCCACTAAGCTCGCATCTTGGGGTCTTAAGGTCGCTTAGCCTTACCTTGCACGGGCACTGTCCATTCTCATCGCACAGACAGACTCCATCTTTGCACTCGCGTGATTCAGTCCCGTCCACGGCACAGTCGCAAGGCTGGAATATTCGATTGATTAGCGAAATTCAAATTTTGGATTTTTTTAAAATGCTATAGAAAATATGAACGTTCATGTATCATACGTTTCAGCATCTAGAAATATGAGTCTTGATTAGCTCACTGGGATGCGATCACCGATCTTTGCTTAGAGAAAAAATACAAAAAAACGTCCAAGATACCTCGCAAGTCGGGCATGCCACGGATGCTACCAACACCCTACGCTTTTTCATTTTCAAGCCCATGTCAGAAGCTCAGTAAAGACAGGTTGTTGAAGCGCTCAAGTTGGACAAATCGCTGTGTCAAAACAAACCTCGCAGGTGGGGAAGTTGAAGTAGCCGTGATTTTGTCACACAATTTCAGCGTTTTAATCCAAATACTATGAAAAATGATTTGTTTTTATATACCTCGCAGGTCGGGAAGTTGAAGTATCCATGGCTGCAGTGGTCACAGGCCAGGCCTACGTATTGTTCCTTGCAGCGGCACTGGAATGAAATGTATTATTTTTGCAGAGATTTTTATCCTGTTCTCAAAGCCCCTCAGAAGGAACTCAGAGGGTATTACAGGGCGAAATACGTGTCGCCGTTTCTTCAATTTTCACACACTCTTGAAGGTACATTCCTTTCATGCATTCCTTTCGTCAAATGGAAACATGCCGAATACGCTTCAGACCAATCACAAGAACTGCACTCGATCTCTTTCAACGATGCCATGAGTGCCTCTAGTTCTGAATAATAAAATCACACCTGTCCAGTCATCGGGTCGCGCTGGGGGGGGGGAACTCGGGGGGACTCGGACTCGCCTAAGCAGCCTACGCTTCCCAAGCTTTCCTTCATCAACTAAGGTATACCGTATACGATCTAGTTCCTTAGCTTGGTCTGGCAAATTTTTTTTATTTCGTTCCATGGTCATCATTCAGGATTTGATGAAGCCTCTCTTCATCATCCAAAAAAACATAATATTGACTAACCTGGCCAGTCATCGGGTCGCACTTCGTCCCATTAGCTCCCTGCGCGCTACAGTCGCACTTGCGGCAGCCCCTGCAATTAACGATTGATTATCGATTAGTCAACTTGTCGATCAATTATTGATTTATTGATTATCGATACCCTGACTGCCCTGGACAGGTATTACTATTTGGAGCGATGATTGAATGCCTACAGAAAAAAAAATAGATTTTTGGAAAAGTCAGTCGTCGATCCACCTCCATTCCTCTTACCGTACCTGAGCGGGTGGTAGTCCCACGCGTCATCGGCGCACGCCTCGCACATCTTGCCGACCTGGATTATCGATTAGCATCGGATACAGTAACCTCTGCTACCGCATCCCCTCGCTACCGTACCCCAGACCTACCGTATCCCCGCTACGGTATCCCTGATCTTCCAAATTTATTGATTAGCCCCTGATATCGTACCCTAGACGTACCGTATTCGGCGGGCACACGCACTCGCCGGTCTTTGCGTTGCACACCTGGCCGGGTGCAGGGCAAGCGGGGCATTCTGGAGAGATCGGAGATCAAAGATCAAAGGTCAAGAAATCGCGTTCATTATTATCCAACTTCGTTTAAATTAGAGTATGTTTCAGTTACTCGTCATCAATCATTGTGCGTCCGTTCAATAATCCCTCTGAAATGCTGGTGAAAGTAAAGTTATCCCTTTATTCAAGGCACACGAAGTCCTGCCGGACATCTCTGCTAGGCCAGTGAAGATTCATGGCCAGTTCAGTCCGGAGGGCCAAATCTCTTCTTCGAGCCTACTTTACCACGTGATCTAGCCACTACCAATTTTCCCTTGCGGGCGCCCTGGTGACGTGAAAATAATGAGTTTGTAAAAAAAACAAAGGAATACTTTCTTCAATCATGCAACGACGAACAAAACTAATCGAAGTACATCTGTTTTCTAGCTTACCGTACCCTTGCATCCCGTTGTACTGTCGCTGCCCGACACCATCGATTTTAATAGCTACCGTACTCCTACCGTAACCCCAGTTTCCGTACCCTTGCATCCCGTCTTGCTCAGACCGAAGTGGTTGGGCGCGCACGCGTCACACTTGACTCCCGCGACGCCCGGCTTGCATGCGCATTGTCCTGAAGGATTATCGATTGATTATCGATTTATCGATTCTCTTTCGGAGGTTTACGGTATGGGATAATCTTCAATGAGATTTTTTCTAGTGTCAGTATAAGTTTCAGTACGTTGACTAAACTCCAGCGGAATCTTTTCGGCGATTTGAATGCAATTTGCCTCCAGACAAAAAACAATTTCTTCTCTTTTTCGATTGACTTCCGTTCCGTGATCATTATCGACAACTGATGCTACCGTAACCACAAGCAATCGTGAACTGAACAACCTGAGTGCATGTCGCACTACAGCAGCTTCGAGACTACCGTAATCCCTTTTTTTTATCGACAAATACTTATCGACAACTGACTCCACCTGAGTGCATGTCGCACTACAGCAGCTTCGAGGCTACCGTAATCCCATTTCTATCGACAACTGCTTATCGACAACTGACACCACCGTACCTGAGTGCATGTCGCAGTGGACGCCCTCGGCGCCGACCTTGTCGCATTTGCATTCCTGGAAAGATCGAAGATCAAAGATCAAACAACAATTATCAAAGATCAGACTAAAAGCTACAGTCCGTCCGCGAAAGGTCTGTGATATTCTCATAAATACGCAAGTTGTGCTTCAAGGTACAGTCAAGCATTCACTCGATTCTTTTCAATGATGATTCCGTGAGACGGTGTGCAAAAAATTATCTTTATAGAACTTTGGCCCTAAGATAATAACTCCAATTTCCATACCTGACATCCGGCTCCACTGGTGATATTGAAGAACCCGTCCTCGCACTTCTCGCACATGTTCCCGTCCACGTGCGCGCGGCAAGCGCACTTTCCGGTGGCGGAGTCACACTGAAAAGGTCAAGGATTAACAGAGCCCACTCGAAAGGGTTTTTAAAAACCGTTGCATTTTGAGCAACTTTTTTTCAGATCTGTTTCCGGCATGCATCAAATTATCACACTCTCAAGTGCGAGAATGCGACGTGAGAAGCCTCGGTAAAAACTAAAAACCAATCAAGTCGAGTTGTCCAGTCCAATGTTCGTCCCAACTTCTTCATCGGCTCTACTGAGTTACCCACCGTGCCCTCCTCCTTCGATCCGTGCGCGTTGCAGTGGCAGAACTGGCAGCCGGCGTCCGTGAAGTTGTAGTAGCCGGGCCTGCACTGGTCGCATCTGGGAAATAGACGATTAGATAGGCTCCGCCCCTTCATAAGCCCCGCCCCCTCCAAGATCCGCCCACTCCGACTTACCTCTTTCCAAAGACTCCCTGCTTGCACGTGCACTGCCCACTGACGTCATCAGAATTTAAGCCCCCCCCTCTAAGCTCCGCCCCTCTAAGCCCCGCCCACTCCGATACTCACCGTTTTCCAAACACTCCTTGCTTGCAGGTGCACTGTCCACTGACGTCATCACATCCTAAGCTCCGCCCCTCCAAGCCCCGCCCCCTCCAAGCCCCGTCCACTCCGATACTCACCTCTTTCCAAAGACTCCTTGTTTACAAGTGCACTGCCCACTGACGTCATCGCAATCCTTCCCGATGGCTCCCATCTCATTACACTCGCATGAGGGACACTCGTTGTCCACGTCCCCGTGGCCTTCCTGGAGAAGCTGGTCGGTTACAGCAGGCTACTACGGAAAACGGAACACGAATCCAAATGAAAACAAAGACAATACGAGACGAAATCAATTCGTTTCAAGTTATTTCAGAGTAAGCTTCAAGAAGAGATCAACTGATTATGAATCATCGGACGCTAATGCTCCGGGTGAAACTTGGCGAAGAAACAACATTTTTTGAGGTTTGATCTTTGATCTCACCGCGCATCGATCACAATGCTTGCCGATGTAGTTCTCCTTGCACTCGCAGATTCCATTATTGGCGTCGCACTGTTGCTGCTTGGCACCGACCTGAAATCGATATTTAATCAGTTCTCGATACCGTAATGCTGTGGATTTCTGAATTGGGTTACTGTAAGATTATCACTCACCCTGTGGCACCCACAAGCCTTGCAGTTGTGTGATAGAGCGCTGCCGTAGTGGTTGTCCTCGCATTTCTGGAATGAGAGATGGATGGGAGAGTTGATCTTTGATCTTTCATTCCTGTTCTCGCTTTTGCGTGCTGCGCGTTTCCGTTCTCGCTTTTGCGTGCAAGCGAACTCTCGTGGAAATGTAAATTATTAAATTTCAGATTCACCCGAGAAAAAATCGACCTTTGCACAATTTTTCATTCTAATCAGTTCCTTGAAGCGTATCTCTGCACGCTATAATTGGAGAGAAAAGGAGAGTATTCCATCGTTTTGTAGCGATGAAACAACTCTCACCTCGCACGCGTCTCCCGTCGTATGCCCGGTGCACTTGAGACACTTCCCTAATTCAGAAGCTAGTGTTTCAACCTAACTACCCCCGGGAATCGCATTTGCACTCGCTGGACTCTGTAAATTACCTCGCACGCATCTCCAGTAGTATGGCCAGTGCACTTGAGGCACTTTCCTGTCTTCCGGTCGCAGTTCCCGATATCAGCCAGATCGATGTTGCCGCTGCACGAGCATTCTTGGCAGGTGCCGTTCATGGCGTCTCCGAAGTAACCATCGGTACACCTGTGAAAGTAGTTAATGGGGCGAATCAAATACGCTTCAAGTAGCTCCTATGTTTGCTGGCCTACGATTCTTTCCGATCTCAGTGAGATTTCTTCGAGGAATAACATTCTTATTTGGATCGGATAGGGCTTTCATCATTGCGCCTTCAACTGACACTTCTACTCAACAACTATAGCTAACTGCTAAACTATTTCAACTAACAACTTAACTAGTTCGCCTATTGATCTTTGATCTTTACTCATGAACACGGAAGTACTCACACTTCACACTTGTTGCCCTCGTATCCCTGCTCGCACGCCGTGCACACGTACGCTCCTGCCCCTACTTACCACCTCTCTACTATTTTAGGGCGCGAGAACAATTGAAGTACTTCCCAAGTTGATCTTTGATCTTTAACTAAACTCACACTTCACACTTGTTCCCCTCGTATCCCTGCTCGCACGCCGTGCACACATACGCATCCGCGCCCGCAGCCGCAGAGCCGGAGATTACGAGCTGCAATTATTGATTGATTGATTGATTGATCTACCGTAATCGAGTGCTACCGTACTTAGTTGATCGCGAACTGAAGTCATCGATTGAAATACCGTAACCAGCAGCTTCCGTATCCTAGCAATCGAACACCTACGATAGCGCTCTCAATTTTGAGCCTTGTGCTACACTACTGAGACATTGGCCGTCGGAGCGTTACGTTCGTACCGTACTCAACTACCGTGCACTGCACCTAGGGTTACAGTACCCCTCAGAGCGTCGAAACCGTACCTGAGTCAGGGCGCACTCTGCCGAGTGGGAGTTGGCAGCTGTTGGGCAGGCACAGGGTCTGCACGTGCCGAGCTCGCCTCCGAGTGAGGGGTTGCCTGGAAGGAATCAGTTATCGATCGATTGAGCTACCGTATTTTAGCAATCGATTACTGACTATCTTACCGTAGTGTCCTCTCGCGCACAGCTCGCAGCGACTGCCGGTCGTGTTGTGCTGCAATTGCGTCATTACTAGCTAATCGATAATCATGTCTGCTACCGTATCTCTTATTCTACCGTACCTTGCAGTCCAGACACGCTCCGCTCCAGGGATCGCATCGATCTGAGTGGCCCTGAAAAGATAACAATCTTGATAAATGTAAATTTAAAGTATGCCTCCCGCAACACTTCTCCGTTCCTCCTCGCTCGCTATTGACTACAGGACACTACGAGCACACTATGAAAACAAGGCGAATAGGGAAGCTTCGGACGTGCTTGAGATCGCATCTCTGATCGACGAGAGAGTGCGTGAAATGAAAAGACGACGGTACTAGGTCGGATGAGAACATTCGGATGACTCACTGGATGAGCACGAGAGAACAACTGTTTTGAAATAGACGGAATCACAGTATTAAGCCCCATGCAAATCGGCGACCCCTGGCAATAGAAAAGGAGAGGGGTGGACTCGAACCCGAGTCGAGGGTGGGATGATGATTGGTAGGCAAACGTGTTATCCACTGCGCCAGTGGCGCCATCTCTCCCCTTCCTTTTGAGGAGGACTATAATACCCCCAGTTATGTTCACTACTGAATGCTCGCGTTTGTCATGCAGGCTAATTAACGAAATCAAGTCAGAAATCAGGGCATACCTGCTAATTGATCAACTATGTGTGCTTGTGATGTGTTCGGCTTTCTCAACAGTATACGGTATCGCTTTATCGAATAATCAAAAGGAAAC
>LS516556.1:106867-126013 GCA_900490845.1 Pristionchus japonicus | reverse complement strand
GCTAGTATCATTAATAATTATGAAACGGGCGCAACAAATCAGGTTGAACAAGCAAGAGCAATAGACGACAAAATGGTGGTGGAGAACTTACTTGTAGTCGCTGGATAGTCGCTGCCATCCCGCGTCGAGGTCACGATACCGTCGCCGACCTTCGACGAGTTTGATTAACGAGTGCATGACGTTAATTAAACAATACAAACAAAGAAACAAGCGATGAAAGCATGAGAACTGGAAACAGAAAAGAGCCGTCAGCTCATCCGGCGAATAGCCAAAATGTCAATTTTTTACAGAACGCTAAAATTCTGTTTTGGACCAAATTAGCGAGCGGGATTTGGTGCATCCAAATTTGAATGAGTGGGCGGGGCTTCAGAGCCGTTTTGTTCTTGCATTGGGCCCCGTCATTTCTTAATACTGTGGAATAAGCACCACCACTCATCCGAATGTTCTCGTCCGACCTAGTGCCGTTCGAGCATGCTTGAGTTCGCCTCTCTGACCGGCGAGAGAGTGTGCGAAATGAAGAGAGCAGCCAGACATACCTCGCAATCGCACTTGACACACTGCCCTCCGTGCAGCTGGTTGCCCACTCGACGGAAGCCGGAGATGCAGGACTGGAACGAGAATCGATTATTTTCTATGGAAAATCGGCAATTAGTCGTTGCGACTTACTGCACTGGAATTGTTCAAAACGTCAAACAAAAAAGGAATCGAAAATCACGGAATGTTTCGAATTCATCTGAAGTCTGAAGCACACTTGCATTGCCCCAGGTTTCGCGAAATTCACTTTCGAGGGACGAGAAAATGCATATGCTTCAGGGATAGCTCACAAGCAACACGTAAACTTATATTCGATGCTCATAGCAGTCGCTACCAATCATAAATTATAACAGCAATAGCCACTAGAGTTTGTAATACGGGTCGGGTAATTCGGACCCGACTGGGTGGAAGCAAAGAATGTAAGTTACTCGGGACAATGGAGATTGAGTATGCCATGGGAATTTGCGTTATCCCGGGTAATTCACTCTTTTCGCCGGGTACCCGATGTCCCAGGTAGCGTTACATTTCAAACTCTAATAGCCATTAAACCAACCTCGCAGCTCCTGCCTCCATAGTTATCCGGGCAACCGCACACCTCCACTCCTCTCATTCTCGTATCCAGTGGGTGAGGGTGGAGGACGTCCTCGTTGTCCTAAAACATGATCTTTGATCTTTGATCTTTGAACTTTGATCCTTGATCTTTGATCTTTAAGACACAGATTCACGTTCACTGTCGTTTCGATAAAATTTTTCTGAAAAATGACTGGAGACAATCACCCTCCACCTCAATCTCAACTTTTAGTTGGTTCATGAAACATAATTAAGCTTTTAGCCAAGAAATTCGGATACATGCGGAGTTCACCGGAATTGCCTATCCACCATCTACCCCGACCACCAACCCTGCGTATTAGAGCAATAATATTCACAAAATGATTGAAACACATCCATTCTTCCGGGAAACTCGACAAGTGCCGATTGTCGATCTCACCTGCTCGAACTTCACTTCCTCCTTAGACAAAAGCACGGCCGTGTCGAGTTGGAGACCGGAAATGCTGCAAAGATCAAAGATCAAAGATCAAACTCAAAAGTCAAAGATCAAAGATCAAACTCCGCCCACCTCGACTGCAGCTGCTTGAGGTTGTACATGGAGCGGACCATGAACAGTTTGACGTCAGCGAGTGCACGCATGAGGTCGTCCTGAAGGGTGGAAGATCAAAGATCAAAGATCAAACTACAAAGATCAAACTGCAGAGTAATCCAACTAACCTTGGTGATGGGCCTTCTCGTCTCCGAATTGTACCAGTTGGCGCCCTCTCTGAACAGATTAGGATCAGTTTCGAGACTTTTGTCGATCTGCTCAGGTCAGAGAAGAGTGTGAAAAGTAGAGATGACAAGTGTATTTCGCTCTCTAGTTTGGGTAAGAGAAGAGCGAGAGAGCACGCGAAATGGAGAGAGTCAGACGAAAAACTGCTGTTCATAGTGCGAACCTGATCGGGATGGTGACAGTCATGTTCTCCCTCGGGAAGAAGTCTTGTCGCGAGTAGTACTCCAGCTTGACGCCGTTGCCCTGCAAGAGATCGAAGATCAAACTACAAACTACAAAGATCAAAGATCAACCCACTTCAATGACTAGATCGGGCAGGGGCACTGCGTCTCCTCCTTCGTGAGAAGGAACGAAGTAGACGTAGTAGTGCAGGAGACCGCCGTAGGAGTTGAGCTGGAGAGATCAAAGATCAAAGTGCAAAAATAATATTCTGCGTTTCGAAGAATAGGGATCACACTACGGACTACAAATATCAGACTAAGTTTAGGATCCTAGAGTGAGCGCAACCACTGAACAGTGCACTCATTAGAGTGGTATCCATAGGAATTGAGCTGAAGAGATGAGAAGGTCAAAGCACAGACTAATAATTGTTTGATTGGCATCAGGCAAAGGAACAACATTACTGAACAGCATGCGCGAATCACAAGTAATGTAAATTGTGAAGCGTATCTGTGTGATCTCTCACCGAGGCGCGAAACCGAATCGTTCGGTGACTCAAATCAGATATGTTTCAGAGCCAGCTCAAAACGGTACGTGCTCGCTCTCATCGATGGGAGCGAACGACAATAAAAATCACAAATTCATGCATCAAAATTCTTTGCTTTCTTACCAGATTTCCAGTGAAGTTCGCCGGAGCCTTCCAGTAGTAGAGCTGGCCGTTCCTGAGAGAGATCAAGGATCAGAGATCAGAGATCAACGGTCAAAGATCAAACGGCAGAGTTCAAAGATCAAAGATCAATCTTACTTGTTCTGGGCCGAGTTGAACAGCAGCATGTCTCCGTTCTCCGTGTCTGGTCGATCGTCACGCGCACCAAAACGGTCGGTCAGGTTCCAGCCGAGGTTGGCGGAGATCTACAAAGTGTTTGGAATATTATCGAGAAAAGGCGTTCAAAACATGCCAGTTTTTAAACAACAGGCTTTTCAATTTTGTTTTTCAGCCTATTTGGAAACATCCATCGAAACACGAGCGGAGCATTCCTTTTACATATGAGAGTGAAACCTATTTGCGTGCACTACTCATGCACCATTGAATGGGATCCAGATCCGTGCTGTGTTCACCTTGCCAGTGATGAAGGGTTTCTCAGTACAGTTGCTCGTCAATCGAAAAGAGAAGCTTTTTGGCACACTGAACAGGCGAAAGCACTATCGATTTTCGAGCGGAGTATTCTCATTACATACATTTGCGTGAAGCATATTTTGAACATTATTTTCGCGCTTCCGGAACAGCCTCATTATCACCTTTCCAGTGATGAACGGCTTCTCGGTACAGTTGCTCGTCAGTCCAAAACAGAAACACGGCTGGCAACCCAGCGGGTTGTCCTCGGAGAGATGGATCGTTCCTGAAGATCAAAGATCAGATTTCAGAGTTCAAGGATCAAAGATCAAAGATCAAACTTCCGCTTGAAAAAATACAACAATATTATCGATGTCAATCACGGATAGGATTGCTCATGAAGCGAAATCAATGAGACAGCGAACAACAGCACTATTATGGTACAGCTTTTCACGATCAGACTTGAGCTTAGACAGTAGCAAAGATCAAAGATCAAACTACACTCACCGGCCTTGCACCGGTCGCAGTACAGGCCCTCGACGTTCTGCTTGCAGACACAGCTGCAAGGGGTGGAGATCAGATTTGAGAATACAGAGATCAAAGATCAAAGATCAAAGACCAAAGATCAAAGACCAAAGATCAAAGACTAAAGATCAAAGACCAAAGACCACGCACCTCTCCTCCTCGCAAGTGTCGAAGTTGACGCTGCCGTGCTGGTTGCACGGGCACGGCTCGCACTTGGGGTAGTTCCTGGAGTGGAGATTGTTGTTCGCTCGAGTATTACTCGACGAGTCATTTATCATCTCACTCGTTTTGAGCGGATGAGCAAAGTTACTCGCGAGTGATTTTGTTCTCGGATCAAATTACAAGAATTGCTCGCGAGTGCCTTTGTTCGAGAGTAGTTTTTTTTTCATTCTTGCTCGCGAGTATCGAGTAACTCGGCCTAACAACACTAGTGGAGATCAAAGATTTACTGATTTTTCCGTTAAAATGTGTTTTTAATACGAGGAAGGTGTAGTTGATCAACACCACAAATCCTTTTCAATTTTTGTTCAGCTGAGGAAACGTATTTGCTGCTTGATCCGATTGGAAAACTGAACACGAATACAGCGATCCAAAGAAAATCATATTTAAAAATGCTGAGGAACTATTGACATTCGTTGAAGAGCAATATTCAAGATCAATTCACCGTACCTGTAACCTCTCGCGCATCTTTCGCATCTTCTCCCGCCGAAGCCAGGTTTGCACACGCAGTCTCCGGGGTGCTGAAAAGGATGGGTCTTGATCTTTGCTCTTTGATCTTTGATCTCTGATTCTTGATCTTTGATCTTTGATCTCTACTCACCAGTCCATCCCTCGCCGACTGATCATCCCTGATGCAGCTGGAGTGCTGCGAACCGACCGCATCGCAGTCGCACGGGCGGCACGCGTCCTGCAGGGAAAGGAGAGGATACGGTAGTCGTTATTGATTTTTGACTTAAACAATCTCTATAAAAAAAGCCAGCACGGGCGGCACGCGTCCTGCAGGGGAAAGGAGAGGTTACGGTAGCTGATTATTGATTTTTGCCGAAGTGGAACGCAAGATTATACAGTTCGACAGCTATGCGCATTTACGCTTCACTGGATCGATAATATTACTGCTTGAACGAATGGATCAATGCCTCGAAAGTATTCCGCAAGAAAAAACACCAAATGAAAAGTCAGTCTGGAGGCTCACCCGGTGCCGAAACAACCAAAAACTCATCTCGCTGTCCCCGACAATGGATATAATCCCACTGCGCTTCTAAATAAACCCTACGCGCCGCCTCGGCTCACGCGTCGCGGTTCATTTCCAAACTCACCTCTCTGTAGTGAGAGATTCCCGATGGTCGGTGGTGGCTCTACTAATTGAACCCTACGCGCCGCCTAGACTCGCGCGTCGCGGTTCATTTCCAAACTCACCTCTCTGTAGTGAGAGATTCCCGATGGTCGGTGGTGGCTCTACTAATTGAACCCTACGCGCCGCCTAGACTCGCGCGTCGCGGTTCATTTCCAAACTCACCTCTCTGTAGTGAGAGATCCCGGATGGTCGGTAGAAGCCCTCCGCACACTTTTCGCAATTGACTCCCGCAGTGTTGTGCTGGAATTGATTGAGTATTAGAGTTGTAGTTTGATCTTTGATCTTTGATCTCAGTTGAGTGCGTGCACAAGATCATAACATATTGTCGTTGAAGTCCTCAACGCGCGCTGGGCTGGCTCTCTATTTTTCAACTATTCCTTGTTGGATCGGTGAAAATGCAGTCAGGGGCTCATCGTTTCAAGCGAGATAATGTCTCACCTTGCACACCACTTATCGTCCTTTGTACTTGCACATCCACTTTTGACCATTATTTCCTCTATATTTTTAGACATCTAGGGCTATCAGGCAAGTGTTCGGTGCACTATCGGTTTCCATAAGTCCCTTCTCTAGCAGTAAGATCTCACCTTGCACTCCACGCACCGTCCTCCGCCCTCATACACGCCTTCCGGAGTGACGGACCAGTTGTTGAGGGCTACCTGCGAGGGGGGGGGTTGATCTTTGATCTTTTCCCAGTTTGATTGAGCGACGGAAATGGATATGTTTCTCCGTGCATTCATTTGCGTTCGTATACGATTTAAAGCAGTGGGTGCGCGGTCTTGCTCTTCGATCCACAATAAATAAATGAATAATTAAATGTAAACAAATAAATAAATTTACAAACCTCCTCATCATACTCGCAGCGGTCGGCGTGGTTGAAGCATTGGCACTCTGGAAAGGAAGAAGAGATTAGAGATCAGAGATCAGAGATCAAAGATCAAAGTCTAAACTACAACATTTGTTAGGAGATTGCATCGCTAAAGAAAGTGAATTGTGCGTACTAGCGTTCTGGGAGGAGAGGAGATTCGAAATCAACAGGAACCAGGAGGAGGAAATCTCACACTAAAACCTGTTATACAGTTAGCCGCAACGACTAATTCTAAAAATTGCATTGGAAATGTTGATGATACGTTTCACAGGGTGCATACTTGCAGAAGAAAAACGTTTTTAATCAGTGGGAACGAATTTTTCAGGAAAAAAAAAGGTGCAGCTTCGAGTAAGCACCCAAAGGAAACGCAATGCTCACGTTGGCAGATGTTCGGCTGGAAGTTGGTTCCCTGCTTCCAGGGTAGTTGATTGAACAGAGGACAGCACTTGTTGCAGGACTCCCCACAGGTGTTGTGGCGGCACTCGCACTTGAATTGCTGCAAAGGGAATCTTACGCTAAAACCTGTTTTGCAGTTAGCCGCAACGACTAATTCGAAAAATTGCATTGAAATTTTTCATATGAAAGAAAATTTCAGTAGATTAATGCTCTTTGCGCATGACTCCCCACAGGTGTTGTGGCGACACTCGCACTTGAATTGCTGCAAGAACCGATATTTGTCAGGGAATCGGTAAACACAGTGATGCATGAGATAATGATAACATCGGAACAAGAATACTGTAATCGCTGTGTTTGACAAGATTCAGTTTTCCATTTTCAGGTGACACTCGCACTGGAATTGTTGCAAAGTTACCCGATTTCAGTATGATAAGATGTTTTGCAGGTAGCCGCAACGACTAATTGCCAATTTTGTATTGAAAATATTCAAAGCAATGCTTACTCCAGTGGTCGGATCAGGCGGGCAGCTCTCGGCGTGACCATAGCAGATGCATTGACCACCGATGGAGATGTCCGAGATGGAGTAGAAGTATCTGAAAAGAGGTTTAGAAGTTACGAAAATCCGGCAAAAAGTTGCGACCACGGTAGGGATCGAACCTACAATCTTCTGCTCCGTAGGCAGACGCGTTATCCATTGCGCCACGCGGCCATGTTTTCTTGCGCTCTAGCAATCACTCATAGGGCGGCTGCCGCTAACTCTATCGCGCGATGGCATTTGAATCTCTCACCTCTCTTCCCTCTATGGCAGTGTGACCTTACCCGGCTAGTGCTAGAGCGCGGTTTGACTAGCGACTAAAGATCAAAGACCAAAGATCAAAGATCAACTCACCTCATGGTAACGGATCGATTCAGATGCATCTCATTGCGTCTGTTGATGATCATCAAACACACCTCCCTTCCCTACTATGGCAGGGTGGCTAGCGCACGGGAGCTACCGCAGCTCAAAGATCAAAGATCACCTTACCTTATCGTAACAGATCGATCCAGATGCATCTGATTCCTTCTGTTGATGATCATCAAACACACTTCCCTTCTCTACTATGGCAGCGTTACCTTATGCGGCTAGTGCTAGAGTGCTGGCTTGAACTGATCAAGGACCAAAGATCAAAGATCACCTTACCTCATGGTGACGGATCGATCCAGGTGCATCTCATTCCTAATGTTGATGATCATCAACACTCGCCTCCCTTCTATACTATGGCAGTGTGACCTTAGTGCTAGAGCGCGGTTGGACTATCGATCAAAGATCAAAGATCAAAGATCAAAGATCACCTCACCTCATCGTAACGGATCGATCCAGATGCATCTCATTCCTCCTGTTGATGATCATCAGATCAGCGTTCAGCGTGCGCACATTGAGCAGACGGGCACGCACGTAGCGGGCGCGCGTGAACTCCTGCAATTAGGGTTCGTTTCGGCACTCCTGCACATCTCCGAACATTTCCCAAACTGCAGGAGCGACCCCGTTTCATGTGGAAACCTGATTGATGCGTAAACCTGATGGCACGAAACGTCTCTGTGATGCAATTTTCTTTCTTTCAATCGATTCAGTTAGGTTTCACGAGATCGGTATTTGGAACTGAGAATAGAACTGAACAATAGCTACTAATTTTGCCACCATTACCTCAACAACAACAAAAGACAACAAAACTCCTAAGTCTTACTTGAAGTGTTTCACTGGGTTTCTCCACTCCGGGCCTTCCATTGACGAGTGAAGTGTGTATCTCTCCCGCTTCCAGGGGCTGCAGCTTGGAGTACTCCGATGTGCAGATGACCTGGGGGATTGAAGATTAGAGATTAGAGATCAGAGACCAGATGAGGTGCTAGATCGTTCTTCCGATTGTTCAAATTCTGATAGGTTTCACACAATCAATAATGACATGCAACATCTGTGTTTTCAATGAGCTCCGGATTCTGCCGAGAAATTGGTAAATTACCAATACATCTCGTCAAAGAATCGGAGTGCCCAGCGATTAAGTTACTCTGTTAAAGATCAAAGATCAACTTCCTTACTTCGTCATCACTAGTAAATCTCGGAACACCAGTGGTCGCGGGGATCCCGAACTGTCTCATGCACTCCGCATCGTGCGTCGCGTAGTACTGCCACGGCTGCCAGTTCTCCCCGTCGAGTGACTGCAAAATTTTGTGTAGAAAATTTGAAATCAGTCGATGCGGCGGTCTGCACGAGATCCTTGCTGAACTCTCGCAATTCGCCGCATCGACTAACTAACAATTTTCCATTGACAATTTCAATCTGCTACCTTCTCCAGCACCCAGGTTCCCGGTCGAGGCGAGTTGCCCATCTTGATGACGACGTAGGCGACTTGGTACACCTGTGAGAGATCAGAGATCAAAGATCAAATTACAAAGATCAAAGATCAAACTACAGTACCTGTCTCAGATCGATCGTGATGTTCACTTTCTCGTTCTCCAGTCCGTTGTAGAGCGAGGGCGACTGCCACCACCTGAGAGAGATCAGAGATCAGAGATCAAAGATTAAAGATCAGGCTACAAAGATCAAAGATCAAACTACACGCACTTCTTCGTTCCGTCAATGGCGAACTCGATCGGGTGCCGGTGTCTGACGTCATTGGCGTCGCACATGTCGCACTGCGGATTGCTGCAAAGTTTGTGTGGAAAATGAGAGATTAGTCGATGCGGCGGACTGCAAGAGTTCTCAGAGACTCATTTCTACAGCGATTAGGTGGTTAGTCAATGCGGCTAACTGCGAATGTTTGCAAATTGAGCCGTTTTGTGTAGGAACTGGACGGTTAGTCGTTGCGACTCTCTGCATGACTTACTCTAGGAGGTTCGTAGGCCGACGCGACTGCATGATGTGCTCGACCAGCTTGCAGTACTCCTGAGTGGAAAGGGGTAACGATAGGCAACGGTAGGTGGCGAGAGAATCGATAATTCGCAAGAGAATAGGTAAGTTTCGTCTAATAAATATTTGAGTTGGAGTGCGTGCCGATCAATGATATATCGGTAGGCCGTCGACAAAAAAATGTAAAATTGAGATGATCCCATTTTCACAGAGATACGCTTCCCCAGATCCATTTTAGGGAACGCGAGTGGAACAGACCAATGCGACTGCGCGACGAATCACAAAAAAAACCACTCACTATCCACAGTACAACGCCCCTCGCCTATACTACTTTGATTGGAGAGAAAGCTACAGTAAGTTACTTGTCCTTAAACAATCACTAATCGATTCTAGATACCGTACCTCTCTCCTCGCCTGTCCACACGTGGCCGTTGCCTTGATCAACGAGTTCGTTGCCAGATTGAAGATGTTCGGGAAGAGACCACGCTCTGCAATGTCTTGATTCAGGCGAGGATACGGTAGGTTCGCCCGGTCAGACACATAAAAATCGATAATCGCAAGGTACCGTAACTACAGTAACCTCAAGCAACCGTATCCCCAAACTACCGTACCCTCCTCGGTCGCTATGAACTCCTGGTATCGATCCTCTGGTTCGCCATCGACTTTGATGCTCTCGAATTGGGCTGAGGCTCCTGAAACGATATTTTTGCATGTAAAGATGGAGATTAGTCGCTGCGGCTAACTGTAAGCATTGATACTATCGTACCTGAGACCAGCAGACAGGCTACCAGCAGCATACGGTAGTATCGATTGGTCAGCCGGCCGACCGCGTGGTCGGAAGCTAACCGCATCGAGGACTGAGCTACTGTAAGGATAGGGGGTTAGTCGTTGCGACTAACTGCGCGACTTGCATTGGATTTACGCGAAGATAGAATAAATGTGAAGAGAGAGAGCGAGAAAGAGAGCGCGTGCATCGTTAAAAGGGCGGAAAGGCGAGTAAGAGTTAGTAAGTACACATAGAGTTCAGAGCATGGAATTGCAAGCGGCTCACGCAGAAACAGTGAGTAGAAACAAGGCGAGAAAACTGAGAGTAGGATGGCGAGTGAGAGCGAGAGTCTAGGCGAGATCGAGAGACCAATGGCGGATAAAAGGGAAACGAAAGAATGAAGATTATCTCGTCGAATACTGATAAGGGCACTAAATATCGAGGAGCTTCGAATGACTCGGATAGGTTGAATAACTGTGAATACTTACGATGTCGAGCAAGGTATCAACAAAGAACGCTCAGACAAGGGGTGATGAAAGGAAACTGAGAGAGATTATCTCTCCGAATAGTGGTGATAAGGGCGGTTTCCTGCGATGGATGAGCGATAGTGCGAGAGTCAAGGTCAATCTCGAATGATGATGAATGCGAACGCTATTGTCGAAGCAGAGTGTGCTGAAAAGGCAACTGTGCAAAATCTAGGAGATACAAGATCAGATCAAAGGCACAATAGACCCGAATAGGACTGTCTAATTAGTGATAAGGGAGGTGGATGAGCGATAGTGCGAGAGAGGGATAGTCAAGGTCAATTTCGAGTGATGATGAATGGAACACTGATCTCACATAGAGAAAAAAATCGTTCAAAAGCGGCTAAAACTCAATGGGTATCGGTTTGATTGAATTCGAAACATAACCATCGGAGTAGAAGGACTGGCTCAACAGTGTTTCCCGTGATTGATGAATGAGAGGGAGAGTCAAGGTCAGTTTTGGATAATGAATGTCGTGAATACTGATCTGAACACTGACCAAAGCAGATCATAGAGCGCCTAAAACACAAGCAATTTGATTGAATCTTGCAGAAAACATCAGAAGAACAAACAAAGTTGGGCAGTTTCAGTGATTTCCCGTGATTGATGAAAGGGAGAGTCAAGGCCAGTCTAGAGTGATGGAACGCCGTAATCTCGAGATGGAACAGAGGAAAATCGTAGAGTACGAAGCTCAACAGTAAGAGAATAACGCGATTGTTTAACGCCGAAAAGAAAGCTTCGGCCTGCGCGATCAGAAATCGGCACTTCTCTCTCACAGAGTATTGTATCCCTACCCTTGTCATTCTCCGCCTTGCGCACACTCCGAGCGGTCGCAGCCCGGGCCAAAAACATAGAAGTTCCCCGAAATTGTTGGATTTGCGACGCGAGCACCTTTTTCACGTTAAATGAGTGATTTAAAAAAATATTTTTTTGCGGAGATACCAAGAAGGACAGATTAATAGCAACAGCGATCGTTACGATTCATAGAGGACGCGAAGCGTATCTCTGAGAGTTCCAGCACCTCCCAGGGTTCCAGGAACGTCTGGCGAGCACGGCCTGTCTACCTTGCCCAAACAGGACTGACCTATCAGCTCAATCCGGATTGACCCCTTAGTTTATTAGCTCTGGCGGCTCCTATGTATTTCATCCTCAGACTCTCTAGATGATCAAACAATATTGGGACTCTCTCTATCCAGCGAGAGAACATGTGAATTGGAGAGAGTCAGGTCATCGGCTCTCCTCTGTCGCAATATTGACTCGATCGGGATTAGGTTGCGCAGGGGACTGAGATGAGATGACGCAATTAGAGGACTGGGAGTTGATGGATCATTGAGAGCCCAATGCCACATAAATTTGCATAGAAAAAGGGAGATTAGTCGATGCGACGAACTGCGAAAGTTCACCGACAAACAATTTCAACATAGGACTTCCACAGAGGAATAAGATGACGCAATCGCTAAACCGCGAAATAGTGAGAGTAGTGACAGAAAGAATGTGCCCCAACAGATCAAGTAGCCACTGTTCAGACTGCTCAGTACGAGATCATGGGCCTATCGGGTGGCAGGTCACCAGTAAGAGGGGAGAACTTCTGCGTAGCAAGGGATGAGGTGTCACTTAGGCATCTTTGGATCAGTCAAGCGAAACAATAAAGGTAACAAGCACGAGCGTGGGAAGTATTCAAGTCTCCCTGCATTGAAAGTCTCGGACAGGCACAAATATGCACTCACATGACATCGGTATGAGGACTTCGTTGCAAAGAATGAATTGAGGGAGAAGAGGGTCAGTGTCAGACTCAGTGATGAGGGAAACCTACGAATCTGAGCCTCAGTGACAGTTCAAGAGACGGAATAATTCTTTCTTACACACACTCTAGGAGTGGAACGTGATGCGTGACAATGGAATATCCTGGTAACTTATCAACAAGCAAAGTATCGTAGACGAGTCTTCGAAATCAAGGGTATGTGTACACATCGGTATGAGGACTACGCGCCGCCACATTGCAAGAGGGGAAGTGATAGGACGGTCTCCGTCTCTCCATTTCTCATGCCTTCTCATCAATCAGAAACAGCGAGAGAGCAGGCGGAATGGAGAGAGACAGAGAAAGGGGGAAGGAAGGGGAGAAGAGGGTCAGCGAGATAGTGATAAGGAGCGGCCGCGCTCTTGAGGAGATAACAGTGATACTGGGGAATGTTCACGAATCATGTTTCAGGTATGATAGAGTTTGTGCTTGTCTTTTAGGACGTTGCTTGAATAACAAAAAAAAAGTGATTCGAGTATGCTAACATGCATCGACTGTGGAATAGAGAGAGACGAGCACATCCATGTCCTCGTTCAGTATTAGTGATAAGGAGGAGCGGCCGCGCTCTTGAGGAAGAGATATAGCACGAATTGATACTAGGAGAATGTTGAAAGTGGGCAACCGAACCCTAGTTGAGTATGTTTCAATGTGCATTCAGGCTAGCAGGAAATCATTCATTGGGCTCAGCTTTGGCAATCATGCAAGAATACTATGACATTTATGAGATAGGTATCATAATGAGCAATATCATAAAATGATGCAGAGGAATGAAACTTGGCTGTGTTCGGATCGTTCAACAGTAAGAAAAAAAAGTAAGAAAATGACGATATTTTCGACGAGGGAAGTAAGTTTCGAAAGGTGTGTTCGAATAGGTTTCGTAGTGATCAGAAAAGAACAAAGTTGGAAGTGTGTTTGATAGCTGAGTGAGTTTGCGGTACCAACACTACACCAATACATTCAATGCATCGAACGCATGCTTGTTCACGGACGACTGATAGCAGTAGCAGTGAGAAGTATAACGGGGTGGTACGAATTCAACCTTTCCCCATCCCCTTTTCTCTCTCCATCCATCAGATTGTTTCATCCACTGATTCACTATCGCGCGCGGCGTCTGAGTTGGACGCATGAATAAGGGAGAGAATGTGTAAGACTCTCTCAATTTCTAGTGATCTCTCACCCTGACTGATTGTCGAGAAAGAAGCGGGAAGGAAAGGGGACCGCCTCAGGGATGATGACATTCGAAGGCCAAGGTTTATTTTGCTATTGTAAGAGACCAGAAAAGACTGAGATGATGAGAAGAGATCGAGAGAGAAACAGTATCAAAGAGGAGAAGAGTGACCGCCTCAGGCAACATCGGACTCTGATAACGAGAGCAAATATGATACTGGCACGGTTCGATACGATGATTCGAGAAACGCTTGAAGGAGCAGTAAACGATGGACTACGGTATTGATGAATGGATTATGCTAGCACCTGAACAAAAGATCCGTCAGTCCTGAATCTCTCGCTAGGCTCATAAACTCGTCTGCACTGGCTCAGTCATGGATTTAAGAAGGGTACGGAGAAAAAAAATTGAACGAGGCGAGAAAATAACGCGCGAAACAAGGTGCAAGTCCATCACTTCTTTGCACTACAGTTAGTAGTAGCGAGGCACAGTCCCGGCTGGTACTTGGGCACAGATGGTGCTACTTGCAAGAAGAAAAAGAGCGCGAAAGAGAGGAGAAGAAGGATGAGAAGGAGGAGAAGAAAGAGGACCGTTTCAACAGTTTCATTTGCTGTCTCTCGCCTCTCTGGCCTTCATTTCGCATGGTCTTTCGCTGGGCAGAGTGTGTGAGACGGAATGGAAAGAAGGAGAAGAAGAAAGAGGACCGTTTCTTGGCATAGAGAGAGCACGTGAATATTGGAGAGTCAAAAGCAAGCAGACATGGACCAAAGTTACAGGTGTTGACAGATTACGAGGGGTCAGAATGGGGACATGAAGAGGCATACTTGATAGTACTATTGATGCAAGAGCAAAATTCGGTGCGAAAATGTTTCGTTGCGGAATCGACTGACGAAGGTTTGGATGCGTTTCAGAGCTGAGTGAAATATGCATTGAGAATGAAATGTGCAATTCCTTTGAAGCGTTCCGTTTAAGAAAAAACAACAAAAATTTTAAAAATGCGAATCTACTATGATTTTGCACACATCTTTTTTCCCAGACCAGTGACAGGCAATACACTTCACTGACATAGGGATAAGTAGATCACATCAGTAAGCTGAGTGCAAGTATGCGAACGTTTCTCTCGAGCGAGAACAATGTTTGTGCCCTGAGATGAGGAAGGAGAAGGAGGGAACTCTCATACTCTCTCCTATTCCCACGCTCTCTCGCTCTTCTCTGGCAGCTAGACTGTATGGGTAATGAAGAGATCAGGAGGAGAAGGAGGGAACTCTCATACCCTCTCCTATTCCCACGCTCTCTCAACTCTCTAACCCTCTCCTATTCCCACGCTCTCTCACCTCTGTCTGACCTGCCCTCCTCATAATCAATGCTCTCTCGCTATCAGCACTTATCAAGATGGGGGAAGAAGGTCGTCCTCATAATTAGGGTCGGTAGACCATTCCTCGCGAGAAAGACTAGGGTTGATAAAGGGCCCATCCGCCCTCTAATGGTTCCTATCTGTCTCTGACCTATCGAGAGGTGGAAGGAGGAGGGAGATGTCTCCATTATCCGCAGTAGAGTTCGAAATACGGGCAATCGTCTCTTCATTTCACACACTCTCTCGCCTCTCTGACCGGTGAGAGAGTGTGGAAAATGAAGAGACCATTACCCGAATTTCGAACTCTAATCCGCAGGGACTGAGGGCCGACGCACAAGGGACAAGTTCTGAAGTCAGGCAACGAATAGGCTAATGAAACGAGTGATCCTCAAATAGAAATGACTGAGATTCTGCTTGATCATGAGGCTTGTCGAGAGGTGGAAGGGGAACTCTCTCGTTCCTCTCGATTGAGGCATCAGATCCATTAACCGCGGCGGGGGATGCGCGGGCAAGGATGGAGAAAGTTACTTACTTAGTTACTCCGAAGACCCGACTTCGACGGGTGATCACTATTCTACCAGACTCTATCCTGATCGCGTGAAGTCTGTGTTGGTAGGCGGCTCGGTTCACAGATGAAAGTTAGTTGCACAAAGTACGTTTCAGGGCATTTATATCGCCTGTAGAGCTGGCTCACTTCGATCACGTGTACAATACTCCATACATGATCAAAACTTCTTAATAACAGTGGAAAAGCTAGATGCAAGATCAACGAATGGAACGGACCCGGTCTGGAAATCGGATCTATTGCAGTGGTCAGTGGTTCTTGCTTGATCTATAGGCCTGTCGAGGGGTCAGCAGGGGCCTCTCAGAGACTGACTGTTTGGCAAACAAAGTAAGACAACTCTGAGAAGTTCTTGAGATACCGATGGGATCAGCTTCAATGAGGGCTATCTGGCTCTCTGACCGGCGAGAGAGCACACAGATCGAGGAGAGTCTGAGGGTAGAGTAAGAGGCAGAGGAGGAGGTCAGCTTTTGTAGTGGCAGTTCTTAGCCTGGGTTAGTCAAACAACCACTGGGCAGTGCGTACCTAAAGACGCCTACTGGGGCAGAGCTTCTGCGTTCCAATAAGAGGGAGAGGAGTGGAATTATCGTGCACGGGAAAGGTGAAAAACTGATGTCAGATAGACTATCCCAGATCCCAATCAGTTATCCCATGTCTCTCCAGGGGGCTGTCCATCCATCTCATCAATCCTTGAGAAAACAGCGCACACGCAAAGGGCAGAAGGATGGCCCAATTATGGAGATAAGAAAGAGGAGGGATGGGAATTGTTTCGAGACTGTCTCTGGTGTGTTTCTTGTGAGATAGTACTAAGGATCATCTCAGCAGCCTTTATTTAGCAAAGAATGCGATCAGTGAGACGAGGAGTAGGAGAAGAGAGAATGAGTCTGAGAAGAAGAAAGGACACACTCTTGATCAGTGAACATCACTAGAAATGATCTCAGAATTACGAAAACATTGACAATAAATCAAAGATAAACAGGCTTTATTGAGAGGAATTGCTCAGGAGTTCAGTTTTACCACGTTTATTGAACCAAGTATGCGATTAGTGAGATGAGAAGAGGAAGAAGGAGTGCGGAGCCGGAAGAGCCATTGCAGAATGGTGTCGTGCAGCAGTGCTGCAAGTTATAATTGTGAATTGTTTGGAATAATAAGTCAATTGAAGCACACAATTATTTTTACTGATAAGGTGACTGTATCAGGGGTATTGACGAATTGAAGTTCGCAAAAGATTTTGACCAATATGTGAAACACAACTTGTGCGGAGTTCAACGCACATCAGAAACATTGGTGAAAATATGTTTTGACTCGATTTTGTAAATTGGAAAATTGCAATGTGAAACGCACCTGCATGAGTGTCATGTTCTCGTCTCGTCTCAGGGTTCCGGATCCGACCTGAAAGCCCAATTTATTTTTAAAAGCTTTTCAATCACTCAATCACAACCAAAGAAGTTTTGGAAGAATAAAAGAATTCCCGCTTTTCGAACTTGAAATTTAACATTGTTCAGTCCCTTACTTTCCCGCAATCCGTAGTAGTGAAGACGAGTCGGTGCTCTAGATCGAATCGGGCCTGGAAATGGACTCATTTTGTGAATCTGAGAGCTTCACTAATTGCACACTTGTTCCCAAACCACGATCAGCTGGATACCATTTCGAAACTCATCAGCCCTTTCCATCCAATCTAACATGTAATTATCACAATTTAGATTGAAATTAGTGCGTTCAGTGCTCGGCTTCTCAACATAAAAACACTATAAAAATGAGAAATAAGGTACGTACCCTCTCAATCATATCGTCCTTGCCCGCACAGCCCTGCCGGATGGTGCGGATCTCAGTGGGAGTGCGCACTTTGATCTGGAGATGGGGTTTGATCTCATTATTGAGAGAAATCGATGAGGATTCTTATTCATATTTTGCATAGTTGCAGCTCGTCTGCTATCATATCTCCACCCTTTGATTCTTACTTGTATTCTAGTTGAAACATATTTTGCTTCGGACATCGGTTACAAAATAACTCACCGCATAGCACTGCGTATCACACTCAATATACTCCTGCGGGATGTAGTGGTTCTGCACTACGCAGGGGAAGGTCTTCGACTTTGATGGATTGGCTGTCATCAGTGCAGTGAGAGAGGCAAGAAGGAGAACGAGAGAACGCATCTAAGAGGGAAAACGCATAAGATCCGCCCCATGGCTATTGATGCGAATGAACACGACGAGCGGTTGATAGGAAATTAGAAGAGGACAGTTGTATTTTATATCAAGGTGCCATCAGTGCAGTGAGAGAGACGACGAGGATGAGCAGGGAACGCATCTAGATAATCTAATCAAGTTGAATTCAGATCACGGAACGGATTGAAGGAATGCGTGCGACATATCGAAGAGATGGTTTATAAAAAACGGAAAGAGAAACAGAAGAAACAGACCTAGAAATGAAAAAGAAAACAATGGAAGTGGACGAAAGCATCAAACGGAAAAGCAAGCGAGAGCCGCAGAGTGATAACGATAAGAGACACTGAGATTGTAATGCTGATCGTTGAGTCAGCCAGCTCCGGAAGTTGGGATGGAGCTTTTTAGTTCAATTTTTTTTTGTACATTGCTTCATCTGTATGAAATTGTCAAGTAATGAACAAAGGTGACATGATTGATTCACTGATCTCTCATCGACGTTACTGCCCCGGGAAGATCGAGAACTGCACTTCGATTAGAATCTCATCATCGTTGACGTATCCTTTCGACTGATCAGAGAGATCCTGGAAAGGAGTCTTTGGAACTTCTGTATTTTGGCCGCCATCTCTCCCCTCTATGTGCAGCTCTGAGTGAGGAGTGAGGTGGGGAATGAGAATAGCAAGGATAGGCTCTATTTTGACGTGCATCAACAAAAAAGTGCAGACGTGCCGGACCTTTTGTGATAGATCACAGAGTTATCAAAAGATTTCCGCTACCTGGAACGAGATGAATTGTCTCTTGCCCATACTGGAGCGCTCTTCATTCATCGTGTATGCACCAGACTTCTTCGAAAAGGGCTCAATCGTCGAGTTGTGGCTTAGAATTCTAACGGTTCTGAAGACGGATGCGGACCAGGAACTGAAATATATTAAAATGAAAGTACGTTAATATCGATGTAAAAAATGAGATAAAAAAGTGCATGAATAACACGCGTGTCGCGTAAGAATCGAATAGAATCAGGGGGTGGTTGGCACATGATTTGACCCATACCTTTCTCATCATTTTTCGGTAGTCCTTAGGGTCCCTGACAAGATAGCTGAGAGCTTTGTTCCAAATTTTCATTTTTAAGTGCATGAAACAGCTTCAAACTTTAGAATTAAAAATAAAAGCCAACTTTGACCTCGTCGTTCTCAACGTACAATGATTTTCAAACAGACTTCGGGAGGTGCAAAATGTAGCTAATTTTTAGGAGAATACGATCGAGGTTTGGGCCCATCGATATTTTCATTCACATTTGCATAAATCGAATAAAACGATTTAAAATTCCTACAAATTCGGGCCCAGGTTTTTGAAAGTTCCATCCGATAGAGCTCGCCAAGACGAATCGATTGATATGCTGAACGTATATGAAAAATGGTTGCGGCACGGAGATAAGTGCGTTTTAAGATTCTTTCCCACCTCATTTTCTCATTCATTCGCTTCATTTCACTCATTCCGAGTCATTTCTCTGTCTCATTCCTCCTCTCCTCCCTCACCCGCGCGGTCTGCGCGTCATTCTTTCGGGAGGATGACAAAACCATAACTGATCATAAATCGGTTGGGAGAGCACCTAGGACAATAAATATTGTATCATTGTTATCAGTAGATGCATACTGT
>LS516556.1:81562-104562 GCA_900490845.1 Pristionchus japonicus | reverse complement strand
ACAGTATGCATCTACTGATAACAATGATACAATATTTATTGTCCTAGGTGCTCTCCCAACCGATTTATGATCAGTTATGGTTTTGTCATCCTCCCGAAAGAATGACGCGCAGACCGCGCGGGTGAGGGAGGAGAGGAGGAATGAGACAGAGAAATGACTCGGAATGAGTGAAATGAAGCGAATGAATGAGAAAATGAGGAGGGAAAGAATCTTAAAACGCACTTATCTCCGTGCCGCAACCATTTTTCATATACGTTCAGCATATCAATCGATTCGTCTTGGCGAGCTCTATCGAATGGAACTTTCAAAAACCTGGGCCCGAATTTGTAGGAATTTTAAATCGTTTTATTCGATTTATGCAAATGTGAATGAAAATATCGATGGGCCCAAACCTCGATCGTATTCTCCTAAAAATTAGCTACATTTTGCACCTCCCGAAGTCTGTTTGAAAATCATTGTACGTTGAGAACGACGAGGTCAAAGTTGGCTTTTATTTTTAATTCTAAAGTTTGAAGCTGTTTCATGCACTTAAAAATGAAAATTTGGAACAAAGCTCTCAGCTATCTTGTCAGGGACCCTAAGGACTACCGAAAACCGTTTTCAGTTCATTTTTGATATTTTGCGTGTGCCGAGGTTTATTCGATTCTTACGCGACACGCGTGATAACTCCTCACTCTGGAATCGGATCCGTAATAATTGTCAGAAAGACTGCGAGATATTTCGCTGTTCCTTCCATATGAGAGTTAATCGAAATTGCCCTGAATAGTATCATTAATTGAATCGATCAATTAGTGCTTAACCATTCCACGCCAGCAGAATTTGTTGAGCCATGAGTAATGCTTGAATTGAGCTGAGAAATGTTGGTAAACTTGGCTTGAACTGTTTGAGTGCTTGGCTAAAAAGTAATATTAACGGGATGGTAAATTGATATGCCAGATCACTCCATAAATGAGCGAACTTGTTTCCATTCTTGCAAGCCTTGAACCAATCTCGCTCAATCTTGCATTTAGGTTCATTATCTAGAAAATGTTATTGACTCAACTTCACTAATATATTCAAAATTTTACTCCGTCCTCGGGAATATTCGTTTCAACCCTCTGCATCGCTGAATCCAGCTTGCTGACTTTCTTATTTATCTCTTTTATCTGAAAAGAAATTGTGTATTTCTTATTAAACAGTTGTTGAATTACCCCATTCTCAAGAGTTTCCATCTTCGTGATCATTTTACGGACATATTTGACTTCGTCTTTCAGCTTTGACGTCTATAAAGTGCAGTGAACAAGAAAATAAAGAGATTGCACGACAGACCTCTCTCAAGAGCTCCCTCATTTCCTTGGCGCACGTGTCTTGTGCTCCAATTCGATTTGGTGGATATTTCCTTTCCAATGTTCTCTGAACGAAATTTCTACTGATAATTATCAAATCTAAGGCGATATGAAGAAAGCCTACCTCCGCATTGATTTGTGCAACAAAAACCATGGGGAGTAGTACCAAGATGAGTTCCATAGCGAAGAATGGCACTGATTGGCGTCTGGCTGGATTTTATAGGAAGTGTGAATCATGCTGGCTTTGAATAGCAAAGCGCACAATTCTGTTTCAGTTCCTTCTCTTATTACAACTTGAATCATCGGAGATTTTCGATCTGTAGAAAAACGCACGGTGACTTTGGTTCGCTCGAGGAACAATGCATGGGTCATGACGGCCTTTATACGAAAATACTAATATAAAACATCTCAAAATTTCGTAAACAACGTTGATAGGAATTCACTACTGTTAAGATCATTCCTTGTGAATTCGAAGCTCGATCTCCCTGAAATCGTAGTCATAATGCATTATTGTCTGCTTTTCTCACCAATCGAGTCCAGCAACATTGCCACTCAGCGTTCCATTATTGTTGAATTGAGCGATTTTATCGAAAGTAGCTCGAAGAAGTTCCGCGATGTCCTAAAATTGTTCATATTATGGGATTATCCTTGTTTCACTTACTCCATGGCTGGAAAAGCTCGTGTTCTTCAACATAGCATACACATCGATTAGCATTCCTCTTAGCTCGTTGATCTGCAAATAGACATTTCACATTAAAAATACTATCAAGTTGCTCTGTGACAATTCTCAATACCACTGTCTCCACTATCATACGAACTCTATTGTCTTAATCTTTACAGAAATATATCCTTAGACTTACTCTGAGGTCGGAATTCTTCGATTCCATCTTCTTCAGTAGCACATGAACCTCGTTCACTTGATCTTCGAGTTGTTTTATCTGAGAAAATGGAAATAAACAAAATTGTTTAAAATAAGACTATTCACCATTCGAATAAGAGTTTCGTGGTGGTCGCTCACAAGCACGAACCCTCCCTGACTGGGTATTGTTACCGCAGGGAATATGCCTTCCAGTGGATTGGCTATTGTTACCGGCACTTTAGTAGATGGTGTGTCATGTACCTGAAGGAAACAATTCGAAATGTTTCGTCTCCTCATTTTACACACTATTTCGAATATCAAAACGAGGAAATGTGTGAAATTAACCTGTTCCTTAATTTGAGAAATATCATACGGAGGGTGCTCGGGAAGAACCTGAAGAATTGAGAAGTTCGGGATGCCGTCTCTTCATTTTACACACTCTCTCACCGGTAAGAGAAGCGAGAAATTGTAAAAAAAAATTTAAAAAATCGAGAAACAAAACTTTACACACCATTCCATTCGCTAGCGTCGTAACTGCAATGAGAAGTAGGGCGAGAAGCAACTTCATCGTGAGGGATGATACTGAGGGTGCACTGCTAGCTTTTATAGAAGGCATGATTCAGGATCGGTGATGAATTACGAATCGTACTATCCATTGTCTTTCGCTCCCCTTCTTTTGTTTGAAGCACCTAGTCTTTTTCGTATCCGTCTTTCCGTCTAGGAGCAACTTTGAAGCTTCAGTTTATACGACGATGAAAGTAGTCCGTTTTATCGAATTCGATAAGAAAATGAATCAAAATCCATTCAGAACAACAATCAGATGCCGGTAGCAAACAGGGCATTATAGATATTCACATTGCTTCACATCTCTCTCATTTGATGGATAGACAGTGATGTCGATCTCCATTATGATCGAGTCTTCCTTGACGCAGTCGTTTGAGGGATTGAGAAGCGCCTGAACATGAATTCCTTACTGATTTCTCAATTGAAAGTTCAAGATGCAGTGCCTTAACCATCAAAGTAGAAAACTAGTCTGATTTCGTTCGATATTTCGACTGTGTGAAACGGGCGATGTAAATGCTGAAAAAAGGTTCATATTCAATGAATTTACCTCGTATTTCACAAACTTCAGAAAACCCCAGCATCGATTGTTCGGAGAGTAGAGATTATTGTGTCCATTCATGATGATTAGAGGTTTGCTGGAAGACTGGCTCAACAGTTTGATGGAGTTGGAAACGAAGCAGGACCATTGTCTGAAATGAACATTTTTTTACAGTGGAGAACCATTGCAATTGCTGCGAAACAAAAACACAATTAGAGCAGAACTGAATAAGTTGCTAGTAAGAGACTAGGGTGATAGCTCAATGGGTCGTAGACTCACAAAGGTATAGGTTGCAGAAGCTCAAGCCCTGCGAATAGATACTTCACGGCTCCGTCCATTCGTGGGTAAATTGCGATTACCCTGAATTGATTTTTTTCTCCGAAGCCTTGATAGATTTTCAATCGGCTTCCTCACCCACTCCCTCGCCCTCTCTCTCCTTCGACAGTCAGCCCCCGCCAATGAGTCATTCGTCCTGTCCCCTCTTTCTTTGAACACGGCATTGTCGATCGTTCATGACGGTGCAGGGGGAAACACGCAGAAGGAACTGACGGATCTGCTGCTGAATGGTAGGCGACATTTCTGTGTTTTTGATACCTGGGCTATAATCAAGAAGTGTAATCAACTAGTCTCTGGCAATGCAATGTTCTCATGTGTAGTATAGTAGGCAATGGTGAGCGCTCTGACGAATTTCAGCCAAAATGGAGGGATAATATAACGAAAAACTAGAGCAAACGCGACAACACACGCACGCAACGCTGGGGAAAATGGAACTTTTACAACTCATCATAAAATTCAGGTTGCACCCCCGCCGACGTGACTGACCTCTACTCTGAGTTTGCACTGGCCTTGTCTGAGGCAAACTTCACCGGCACCGGAGTTGCAGTAGAGTCAGCGAATAGACTCTACGTGGATCAGTCGGTGAGAAATTCAACTTTCCGTGAATTTCTAACACATTTTTCAGATTTCACTCAAGAACGACTACCAGAAACACGTCCAGGACAAATACAATGTCAAGGTAACGCAAATTTCCACTATTTCATTCTCCATTATCCCGGGTATCTCTCATTCTCCAAGCCTCATACCCGAATTGTCCGCTCCGTTTTACGAACTCTACTCCTAACTATCTAATGATGAGTTTCAGGTTGAAAACTTGGCTCTGAGCAACGCAGTTGATGCAGCGAGCAAGATCAACAATTTTGTTATAGAAGTAACCAATGGACAGTTTAAAGAAATCATCAAACCTGCTGGAATTTCGAAAGATGTGAATTTGATTAATTAATTAATTACCTAATTATTTGAATAATTCAGACAATGGCAATCCTAGTCAACGCTGTTCATTTCCTGGGAAAATGGGAGGTTCCGTTCAATCCCAATTATACTTTCTCTGGAAAGTTCAAGGGAGCTACGGGAGAAAGAAAAGTAAGTCGACAAGTCTTCAAGGCGATAAAAAAAGTTGAGGTTGACTTCATGAGACAAAGCGGGAAGCCATTCTACGCAAATCTCTACAACGACATTGGTAGTCTCCTGGTGCTGCCTTATAAGGTAGATCAAAGATCATGTCTAAAGATCAAAGATCAGAGCGATATTTCAGGAGGACACCTTCAAGTTTTTCTATCTCATGCCCAAGGAATCTTCCAGTCTGGAAAAGATGAGAAACGAGTTGACTGGAGAAAAGCTTGTCAACCTTTTCAAAGCGTCTAACAAAGGAAAACTCGATGTACGACAACACAACTTGACTTTTGTGATCAGTGTTTTTAGATCACTGTCCCTAAGTTCAAGATTGAATCGGAACTGGATGGAGTTGAAGTCCTCTCTAAGCTCGGAGTCAAGAGTGTCTTCAGCCATGGCGCCGATCTCTCTAAGGTAATAATTTCCTCTATTTCCGGTTCACATTTTGGATAACCAATTTACTAATCCTACCAAGGCCTTACATATTACTAACCTACAAACCAACTACCAACCAACTTTTTTCCACAGATTTCCGCCAAACCTCTCAAAGTCTCTAAAATCACTCACAAAGCGGTGATTGAGGTAATAATTTGGTAATTAAATACTCAGCAATTGCATAATTAAGATTGATGAGGCGGGAACTGAAGCGTCGGCTAGCACCAGCCTTGAGATGGTGAGTAACTGAGCTTTCATCTCACTCTGGCTTCTCGCTCTCTCTAGGTGGAGCATTTCCTGCCTAGTGGTTGAGAGCTAATGACTAAGCAACTAAAAGAAAAAAAGCAGGCAATGACCCACCTAGTCGCTACGAGAAGCCAGAGCATCTCACAATGCTCTCTCGCCGGTCAGAGAAAGCGAGAGAGCGTGCGAAAATGAGAGACCGTGAATTGATCGTATCCCTTTAGGTGAGTAGAATGTCCCTACCCTCCGTCGTCTTCGATCGCCCGTTCCTCTTCGGAGTGCTGGTTGACGAGGAGATTCTGTTCCTGGGGCAGTTCGCGTGAATAAAAGCTATCCTGACAATCAATAAAGAGCAAAATGTATGCTGCACTGCAAATGAGTCAATGCATGCTACTCTTTCACATACCCTCAGATTTATGTATGAGAATGTTTGTATTCGATCGTCCTTTCATCTTCGGAGTACTCGTCGACGATCAGATTCCTGGGGCAGTTCGTGTAAGCGGAGTGCATTTTCATATGATAAAGATTAAAATGTCGAGAAATTTTAACGGAAAGCAACAAAATACGACAATGCGATGAAATTCGTTTTACTGAATAGATGAACGCTGATTGAGGAAGATTGAGGAGGACTCCTCAAAAAGAAGTTGCTGCATTGGGTAAACCGTGAAATCGATTTCCATCAAGATCGAGTCATTTTTGATGTAGCCATTGAACGGATTGACAAGGTCCTACAAAAGTTAGCATTTCATATCTCCGAACGCCGTCATCCGCCATCCTCCCTTAGGATATCGTAAAAAGTTATTTATTTTCACTCTATGCCTGGAGGTGCAGAGGTCGGAAAGAAGCTCAAATTGGTTACCTCAAACAAGATGAATTTCCCCAGGCCCCAAGACTTGTGCGTTGCGTGAAAGATAGATTCGTTGTTTGCTCGCGTATACGATTTATCCTTTGATTCCTGGTTGATCAGCTTGATTGTGTAGAAGACTGTTGCTGACCACGTCCTAAACGGTGAAGGTCAATCGATTCTACACTGAAATACTGACTGCGCAACCGGTCTTGTCTTAATCGCTAGGAACACGGCTAAATACTTTGACGTTCCGTCCATATTTGAGCGAATTTGAATACCCCTGAACGACATTTCTTTGAAAATGTAATGAGATGAAACTAACCATTCCTGCCCAGCGACATTGAGGGATCCTTGTGACTGGTGCGATGGTGGAAGCTCAGAGATGCAGGAGAACTTGGCTCGAACTACTCCGGAAGTCCTCTAGAACCGTACGATTTTTCTACACGTTGTGATAACTATCTCACTCCATTATCTCCAGCACTCGACTGTACTCGTGAACTGTTATTGTTTGATTTCAAATGCACGATTTCATCCTCGAGCATTTTCATCTAAAAGTTGATTGTAATCAAGTGAAAAGTGGGTTTACTGACCTTCATATTGCTGATCTCCTTCTCGAGGTCCTTTATCTGAAAGAAAACTTTTAGTGACGAATAACTTTTTATCAATGATAAAATATGCAAATGAAATTGTTTGCTACCTTCTTGTTCTTGCTAGCGATCACAGCTCTGAACGATGTAGCCATGTTTTCGAGTTCTTCCTAGAAATAGTAGTTGTGATTTTATTATCTCATTGTTCTCTTACTCGTTTTTCCAAATTCTTAGCAGCTAGTTCCATATCCCGAACAGTCAATTGAAGACGAAGCTCCGCAATCTCAAATACGATGTTAGCAAAGGCGTCATTAGCGATTTTCTGTTATGTGAAACCCACTATGTCTGCATCAGCCGCTGAACGACGTTCCATCACTCTAACTGAAATTGAAGGTACTGGGAGACTCAACATCGTAAACTGAGATAAGGAGCGATGGGTAGGATAGTGAAATGAGTCAGCTCAGTGTTTCATAATCGACCTTTCCACGTGCGTGCACCGAAATGATTATTTCATAGAAGGAAGCATGTATGAGATGAGCGAAGTGTACCGCGGCAAATTTATAAATTTTCGCGCGCGACCAATTAAAGATTAACGCGTTCTGAGTGCCTTTGAACTAGCAACGAGAGAGGTTATGTTTCACAATGGAATATTCGGCTGTATGTATTTAATAAACTGATAGACAAACTTAGTTTAAAAAATAGTACACACATGAGTTGATTCGTTAAAAATTAGGGCGCAATTCGGCTCATAAGCCGGTGACTAATAATGAAGTGATGCATGGTCAGTCACTTGCGCATCGAGTGATAAGGGGACGTGCTCTCTTGTTCTCTTTCACAACATCTCAGCACTGAGATTTGCTGCTTCGATATTGACTTTGTTCTTTCGAATCGTGTCGTCTTCATAATGAATACCGAACTTTGAAGTTACAATTTAGAAGAATTGTTTATCAGCTATTTTTAATTGTTCTTCTCGTGATTGCTCTTCCATTACTGAGCAGGGTAAACCGTGAAGTTAATCTCGATCAGAATCGAGTCATCTCTGACATAGTGATTGGACGGGTTGGAGAGGTCCTAAAGAAATGTGCTCAAGGTTACCCTCAAGAAGCTGATAGATTACCGAGAATAGGATGAACTTTGCATAACCCAATGACGGATAGGCGCTGCTATAAGCGTGGTCGTCGCTCGCCCCTATGGAGAACGACTTTTCCTTCGAGTTGTGATTAACGAGCTTGACTGTTTTGAAGACAGAAGCGGACCAAGAGCTGAATTGTGTAGTGAAGTTAGGCTTAATGTTAGACTAGGGATGGCTTGGCAAGAAACGCTCTCTTCATTTCAGTGAGACGAGAAGAACCTTTGCTTGCCAGACCATACATACTCCGCTCGGCCTTACTTCGGAAAAGGCTGAGTCTTGATCTTCAGAAACACCCCAAGATACTTCGTAGACCCTTCCAAGTGTGTTTGAGCCAATATTCCCCTGAAATAGCATTGTATGTTAGGGTTGCAGGTTCGGAAACGGCTTTTCCGACGCCTTAAAGACGGTTAGAGATAAGAGATAGCACGAAATTGTGAGTGAGACAGTATGCAAATCTAGTCGGAATTCCGATATTTGTCGGCAATCAATGGATTTTCGGTAATTCCGATTCCGAACCTGCAACCCTATTGCATGTCGCATCAAATGAGTGCCCTACCATTCAAGGCCAGCGACCTTGATTGAGCCGTGCGTTGCACCGGTTGAAGAGAGCTGTGAGATTTTGTTGAACTTGGCTCGAACTACTCCCGAGGACGGCTGAAACATTATGAATGATTGTTTCTCAAGTCCGTGTAATGGCATCTTAATTTCACTTCTCCGATCGGTGTGATAGCGTGTGAAAATCAGAGAATCTTTTTCGAAATCTTGTTTCCTATTTCGACCCTATTTCCCTATTTCGAACTCTTGTTTCGCGTCATTATTGCTGGAACTTTTCGGTTTATTTTGCAGTATTCTTCCCCTATCATTCTCTTTTCTCGCCTTGAAATTAGTTCGGAGCATGCAAGGGGCCAGAAACCGAAGAAGATCCGTCAAGCTCACCCCATTGTCCACAGTGTTCAGCTTCATCTGATCCATCATCTTCTTTAACTCACTGACCTCATCTTCGAGCTCTTTGATCTAAACTAGAAAAATCAGACACTACGCGTTTCGGTACTCGTGGAGTTCACCAGAAGAGTGTCTACACACCATCCAGTCTCTACCATCAACCCCGCGTTAGGCAATCTTTTTTTAAGAATGAGCAAAACATATCCATACTTCCGGGGAACTCCACAAGTGTTTGCCTTTTCCCAGAGACCGAAACAAGTTCACTTACAGTTTTGGGAAGAGTGGAAAGACTGCTTAGATTTTGCAGACCAGCCATTGAAGATGCAACGATCAAGAGGAGTTGTGGATGTGTCGACTGGCGGAATGCGGGCTCCAAACAGAATTGGGCCAAAATTTTACGGTCGGTCTCTCACTTTTCCATGCTCTCTCGCTTTTTCTGACCGGCGAGAGATCATTGCGAAATGAGAGACCGTAAAATTTTCGCCCAACCCTGACTTCAAACAAGGAATCGGCGATAAGCGGCATCATGCAATAAAGACAAACGTGTTTCCATTTTGATAGGAGCAAAACAGGAGATAAGAGGTGGTAAGCGACGTGAAGTGAAACCTGTGGAGTGGGGAGAAACTTCTCAATAATGCATGTTATTTGCAAGGAAATAGAAATATGGGAAACATTCATGGAATTTTACTGTTATGGAAAGAAAGTATCACGAAATAGTTTCGATTTTTTTCCAATTTTCGAGCTGAAGCGAATTATCGTAGATTTTCGACAAAGCAAAAATAGAAGTCTTCCTTTTAAAATATTGTCATACGATTGATATTTTATCCGATTTTCAATGAACAACTCTACAAAGTCGAATTTATGCATCTGTCACAACGAAAAATAAGTTACTGAGCAGGGTAAACAGTGAAGTGAATTTCGATCAGAATCGAATCATCTTTGACGTATTGATTGGACTGATTGGAGAGGTCCTGAAAAGATGCTGATTGTCCAGAGTCGAAGATCAGATTTACCGTGAAAACTATGCATTTCTGCAGTCCCCAAGACAATTGAGCACTGCTGAATATGCCATCGTTCGCTTCTTTGCATAGCGAATTTTCCTTCGAGGCGTGATTAACAATGAGGATTGTTTGGAAAACTGATGCGGTCCAAGAGCTGAATTGTGTGAAGTTTTTTGATGGATTGGAAAAACGCTCTCTTGATTTTGCACGCTCTCTCGTTTGAGAGGCGAGATAGTGTGCGAGAAGAGGAGAATCGGTCTCACTCTGGAATGGGTCGAGTCTTGATCTTCAGAAAGACGCCCAGATATTTGAGAGATCCTTCCATGTGGGTTTGAATCGATATGCCCCTGAAATAGCAACAAAATGTTCGTTTATAACCTCGAAGATCTTTGGTCGTTGCGCATACAAAAACAGAAATAGTCCTACCATTCTACTCCAGCAGCTTTGATGGATCCGTGTAGAATGCCGTGCGCTGTGAGTTGCGAGATATTGTTGAACTTGGCCCGAACGACTCCCGAGGATGGCTAGAATTGCCCAAATACTTTATTTTCTATTCAATTAGAAGAGCTGACCCCATTGTCCACAGTGTTCAACTTCATCTGCTCTATGACTTTCTTCAATTCCCTGACTTCATCTTCGAGTTCTTTTAGCTTAAAACAACCATTTATCTGATAAACTTTACAGTTTAACAGGGATAAGATTCATGCAGCTTACGGTTTTTGCTAGGTTGGATAGACTGGTCAGATTCTCCATTCAAGATGCACCGAGCAAGATGAGTTGTCGATGTTTCGACTGGTGGAAAGTAGGCTCGTGGCTTGGCAAGAAATGTCTCTCCTCATCTTGCACACTCTCTCGCCTCTCTGGCAAGAAAGAGGCTGTGTGAAATGAGCAAAGCTTTTTTGCTCCGATAGAGAGTCCAAACAACTGAGAATCCAAACAAGAAAGCCTAATCGGTGATAAGCGTACAGGAAAGACAACAAATGTGAGGAAGGAAACATGTGTTGAAAAAGCGGGAAATGGACTCCAAACAGGAGATAAGAAGCGTGGTGAACTGAAACCGAAGGAGAGGGATGAAAGTTCTCCATAATCACAGCATCTGATCTGCAAAATTTAAAAAAATAGGCATTCCCGAGGCATTTTGGAAATCGAAACTTTTATTGGTTTGAAAAATAGTTACCCAAACATTTTGACGACTTCGTTAACAGAATATCGATAAGTTTCCATTGGAATGCATGAGTTCAAAATAATATCGGAATTTGCAATTTTTTATCAGAATTTCGAGGAACGAAGATAAATAATCGTGTGAGGAGAAGCTTCAGACACCACGATAACGAAGCTACTGCGAAGGATAAACCGTGAAGTGAATCTCGAGTAGAATCGAGTCATCTTTGACGTAGTGATTGGAAGGGTTGGAGAGGTCCTGAGATGTTTATGATAAATCATGTTCTTGTAATAGTATCTAAGTACCTACTGTTAAATGAAGTCAAGTGAAATCTGACATGCCCAAGAGCCATGAGTGTTATTGTAAATTTGTCGTTCTTTCACTGCATTCTCAGGATTTTCTTATCATTCCCACTTATTCCCACTTTCTCCTAGAGTGTCGATGACATGTGTTCAAAAACACAACACAACAAAATAAATTACCTGAAACGTAATGCACTTCTCACCGACTCAGTTCTCATAGTTGTTACGTAACGTATCGCCATCGTTAGGAAATGCTAGTAAATTGCAATCAATCCTATCAATCAATAAATCAATCCATCGATAATACCTGGAACGTAATGCACTTCTTCTGTCCCCACGACGTGTGCTGCGCGTCGAATATCGATTCATTGTGTTTGCCAGTGAACGATCTCTCTTTCGAAGTCCGATTGATGATCTTGATGGTGTTGAACACTGTGGCGGACCAGGATCTGTATTCAATTCGTTCAGCGTTATCAGTAATTTCATCGTAATTTCGTTGCTTTTAGAATAGAAAGTGCTCATCAGTCTTTTAGAATTTTACCATGAACTGTAATCGTTTCATTCTACGTTATCAGTAACATCACCGGAAATAAGTCGACTCGTTGCATTTCATATTTTTCCAAGACCTCATGAGTCTGTAAAATAGCGCAATCTCTCCTATCTATTTTCGAGACCTCACCTCCGCTGCTATTGACAAACAAAGAGACTCACTCCGGAATCGGTCGCGTCTTGATCTCGAGAAAGGCTGAGAGATACTTGACAGATCCCTCCATGTGGGTTTGCACTTGAATTCCCCTGAAATGGGAGATTAATATCTAATAATGACTAATTCGTTAATCAGCCGTCTCATCATTTCACACACTCTCTCTCCGGAGACGAGAGAGTGTGTGAAATAAAGAGAAGCAGGCCCAGATTTCGGACTCTACTTACCAATCAAATCCCGCAGCATGGAACGATCCTAGTGACTGGCATGTTGCTGTCAGGCCGGAAAGTTTAGTGACTTTCGCTCGTAGAATGCCAGAAGTGGCCTGGAACAATCGATTGTTAGAATTTTTTGACTGTTTGTTCATATTATTTAGACATAGTCGAAATGATGCAATGAAGCCATTTCTGACCCGAACTCACACCACTGTCGACAGTGTTTAACTTCTTGATCATACTTCGGAGATCGCTTACTTCCTCATCGAGGTCTTTCATCTGAAGAAAAAACTAATTGCGTCATTAAGATTTGAATCTAACTGAATATTATTTGATCCAATATTGATAAAATGGAATGTAAAGCCAACATATACTAACCGTTTTCGGCAGAGTAGACATAGTGGCTGAGGGTAGAAAGGGGATCGGAGTAGCCGTTGCGCGTACAAAGAAAGATGCCAAAGAAGAGATAATCGCAGGTGATAAAAGGATTCAAGATTGTAGTACCGAGAGGCAGATCGAGCTCTCTTGGTTCCGAATGCTCCCTGGTTGGTCAGAGAAACGAGGGATTTCCCCCTCGTCCGCTAAATATCCAGGACAAACATGCTCGTACACTCCATTTGGCTCACTAACAGATTGCAGATAAGAAGTGACACAGAAATTGCGATTGAGACAAAGGTGAAAAATTCAAAAAGCAAATTAAAAATATTTATCAAAGTAATTACGTGAAAGTCGTTCTGATAGGCGCGATCAACAGTTGTTCCTGCGATTAAACTGATAAGAAGACTTTGAAAGCAACCTCTATTCGAGATCTCCACACCATTTCGATAGAGACAACTAACATTATTATCGAGGCAAATATTAATACTGAACTAAACGAGCAAGTAAACGAATGCGAGTGAGGGCAAGTCAAGAATGGATCTCTCTGCAGCAACCGTTACATAGTGGAGAACACTTTGAAGGAAATCTCCATGCGGATCGCGTCATCCTTGACGTAGGTGCTGGTGGGGTTCAGAAGCTCCTGTAATTTCTCCTTTCCGAATGAGCAAACATTATTGGTCTCTTACTTTCCCGTGCTCTCTCGCATTGTATGACCAGCGCGTGAACATTGCGATAACTTTACAGACTCCAAGTTCGAAAATAAGGAGAACTCGCCTCAAATGCGATGAATTTGGGGATACCCCACGAATATTTTGTCGGGGTGAAGAGCGCAGTATTTTGCTCGACAGCGTACTGTTTCTTGTTTAGATCATGAGGAATCAGCTTGAACGAGAAGGACACAGAACACGACCATGGCCTGTGAAAAATGATGATTTTATGGAGTCCGACTATTGCGCAGCTCTACGCTCTTATCTGTCAAGTCTGAGGGACATAAGAATCATGCGAACTGTAACTTAAAAGGTGAAAGAGAAGTATCTTCCCGACTTCGAGACGGGGTTGGTCGGTTCAGTATCACAAAACCAGACTGAGTATCGGGAACAAATGAACTCAAGTGAACTTTCCAGTTGAGGAACGCTTACAGTGGGGCAGTGAGCGTTGAAGCTGCTGCTAGATATGCGGATAGATACTTACGGGTGCCGTCCATATGAGTGGCAATCATTATTGCCCTGAAGATGGCACTTTAACTGCTGGTATTGTTACAGTATGGGTGTTGAAGTATGCCCACCATTCCATACCAGCCGACTTGATCGTTCGAGAAATGGCTCTGTCAGCTGTGAGTTTTGATATTTCAGCGAATCTCGTGCGAATTGTTGAGACCTGGTAGAAAAAATGTTTTAAAAAAATTATATTATCCAAAACGTATCCCGACCCCATTGTGAAGAGGTATTCCACTGCAAAGGCGTTTTAGCTCCCCAGTTCCGTTCTCGATTCTCTGGACCATTGCCCGAAGTTCCTGCAAAGGTTTGTCGGGATGACTCGACGATAATATTTTGCACCTTCATTTCAGATATCATCCCTTCCATTTGCTCCAGTCTTCTCTTTTCCTCTTTACTCTTCTTCTCACTCTCTTCCTTCTCTTCCATAAGATGTTTATTCTTCTCCTCTAGCTCAGCGATCTGAAAGAATGGGGGTCACACTGTGTAATAACGAGGATGATTCAAGACAATAGGATATATGCCGTTTGAGGAAATGGAATCACTCTCGTTTCGCGTGCTCTCTTGCTTTTCTCTGTCGGTTGGAAAGAACGAGAGAGCACGCGAAACGAGAGTGGTTCCATTTCCTCCACGGCATATGGAGAGAGAAACGTTCACCTTCCGATTCTTTACGGCGATGACTGATCGGAAGGCGGTGCAGGCCGTGTCAACCTTTTCAAGTTTCTCCTGGATTGAATCGCGTTAAATAGGGAGAAGTAATTCAATTAAAAAAAAACATGAAACGTTCGATGCCAACTCACTCGAATCTCGGCAATTTCCGCATTTCGTTGTGCAAGTTGGCGCTGAAGTTCGGCCACCTGCAAAGTTCGGAATCTCCCCGGGAAAAAGACAAAGAAAACGAATTCACAATTTGAATTCGGGAAAGAGTACCAGAAGTATGTTCTCACCTCTTCTGTCTCGTTGATTTTCTTGACCATTGTAGGATCGAATCTTTGCTGGAAAAGACACACGACAACTGTGAATATCGGAGGAAGCAGCAAGAGAAGGATAGCGGAAGAGATGTGATCTATCGATAAGATACTCGGGCTATTTCTTCATTGTTACAGTGTGAGCAGTGTATATTTCATGATTCAGAGAGGTGTGCTTTATTTTTCATGGAAACTCAGGACAACGAAGATGCAAAGGGGGGTTTGGGTGATGTCGGAAAAAGCTCAGAGATCCTTCTTATAGATTCGCGTACACCTCACGCCGTTGCATTCGGCTACCTTCAATGATATCGAGTGAAAACTTGTTTGAAGAATATGTGAATATTTCTTGAAAAGCACTCACAACCATCAAAACATTTCCCTCAACAGTCCTTTCGATTCTGCAATCCCTTTTGCCTCTATTCGTCTGAACCAGCTTCATTCCTTCGAATTTGAACGAGGATGTCATCTAAAAAAATGCAGCAATCTCGTTCAATCGTCTCTTCATTACACACCCGTTCAGGTTTTACAGAAGAAATACCTCTGATATATTCCTACTACTGGTTGGAATCATCTAGCCAATCCGCGAGTGTATAGGGACGAGAGGAACGCATTCGGACAGAATTAGAAGGCGACTATATTGGTTTTCACCATCTTTCCATCCGTAGTTTCGTGTTCGAACTCCTCTCCCAATTGAAACTTGGTCACATGACTCGTGACGAGGTTCGATGTCATTTGCATGGTCCAGACATTTTCATTGATTGAGAATGTGAGAGTAGGCGTTTCGTTTATAGCAATGATTCGGTCAGCGAAGTTCATTCCGATCTGAAACATGTCTATGATTCTTGCATTCGATACAACGTTCTTGTACTTGATGCCCAGTCAAATCAAAACTTGGATTTCCTCTCGGCAAAAATAGTTTCAGCCGTCTTATATGATGAAAATATATACAGCAGTGCTATTTGACATGTAATGCTACTCGGCATATCGGGTACCCTCAAATAGAAATATATCCCGGGTATCTCGCATGCTTAGAGACTCCAAGCTCCGCCCACTCGAGAGGGATAGAGGCGCGCCCAAAACCTGGACAGAGGAATGGCAAATCGAATTTTTAACCAAATTGATCGCTCTAAAAAGTTTCTGGTAGGTATCAGCTGGCTCCACAAATGGCCCAATGCGCGCAATGTTTGACACATTTTGGATGGGTGAAAATCGAAAAAAAACATTGTTCAAAATCGGTAATTCGAAGGGTTCCAGTGATCGTACACAAGGTCGCATCACACTGTTTGTTATCCTGATTTTACGATGACTTTTAAGAGTGAAACAACATTAATCAGAAGTGTCCCCGCATTGCCAATCGATAAAAACGATGTGAATACTTACTGTGTTTAGCGCGCTCCTCCTCTCCCTTTTCCCCTTCTTTTTCCCTCGCTCCCCCTCGATGTACTACCCGGCTACTCTAGCACGCACTCTCTCGGCGTATAGATTCCCGAACATCACTCGAGTGACGAGGTCTCTCACTCTCTCGGCGTATAGATTCCCGAACATCACTCGAGTGCCTTCATGGCTGGCGAAGCTATGCCCTATTGAGTTCAAAATTGATACAAAATTAGCTCCGCCCCCTTTTGATCTGTCCTAAATTTCCCCTTTCCTCCACTATGCTCTTTTCTCTCGGTTTTTGAAGCATCACTCGATCAAGAGATGAGATATCGACAAACGGTAAAAAGTATATCGTTATTCAGACCTAGAGGGACACATTGAGTATCTCAAATACCACTCACGACCTATTCGGTCGATGACCTTGGGGTCCCTACGCATGCTTCACTCTCGAATTGCCCGAACCGTATCGTCATCTCTCAACAAAATGCATGAGTTCGCGTACCTCTAGCAAGTATTCTTCTAGGCCTTTAGTATCAGCGCTCGTCCAACGGCCTGCAAACTGTTCCGCAAGTGCGGAGTAATCAGGTACTTCCTCGACCGCTCTTCTCTGAAAAATGTCGAGAATGCCCAGAGGAAATCAGTAACTTCTACTTTTGGAAAGACTTCATCGTTCGCTTCATCTGTATCATCACAATGGCTCACTCCTTCACTTCGAGCTTCTTCTAGTTCAACTGTTAATCTTCGGACTTGCTCTTCCAGATCTTTGATCTGAAAATTGAGTTGACCTTATGCAAAAAAGGATTGAATACGTTCATGGTACTCACCTTTCGATTCTTGAGTGCGACCACGGTTTGAAGTGAGGTTGTTGTGCTCTCCAATGCGCGCTGAAGAATTGCAAAATATTGCTTGAACTGAAGGACCGACTTACCTGTTTCTCTCGTATCTCAGCTTCCCTTGTTGCTAATTGCTCTTGAAGATAGGCAATCTGAATTGTCAATGACTTTATCAAAATAAATTTGGAAATGTAAAAATATTCGGTTTTTTTTTAAAAAACTCACCATCGTAGCTTCAGATTGCTTGTTCGGCTTGGTCATTCAAAATTTCGGCACAATTTATCGAAAAGTAATTTCGCGACAAATCAGAAATAACACGTAAGGGAAAAATTGATGTAACGCTGACTCAGAGGCGAAGAGAGAAAAGTAGTGTGGAAAATCACTCGCACAACAGCTGATAACGATATCAACGACTAGTGCGAGTGAGGCGAAAAACGGAATCATCGGTTTTTTTTCATCACTTTATCGAGTAAACAGTGAAATCGATCTCCATTCTGATCGAGTCTTCCGTGACATAGTGATTCGAGACGTTGAGTAGATCCTGAGTACTTGGCTCTAGGTCGGATGAGATCATTCGGATGATAATCTACGGGATGAGCACCATTTGCATATTCCGTCTAGATATGTCATAACAGTTGTTTTCTCGCCTTTGTTAGATTCTCATTCAGTAGGTTATTTATTACTCGAAAGTTCTAGTTCGGCCTAGGACCGAATCTGTCATACCCATCGCGATTCCTACACATTATGTACACAAACCTCAAACTTGATGAAGCTCGAAAAGCCCTTCGAAGACTTCTTCGCCGAGAAAACGCTTCCCACGCACTGGTGCGAATATGGTTCCTCTCCGTTGCTTCGAATCAGCTTGATTTCGTAGTTTACCGAGCAGGACCAGTCTCTTAAGATATTCTGCTCTACTCTTGGTTCGTTGGCGTGTTTCATGCGCATTTATACCTACCCTACCACACAGCGTGTCAGAGAGGACGATTTCCTTTGTTCTCCGCGGCGGATCATTCCCCATGATCACACCGCGATGCGCGGTGAAACTGATCGAGAAATGAGAACAGAATTCAAGTAAAACCTATGAAGCATATCAAATATCGTACTGATAATGATAAAATATGCAAATCTGAGTTGGCACTTGCATCAAGTAATGAGCCAAGAGGCATACCTCTCATTTATAACTATTTTACTCAAAATTGAAAGCTGCAAGTGAAGCTTTCAGAGTCGCCAATGTACCATAGACTGAATATCTCTTGTAACTTCGTGGTTCTTCATAGAAACCCCCACACCTATAAGACTTTTTTGATGCCCAGGAGGTGAACTAAGCGACCATTAGAGCCGAATGTCTAATTTTTCTTCTGTTCCCGAGATCAGTGGCGATATGCGGTGATTGTTGTACGTTTTTCAAATATGCCCAATTTTTCATTTATTCGGTTCTAATGGTAGCTTAGTTCACCTCCTGGGCATCAAAAAAGTTTTATAGGTGTAGGGGTTTGTATAAAGAACCACGAAGTTACAAGAGATATTCAGTCTAAGGAACATTGACGACTCTGAAAGCTTCACTTGCAGCTTTCAATTTTGAGTAAAATAGTTAGAAATGAGAGTTATGCCTCTTGGCTCATTACTTGATGCATGTGTCAACTCAGATTTGTATATTTTATCATTATCAGTAGGATATTTGATATGCTTCACAGATTTTACTTTAAATCTGTTCTCATTTCTCGATCAGTTTCACCACGCATCGCGGTGTGATCATGGGAAAGGATCCGCCGCGGATCGTCCTCTTTGACACGCTGTGTACCACCCTGTAACAGCTCAGCCCTCTTTCACAATTCACGATCATCTAGAGTTATAGTCTAGACAAGATTCTCTACTTCTTGGGAATCAAGAGTTGTGCTCGTTTCTGATGGAAGAGCACTCACTTCGGGAGGCCAGCTGATTTGACCGCAGGAAATGCGCCGAGATAATGTGCCGACGAGTTTTCTGGCTTGTGTTTTAGAATCGATATCGCCCTGAATTGGATTGTTTTTCCTGATAAAGTCCTGGAAAGCCTGAGAGAACAAACCAGTCCATTCCAGCGACTTTTATTGTGCTTGACTCCACCGAAGTTCCGGATATCATTGAGAAGTTGATAAACGTTGACTGAATACTCCCAGTTGTTCGAGTATTCACGTCAACTCGTTCTAGCATGGATCTTAGTGCCTGAACAGAACTGTTCATGCAGAATTCCGGGAACATGAACCGTTATTTCATTCAGAATCGCGTTTTCAGACATAGATTGCTTTTGTTCCTTCAATCGACAGTTTTCTTCCTCCAACTGTTTTATCTGAGATGATGCTTTTGAAATTTTAATCCTTATTATGAGCACTACGCCGGATGAGAACATTGATAGGCGAGAGACAACTGTTATGTCAGAGACGGTATTGCGAAATGGTTCTCATCCGACCTAGCACATAATTAGGATTTACCCGCTTCTTCTTGTGCGCGATAACAGCTCGGAATGAGGCGGTAACGTTCTCGAGTTCTTCCTGAAAATTGATATTTGTTTAGTTTACCGGAGGAATGTGTATCCAGCATCCACCCCACCACCAACCCTAGTATAGACAATCTAACTTATAGGATGAGTGAAATATATCCATCCTTCCGGGGACGTCCACAAGTGTGTTTTCTTCAATTTCTTCAACTTTTTTTCTATTTTCGGACTAACTAAACTGTCTCGCCTTTTTCTCTGCATTCTTCTTTGCAATTTCCGCGTCTCTAACTGCCAATTGTTCACGAAGGTCCGTAATCTATAAACAATAGAGCTGACTGCCATTTTTGTAGTTGAAAATCGAGAAAGAAAATGTGAGCATGAAATCGAAAAGTCACTTGCTTATGTAACTTTCTAAGCTTTACTCACCGTTTCTTCTGGATTCGACATGGAACGAGGCAGATTGTTGATTTCAGTCGACTCGCTCATTGACTGATAGTGATAAGAGAGTCGTGCGTCAAGAATGACTGAATAAAACAAGCGCTGTCACACCCCCAAATATAGTGTGAGATAGGGGTAACAGTCTCTGCATTTTGCACACTCTTTCAACGATCAGATAGGTGAGGGGGTAAAAAGGAACAGTCGTTTAGCCACGGTTTGAAGTCTACCCCCAACTTCTCTAGTAGTTATCATGCATTATGAATCGAGAAGTTTATTTATTTAAAAATATCACTTTCGTGTGAGTCATTTTATTTATTTAGAGCCTTCATGGGGCACAGAGTGATGATTGCGAATTATTAGATTGAGGGCTGATTGGTGCGAATGCAGCTCCGAATCAGACGATCTTCTCATACACGCGCGTGCACTGGACGCCGTTGCACTCGGCTACCTGCAAAGATGCGTTGATTTGAATGATGAAACTCATTTCGTTCCAATTTTTTGTTGAGTTGAACACTTTACAGCCGTTCAAATACGAACTCACGATGGTCAGAACATTTCCATCGACCGTTCGCTCGATTTTGTAGCTCAAATCTCCATTAACCGACTTCGAAGACTGGACGAGTGTTCTTCCTTCCAGAACGATCTTGGAAGCCACCTAAAAACAGTTATTCCTTATTGATTCTTATCCTATCGTATGCTACCGTAACCCTCCATTCTTTTAGCGCACCACCATCGTTTCTATCCTAATCGTGCAGGAACGTACTCATTGATCCTACCGTATTCCTACCGTATCTTACCTTGCTCCCTCCCGCCCCTTCCTCAAACTCCTCCCCGAGCCTGAACTTCGTTACTTGAGTACTGATTGAGGAAGTCAGAGTCATGATCCAGTCCGCGCCGATGATCTCGAATTTTAGCGTTGGCCGCAGTCTGGAGGCGACGTTGCGACTAATGATATCGTAGCCGATCTGGAATTTATCACTATTATTGTAGTACAAATAATTCAAATCATAACTGTGACCCAACTCAAACACTCCAGACTCTTTTCTGTTTTCTTCCTAGTTTTCCTCGCTGCTACGTTGCTGTTCTACTATTTATCGATCGTCTAAAAAACGACTGCTGTTGCCCGGAGCTACCACAACACTTATGGCTGGTAGAAGACGAGGCAAATACTCAACAACTATCAACCGCAATTGCGATCGATCTAAGAAACCCTCTCAATACGTTTCTGTAGGAATCTCCCATTATAACATCTTCCTAGCAGCTTTCACCATACTATTCTGTTTGCAACTAAGTATCATTTAAAGCTCATTAGTAGTCGTGTTGATGCTGTGACAGCTTTAAGAAGAATTGAAAGGATAGACTTCAATCAATCACCTCGGTGAGATAGGCAGATACGTTGTCGGAAGAGATGTTCGTCCACTCGCCAACGAATTGATCCGAAACGTTTCGAGCTGCGGGAGCCTTGTCAACGTTCTGTTCCGTGGGTTGGGGATTCTGAATTCTGATTTTTTTTTTCTGAAGCTTTCTGAAGCTTTTTCTGATTCTGAAGCTGAAGCGGGATTCTGAAGCTTGGCACATCTAGTTTCTCAAAACTTACCTCTTCGACAGAAGCATTGTTTGGTAACTCGGGCGCTTGTACATTTTGTTGATTGATTCGCAACGAAGCTTCTGCTTTATCTTCTTCGTTTGTTATCTTTAACCGAGAGAGTTCTTCTTCCAAGTCTTTGATCTGTAAGTAAAAATGCATCCGATCTTTTGTCAGCACAATGATCAAATCCTTTTCAAAACTATTTGATCTATTAGGATGTAACGGGAGGTGTTTTAGAGCTATTTACATACCTTCCGGTTCTTGAGAGCAATTACTGTTTGGAGGGATTTCGTAGTGTTTTCCAGTTCGATCTAAAAATGTTTTGTTAGTGTAACACAAGTCTTACCCCGTCCAGATCCCTACAATTTGCACTCGATCATCGGAACCGAAATTGAAACTCGTATTTCGAAATTCAACTCACTTTTCCCTCCGCAATCTCTGCATCTCTAGCAGCTAACTGCTCTCGGAGTTGAGCAATCTGCAAAGGTTACACAACCTCCAAGGCTGAATAAGGAATTTGGTACTTGTCTAGTTCTCCGGAAGAGTGTCAATCCTCCATCCACCCCGACCACCAAACCTACGCTTGGAAAATTCTTATTATTAATGAGTGAAACTCAACCATTCTTCCGGGGAACTAGACAAGTGCCAAGAATTCATGAGAACAGATCGGAACTCCGCAAGCAAAAGTACTCGGCAATTGTCTAGTTGAGAAAAAAAAGAAAGAGCCATTTTTGAGGCTAACTAGACAAGTACCACGCAGTGTTTGAAATGACTCACCGTCGCTGTGTCCTGTTCGTTCGGCTCGGCCATTGATGAAGTGATTCTAACTCCTAACAGTGAGCTCAAAAACGCGAGCAAAAAAAGATGATTATTGTGTGAAAGCCGCGTCGTTTTAAATTGTCTGGAAACGTGGCGGTAATTGCGTAAATGGTGAGTCAGCGTCCCGATTTGTTAGGAATAAGACGTAAAAGCGAGCGCGAATTGGGAAATGCCTCTCTTTCTTTCACTTTCTCTCTTTCTCTCCATTTCCAATGATCTCTCTTATCGATGAGAAAAGTGTTGAAGAGAGGAGACGAGTTCGTGCGGAGCCATCACAAGATGACTCAGATCGAAATTAGATGGGCATGCTGCGATCGAAATGATACTATGCTGTGGTTAGAAGCACATGAGAAGGTGACGCTCCAATAGGAATGCAGTGTGGAATGGGGTGAATTGTAGCCAGCGCGAATTGATAAATGGCGCTCTCTCTCTCTCTCTCTCTCTTTCTCTCTCTCTATCTTTCCCTATTCTCCCAAAATCTCTTTAATCGGAGAGGAAAGTAGAGAAGAGAGCATTGCATGCGTTGTCAAGGTGTTGTTGACAGAGAGAGAGAGAGAGAGAGAGAGAGAGAGAGAGAGAGAGAGAGAGAGAGAGAGAGAGAGAGAGAG
>LS516556.1:67657-81462 GCA_900490845.1 Pristionchus japonicus | reverse complement strand
GTTTAATCATACATTCGTAACTATTGCATCGGAATATTCGGATGTGTTATATCCATATGTGGGAAAGCGATATGTGTGAGAGATGGCGATATGGCAGAAGCATGCAAAACCCACTCTCCAACACACTTCGCAGATTTTCAAACAAGAAAATAATACTCTCAGGGATTCTCAAACATTTGTAGGGTAGACAGTGAACTCGATCTCCATATTAATAGAATCTTCGTTTACGTAATGATTCGATGCATTTAGAAGATCCTGATTGATGATGAATCTTTTAATTGTTCTAAGAGGCTTACTTCAAACTCCATGAATTCTCTATAGCCCCAAGAGTAATTTTCCTGTGTAAATATATTGTTTACAGTATTGGAAGAATGCGCCTGTTCTTCATTGTGTCGAATTAAATTAATTTTGTAGAAGACTGAGCAGCAGGTCTGTTCACTGGAAACAATCGTTTAGTTGTAGGTGAACTAATTCATCAGTTGGTTCGACTACGATAAGGGGCTTACTCTGGAGTGCTGTCTGAGAAAACTACGAGATAAGCACTGAGGTACTTCCCGCTTTCACCAAAGAACTTTTCAATACTAATAGCCCTGGAATTGCAATGGATTATGAATTTAAAAAAAAATTTAAAAACCATTCTTTTCCGTCCACGAATATCGATTTCGAATAGACTGAATTTGTAGACAATTTCGAAATCTCAGTGAAGTTTGCACGAAGAATTGATGAGGGAGACCTCTGTGTAAAACATCTCAATTTTCGCAAAATATCTCATTTTTTTCGCATGGTGATTTTCAAACTAATCCCAAATTTGGAAAAAAATAGCTTACCTCATTTGAGTGTTGATTTCCAAGGTTCAACTCCATTCGTTGCATCATTTCTCGCAGATCCTTAGGAAAAATACGAATTGAGAACAGAATTTCCTAATGATAACCTTAATATCGTTGGATATCGCATTGTCTGTATTTGCTTGCTTTTCTTCCTTCAAACGGCTATTTTCGTGCACCAGTTCGTTGATCTTTAATTTTTATTAATTATTCAGTATTTATTTATTTAATTATATTCAAAATAAGAATACCTTCTTATTTTTGTTTGCTATCACAGCGCGCAAAGACGTCGTCACATTATCCAGCTCAGCCTGGAACGAAATTAATGTCTCATGTATGTCAAAAAAAATTTTTGAAAGAAACCAACCCGCTTCTCCACATCCTTAGCCACTAATTCCGCTTCTCGAGCTGCTAGTTGAGAGCGGAGTTCAGCAACCTAAGAGAATTTTGAGTTCATTCATTCAACTGATGTCAAACGAAAAGAACCTTGGGCTGAAGCTTAAAAACGTACCGTTGCTTCGTAATCACGGCTGCTTTCGGTCATTTGAGATTCTTTTTTCTGAAATTGAAGGAAATTGGACAATCGCAATGTTTCACAGAAGCAAATGAAATTGTCAACGAACTCACGCGGAACGGAACCAAAACAATAGCTGAAATGTCTCTCTTGTTTAAGAAAGATGAAAAGGAGGGACGAAGATTTGCGACTGATCGATACTTGTGCGTCAACCGATTAGAAATTGAGAAGCATGAAGCCGCCAGATAAGAAAAAGAACATACCTAGCGATAGAAGACGGAATTATGGTCGGTTTTTGAAATTGGCGTTGTCAACGACAAAAAGAACTTGAAGGCAATGCCACTGGGTTTTGCAATAAAAAAGCGATGCGAATTGTTCTCGTTTTAATGATCAGAATTTCGCTGTAAACTGTTTAGCATTCTGAAAACTGTAAAAATGGAACAAGTGACTCATGAATGAAACAACGTGAAAGTGATAGGAACTCTTGTCTCGACAGACTACTTGGTAGGATAGACAGTGTACTCGACCTCCATTCTAATGGCATCCTCCGTGACGATTTTGTTAATAAAACTTGCGAATAAGAAAGTGAGTCCGAATTTTGCATTCAAATAGATCTTTTCGTCCAGTGTGGTCGAATGCATGAAAACGCTTGCAACAATACAAAAATATGTTATCTTATTAGGTGAAAAATGAACAAGGTTGCGTCGTGAGCACAACAAGGTAGAAGCGATATTGAAATCAGATATTCTTGTCTCGAATGGCTACTTGGTAGGATAGACCGTGAATTCGACCTCCATCCTGATGGCATCTTCCGTTACGAAGTGATTTGATGGATTCAGAAGGTCCTGAGAATAACTCCAATCACATCTAATTCCACACTCAGGGTTCGAAATATTGGTCATTTTGCACACTTTCTTCTTCTCTCTGGCCGGTGAGTAAGTGTGTCAAATGAAGTAATCGATGTGACCAACCTCGAATTTGATGAATTCCGCCCAGCCCCTCTTGTTCGTTTCCGATGGATATGCATGGTCGAAAGCTTCTGAGTGCATGGGGTCCGTGCCGGTGCTTCGAATCAGCCTGATCTTGAAGTCAACGGAGCAAGACCAAGCGTCGAATCTGAGCTTCACAATGTTCGTGATGAGAGCTTCTAGTACGAGGCGGCTAATTCGCAATCGAACGGATAGGCAGCGAAGAATGATTTCAAACTCTAGTGCTGAGCATCACAATGTTCGTGATGATCTAAGAAAGTGAGCTCGAAATATGGGTCGCCGTCTCTTCATTTTCCACACTCTCTCGCCTCTCTGACCGGTGAGTGTGTGAAATGAAGAGACATCGACCCGTATTTTGAACTCTACTTGCAAACGCTTGCCTCGGAACGGCTGCTGAAGTGAGTGTTAGATACGCGCCGAGATAACTCTGAGACGGGTGCGCTCCCACCTTCTTTTGGACCCGAATGGCCCTGAAACGTTGTTGGAACAATTATGGAGCACTCAGTAATCTTCGTCATCTAAGAATCGTCGTCATCGTCGTCAGAATATCTTGCTAGTTCTCAGTAGGGTGGCGAAACCGAGTCTTCGAGTCGCCTTGTTTGCCTCTCTACTCACTAGCAGAGAGTGCAACAACTCACTAGCAGAGAGTGCGGTTGTAAACAGAGAGAAGTCGAGTCGTTTCGACCGTTTCGGCTTTACTAATAAGTTCTTAGTAGAGCCGAAATAGGGGGACGAAGAGGTTGATGGTTTATCAGCGAGACGTTTCAAAATCAATCTCTCCCCCCCCCCCACGCCCCATTTCGACTCTACTAAGAACTAACAAGATATTCTGAACAGTTGGTTGCCGTGAAATTGTATCATCAAAAACGCACCAGTCCATACCCGCAACATGTATCGAGCCAGACAGAGCAGGTTGGTCGGACAATCGAGAAATGTTTGTGAATCGTGCACGCAGAATGCCAGAAGTGGGCTGAAACGAGAAATTGCAACTCGACTCATTTATCGATGCCTGGTATTAATTGTAAGGAGAAAATGGACAAAAAAAATAGCAAGAAAACGTACATTTTGTTGAAGATACGACATGGTAGCTGGCGAATACGAATGCGTATGGATTTCCGCCCCTTTTATACTGAGAATTCTCTTACACCGGCTGTTTGAGCAGGCTACAGAAAATGTTCATCATCAAAGAATCATGCGTGATAGAATTTCCCACTTGCGCGCGCTTTTTTCTCGTTCAGCGTGAACAAATTGAGAAGAGACGTTATTGCCGAGTGATTCAGACCAGGGTTGGGCAACGATTTTCCGGTCTCTCACATTCCCATGCTCTCTCGCGTTGTCTGACCGGCGAGAGAGCATTAAGAGACCGCAAACTATTCGCCCAATCTTGATCCACACCATCACAATGCCGACTGATATGAAACAGTGCGATGCAGTGCAGGGTAAAAGATCGGCGTTTTCCTTGGGGCAAATGGAAGAATCATGAGAGAATTTTCTCATTTTCCAGTAATATAAAATGGCTTTATCGTTGTATACAACTATTTGTGCGAAGCGTTCACCACTCTTCTCCATCAATCTAACTCGACGGGAATACTCGGATGATTGCCTCCACGAGGATCCACAAGGACAAGGATAATGGCGTCCAAAATGGGTTTATCGTTTCGTAAGACTACATAATGCTGTAATTTTGTTTAAAATGCACACGACTACTTGTTCTCGATCACTCTAACTCGACGGGAGCACTCTGATGATTGCTTCCACAAGAATGGCATCGTCCTTGACGAAATCCTTCTGCTTGTCGAAGAGATCCTGACGATTCGAATATATACATTTCGAATTATTGCGTCCATTAATAACACAGATAACTTAGATCAAGACTTATAATTCCACTAGCAAAAAATCTTCGTGTGAAACGCACCTCCAACGAAATGCTTTCGGGGTATCCCCACTCGAGATGATCTGGAGAGAATGTGGAGGCGGTATCATCAGGTTTCGTGCGGAGGTAAGTATCCTCAGACTTGTGCGAGATCACTTTGAATTGGAAGAAGGCCGAACATCTGAATAGGCTACAATTATTCACGGGAAATTCGAATTTCTTTCCTTTTTTCCTCAAAAGGGTATGTTTCAAGAGATTTTCTCAAGAGACCACATTATTAGACATCGTCAAAAATATTGAAAATTGACAAACTTGGACGTGATTCCAGCAGCGTGGAGGTCCATTCTGAGATACTTTTCCTGTCTTGAGATGCCGATTTGCCTAGAAATACAGATTCCGAATAAAAGTGACAGTGAATCCAAGTGAGTGAAAAGCGCTTTTCGAAGCTAGGTGGGACCCGCTGGTACTGCCAGCTGTTAGACGGACTACAATCCTCTGCTGTCCAATGCTTTCTATGGAAGGATTACCTTTCATAACCGAAGTTTCTACCAATTTAGCGACCCCGGAGGGATAGAAGAAGCTAACGCTCACCAATCAACTCCTCCTACGGTGAATAAGGGAGAGAATTGGACGACATCGTCAACAGTGGAAATGTTCTCGAATCTCACGCAAATCGTGCTTCTCTGGTCGCTCTGAAGCAAAGAAATCCCATTAGAAGCTCAAACAATGTTTCAGTTTTTCCGGTTTCGCAACATCTTCTGATGAAATGAAGAGCTTACGTTATCCCGATGAAGGTTCAAGGACATCGCTACGCGCGATAAACTTTCAATTCAATGGCGAATGTGTTTCACTCACGAGAGCTCGGTAGCTCGCAAGTGAGTGGTCTTCTCAGTCGGAAGGTCGTACATGTCACCCAAAACCTCGGTACTCACCCCTCTGATAAAGTTGTTCAATCTCCCCTCCAGACTGGCCACCGCGTGTTGAATATTGCCGATCTCAGCGAGGACATTCTCATTCTCTGCCTTGCTCTTGAGTTCGTCCTCGACAGTTAGTCGCTTGAGGTGAGCGATCTCCTGGGCGAGGTCGAGGATCTGGAAATTTGGAATTACGTTCATCAATCAGTCAATCAATTTATCATATCAATCAGTGATGAGGATGGGGCGGAAATCTTCATGGGGTGTATTCCACCTTCATTATTACTCTCATGCAGAGGGCGATGACGGGTCTCCGTCTCTTCATTTCACACAACCTCTCGCCTCTCTGATCGTAGAAAGAATGTGTGCAATGAAGCATTTTGCACGTCTTGACCGTCTCCCAAAGTGGTGTTACCAAAAGTGAAAAGACAAGAGAATTCGAAGACTTACAGAGCACGGAAGGTTCGATGACATGATGACTCGCGGTGTATAGTGACCAGCACTGGATAGAGTCGGTCAAGTGGGATGGGCATGGTCCTTTAGTACCGCGGATTGACAGCTTAACGATGGTCACTTCAACGTGTCAGATAAGGATTAGAGAGCTGGAGAAGCAAGACGACCCTCTTCATAACGCCGTTCTCTCGATGGTCAGAACGACATGACTGTGTGCAGAATGATGAGAGTCTAGTATTCACAATCTGATAACGAGATAGAAACAGCAACCCTCTCCAAATCATGCGTTCTTTCAGCGGATGTAGAAGCATCATAGTGTGCAGAATACGGAGAGCCAAATTGTGTTCTCTGCGCTCCGATAGGGGCTTTCAGAGGAGAGATTGCTCTCTTGATCTTGCACTTTCTCTCGAGGATCAGAACAACAAAATAGTGTGCAGAATTAGGAGTGTCAAGCTTTGCTCTTCGTGATTTGATAGAGATTTCAGAATGGAAAGAAAGAGTGACCCTCTCTATATCGCGCGCTCTTTTCTGATTACAGAAACGAGGGAACGGACAGAATAGAGAGAGAGAGAGTCCACTCGTGCTTTCTCAGATAAAAACGACATTTTTGATCTCTTCATTCGTGCGCTCTCAAAAAGTGATAAGAGCCATTTTTCACGAGACATTCTTTCGTTTATAAGCCCTCAGATAAGACCCTTCGTCAGAAAGAGAGAGGGTGATGACAAGAAGTGAGAATATTACGTAAGCCGATGACCAAAAGCACGGAGAAAAGCCACTACGATGTATCTGGCTCCAAAGCACAAGAGATGAGGAACTGTGCAATGACCGTAAATAAGTGAACCAACGAGACCATTTTTTACAAACAAACCAATTCGAGTGATGACTTTATCAAATGCAAAAAAAAATTATGTAGAGGCATTGTGATTTGGATTTGTGCGTATCAGAGAAGGATTCTACTCGGGAAATGTATGAAATATTGACGAATTATCGTTGATATTTATGAGCATTTTAAGAGACTGTCTCCGTAAAAATTTATCATTTCGTCTCTTTTCCGGACATCTCCTTAGCACAAAGATCCAGCCCTCCCCACTACCATGGCATGAGAGGGTATGGGCCCCTGATTGATGATGTGGTGGTTTTGGGATTCGTCGTCGCGTGCGTGGTGTGCAATGTGGGCGCGAAGTTCAAAAAATCGATTTTCATATCTTCTCAGCCGAACAAGCTGGAGTCGAAATTCTTTTTGCATTGTGTTAGTGAGCTCAAATGAACACTGGAAAGTTTTGTGAGCTTCGATTCCAGAGGCATTTTTGACTGTCCAAAAATCACTTTTCCTCTTGTTTCTCTACGTTTTCGAGAGGGGGCAAGGTCCCACATGCGACACAGTGTGCCTGGCATGTGTGTTAACAACTTCCACCACATTTGAGAGAAATCGGTTTTACTCCACCCCCGACTTTTGATTCCCGAAGTTGGTGTAGTGCCTAACTCGAAAACGCGAAAACTTAGCTTTCACCAAATTTATACGTATACAAGAATGGTCAGGACCTAAATGTGTTAACTTCGAAGTTTTGGAAAGATTGAAGCACTTTGAGTATTTTTCCGGAGGCGACTTTGTCTTCTAGAACCATGACCCGGGGGTCATGGGTGCAATCTGAACCTTGCAACCATGAATCCCGGGTCATGGTCCAAAATCGAGTTGGTGGGGACTTTTATTCAAAAATGCAGTTTCTCGTTGTTTGTTCGGTTATTTAGCATCAGATTGTTTTCTAATTGGCTTACTTATTTATCAAGTGCTTGCTTATGAATCAGTCAAATATTCTAATTTGTTGCCATATTTTTCCTCGAAACGTTGCTCGTGAAAACACTTCGAAGAGTCATTGAAACACAATATTGATTAAAAGTCAGTTCACGATTGAATAGAGCACGGTATACGGGGTTACGGTAGTATGTGGGGCACTGTAGTATACAATGAGGTATGTTACTTCAGGATCCCCACCAACTCAATTTTGGACCATGACCCGGGGTTCATGGTTGTAAGGTTCAGATTGCACCCATGACCCCCGGGTCATGGTTCTCGAAGACAAAGTCGCCTCCGGAAAAATACTCAAAGTGCTTCAATCTTTCCAAAACTTCGAAGTTAGCACATTTAGGCCCTGACCATTCTAGTATACGTATAAATTTGGTGAAAGCTAAGTTTTGGCGTTATCGAGTTAGGCACTACACCAACTTCGGGAATCAAAAGTCGGGGGTGGAGTAAAACCGATTTCTCTCAAATGTGGTGGAAGTTGTTAACACACATGCCAGGCACACTGTGTCGCATGTGGGACCTTGCCCCCCTCTCGAAAACGTAGAGAAACAAGAGGAAAAGTGATTTTTGGACAGTCAAAAATGCCTCTGGAATCGAAGCTCACAAAACTTTCCAGGTGAAAGTTTGGTCATTTGAGCTCACTAACACAATGCAAAAAGAATTTCGACTCCAGCTTGTTCGGCTGAGAAGATATGAAAATCGATTTTTTGAACTTCGCGCCCACATTGCACACCACGCACGCGACGACGAATCCCAAAACCACCAGTTCATCAATCAGGGGCACAGACCCTCTCATGCCATGGTAGCGAGGAGGGCTGGATCTTTGTGCTAAGGAGATGTCCGCGGGATGCTGAATTTTTACCGAGACATTCTCTTAATTCATTCTTCTGCGCGCTATTGAGTCGAAAATCCACACCGAACGAGGACTTGAATGGCTTCATTGACCTTAAATTTATTATAAGAATAAAATACTGCGCTATCTCTTCTTTTTATATGCACTCTCACCACTCTGGTCAAAGAATAAGTGAAATAAAGAGAGGCAAACGTTGCTAAATCGTTACCTGTGAGCGGAAGAATGCCTCATCATTCAGCATTTGGATCATGAACGAATTGTCCTTCTCCAGCATCATTCCCGTAATCTTGGCAGTGTCCGGTCGATTTCCGTACATTTCCAAGATTTGTGCATAGATGCGCTCTCCGAGAAGCTGTTTCTGCGCCTGCAAAGTGATATTGTCAAAGTGACTTTAGAAAAACTAAAGCATTTAATTTCGAACAAAGGAAAGTTTGATTCACTCGCCTGAATGTTAGGAGTGGTTCGAAGCTGCATTTCGATCGAGTCGTTGTTGTTATTGTTGTTGTTGTTGTTGTTGTTGTTGTTGTTGTTGTTGTTGTTGTTGTTGTTGTTGTTGTTGTTGCTGCTGCTGTTCGGCACTTCCAATGATGATGCAAACGTGGCAACAGAAGAGTGGAGGAGTTCCTCATCATTCAGCATCAAGAGTAGCTCTTCGTTATCCATTTCCAGCATCATTTCCGTGATTTTTCCAGCGTCCGGCAGATTACCATACATTCGGCCGATCTCAATGTAGATCCTTTCGCCCAGCATCTGTTTTTGGTCCTGAAATTGCCGTTGTCAGAGGGATATTCGAAGAAGTTAACGCATCCGAATAATGATAAAGCTGATAATGTGATATTCTGCCCACCTGAATGTTAGGTGTGGCTCGAATCCGCGTTGCGATCGATGCTCTATTGTTGTTGTTGTTGCTGTTGTTGTTGTTGTTGGTGTTGTTGTTGGTGTTGTTGTTGTTATTGTTATTGTTGTTACAGCAGTTGCTACGGCTGTTGTGATTGATCACCACTGCACGAGGAGCCCAGGGAACCGGAGCTGTGCGTAGAATTTCCTCGAAATTCCACAAACCGAAGTTCGGCAAGCTCCAGGGATTCAACGGTGGAGCGTCGCCCGCAGCAGTAGGCTGAAAGATAACGTTGATTAAAGTTCCCCTCCACACACTTTCAAACAATCGAGATTTGAATTCCCGCACTTTTTATATCTCAGCCCTCAGTGGAGCAATCCTCTTCAAACAGTGGTACCTATAGTTTGGCGCCCTAGACATGCCGACAGCGAAAGATCAAGTTGATTACTCCACGCAGAACCCAGATATAAAAATGTGGGAATTCAAATGCCGATTGTTTGTGAAGTGTGTGGAGGGGAACTTGAAGCCCGACTAAAGTTAGAACAGAGAACTGAAGCAAAATCGTAAACGAAATCATCTAGCTGCTGACTTACGGCGTTGTTGGAGCTCTCATTGATAGCCTTATCAGTTTCAGCTGTAACTTGCTTCTCCTCTTTCAGACGAATGATTTCAGCCTCGAGATCCTTGATCTAAAAAGAGCTTATGCTTCCTTCACTCTGAATGCATTCTAATTATGAAGCTTGAAATACATGTGCAACTGATACCATTCTGGTTTATAACTTTCACCAACCTTTCTGTTTCTGCTTTCGATCACTGCTTCGAAAAAGGTCGTTGAATTTTCCAGTTCGACCTGAAAGGCTAACAGTTCATACGCAGTTTCGAAGAAAACTTGAGAGAAAACAGAGGACAACTAAAACAACTATGATGACTACTCGCCTTGTTCTCAGCATCCTTTGCTGTCAACTGCTTGCGAAGCTCAGCGATCTGAAACATCAAGATTTCGGTGATTTTTAGAATTTTTTTTCTGATTTTTTACAAGATTTTTAGCCATTTCACTGTTGGGCAGAGAGCTAAATAGGGTAATCGTCTGTCCATTTCACACACTCTCTCGCCTCTTTGAACTGTCTCTTCGTTTCACACACACTCTATCACCGGTCAGAGATTTTAGAGATAGTGTGAAATGGAAAGACGATTACTCGTATTTCACCCATCAACCTACCACTTTCTGCGCCTCAATCAGGTCCGTTGGTTCATCCTGAGGTGATGCAGCGTGATGTTCTTCGAAAGTGTCGGATGGCACAACGGGAGACATGTCTGAAAGATCAGAAATGTAAAAGAATGTCGATGAAAAATCGGCTCGGATGAAGAAGTAGTACGGAGGAACGGGACAAAGCAGAGGGAATGAACAGCTAAGGGAGCATGTGGTTATATCCCATCCAACCGGTGGCATCCGACTTAGAGGGTGGTTGATTCCGGTCTCAAAATCCATCCTTCTGGCAAGTTTACCCACTGGCAGCGCTGGCTTCGATTTCGCATTTTCTGAACAGAGTAGAGTTTGGAATACGGGCGCGGTCTCATCATTGGATACACTCTCTCGCCTCTCTCACCGGTGGAGAGTGTTGAAGTGCTATTGAATATTAGAACAAGGAAGGAAAGTATTGGTTCAATCCTCATTATTCGGCTAGCGATTGGATCACAGCTCGACGAAAAGAATTAAAGTATCAGTGCATAGCAATATTGAATATCAGTTCTTTCAAATGTTTGAGAGAAAAATTCTTCGTGTTTACTAAAAAATCGTGCAAAAACGTTTCATTTATTCAGTTCTCGTTTACCCACTCATTCATTGTAGTTCCTCTGCCTTTCATGTACAACTCTATCCACTGCAAATGAATTTCGTGTAAGAATAAATATTTATTTGCCGACACCAATACATTCGAGTGACATAAAAAAGAACGAGAAAACATTTAAAAAAACAATTATGTGACGTTCATAGATGCAAGCTTCGCCCTCTTCATCTCGCCATTCCTTTCAATAAGTCCTGCTTCTCGAAGCATTTAGAGCTCGAACCGCCTCATTGACCTGAAATGATTCGAGGCTTTCAGAAAGGACAATACTGATGCCAAGTTTCGGATATGCTTCACACACTTTCAGTTTCGGGTTGTAAACAAACAGAGGATTGAATGGAATCCGAAACCCAATTTTATTACTAGGACGTACCCTCGCACAGAACCTCCCCTCATCCTCCAGGATCCTCACAAGGTACTCATTCTCCATCTCCAGCATCATTCCGGTGATCTTAGACGTGTCTAGCTGACCCCCGTAAATGCGCCCGATTTGAGAGTAGATGCGTTCGCCGAGTAGTTGTTTCTGCTCCTGGAACGTCATACGTTAGAATCATACTAGTTTCTAAAGGCCCTTGGTCGTTATTAGACTTGAAAAGCTAGATTCGCTTGTTAGATTTCTGAATTAGATGCGCTCGCCGAGCACTTGTTTCTGCTCCTGGAAGTGATTTAGTTGGGGATCTTTAGGCCATAATCAAGCTGTTTCCTTTAGCTACACAGTGAGCTTGGAGCTGCAAAATGAGCGAGGCTTGGGGCTTCCAGATGCAATGGCTTACCTGGGGTGCAGCGTGTGCGAGTACTTCAGCAATGAGCGAGCATTCCTCGTCGTAGACACTCTGTGGTGAGACAGGAGAATCAGGATGCTGATCGTACGGTGTAGGAGACTGATGGAGAGGAGATGCGGGAGGTGGGAAGTAGGGTGACTGAAAGTGAACAGATTATTCTTCAAATCTTGATTAAGCTTGATTCCAGACAGCTTACCTCAAAGTTGGTGTTGTTGTTGATCTCGTTAAAGCTTTGCGGCGAGGGAGGAGGAGTCTGTTGTTCAAAGGCATGAAAAGATGCTGAGTCGTGGAAGTAGGTTGCCTGAAACTGACATTTTAATCAACATTTTGGTGAATAGTGGCTACCTCGAAGTTGTTGTTGTTATTGTTGTCGTAGAACACTAAATCGCGAGTGTTCAAGTCAATCCGGTCTAGGATTGTTCGCATTTCCTGAAAATTCTTAATTCATCAAGAAATATCAAAAACATGCAAACCTTAAGTTCTTCATTCGCTTTCTTCTCTTCCTTCATTCTGTCGATTTCTGCTTTCAGATTGTCAATCTGCAATAATTATTCGCAAATATTAAACTTTCAAGCGATAATAATAATAAAAATACCTTATCACTCATTCGCATGTGTATCGCCCTGTAGTAATCCGAGAGCTGGTCAATTGCTGTCTGAATTGATTCAATGTTCTAACAAAGCAAATCGGAGATGAAGAATGGGAATGAGACATCTATCTCTCCCTTTCAAATACGTACTCTCTTCTCCGTATCCTTTGTTGCGAGTTGCTGTTGGAGTTGATCAATCTGTAACTTTAATAATAGTTATTATCGATAAAATAAAAGTTACCAATTGACTCTGTGCCGCAATTACGTCATGCAGAGCTGCTGATTCACTTCTGTTCGGTGCGTAGGCTGTATTTGTTTCGTTTACAAGCATCGTAGTAAGAATTGTAAGATCCTCGATGATTAAACTGCCTGAAAAAACTTCGTTATTGATAAAAACTGAATGGAGAGCGAGAATTAAAAACAGTGAAAATGGATGAGGAGTAAAGAGCATTCGTTCCCTACTAAACGGAGACGCCCGATCTCAGAGACTGGAGAGTTCCGATCTCCCCATGAACCTCCATAAAAATACGATCATGTCCAATTGACCCACTGGCACATTTCCCGTCATCGCGCTTCAAAAGATCAAATTGTATTGCACTTGAGTCAAGATTAGCATTTTATCGTAAACGAAAGATAACGTAGTGTAAAGAGAAAGCATGAACGATTCACAAGATTCATAAAATAAAAGTTGGCAGTTGAGGTTTTCCTCTCATGGTGATCGAAGTTATCCGGCCGAAGAGTGTCTTAGACAAGCTTCCATTTCCATCTTGAGTAGCGATTCAACCTGAATGAACATAGAAATTGATCACGAGTTCGAAATTTTGAACTCAAGAAAATGCATCTGGTGAGAAAAATATTGCGCAAAACATACCATATGAGACGAATCGCGATAGGATTACCCACCCCGCGGCGGTATGCCAAAAGTTGCTCCTACAGGCCCCCGAAATGCACTATGAAAAGCCTGAACGATGCTCTTTTCAAATCCGATTTAGAAATATTTTTTAAAAATTTCATTCCCGACTTACAGCTGGTCAAAGGCGGTCGCTTCCATGATTTTTCACAAAACTCGCCTCACTAAAAAAATCATAAGTCCGTTCAAAATAAAGATTTTCACTCGCTCTTTGTCGCGATCGAAAGAGGAAACCTCGAGCAACATTTAAAAAAATTATAAACTCATTCCTGGTCCTTGCGCCGGTTTGTAGCGGTCGGGCGTCCATCAAGATGGCCTAACTCTTGCAATACCGTTTTGGCCCGGGGATCTCTATGATGGTTTTGCAGCATCCACATACACCTCTAATGACACCAAAAAGCTAAGGATTCTGGGACTGGAAAAAAACGGGGCTCACTTTCGTCTTTTGAGTCAAGGATGCAGGATGGAAACAACTACTTTCACCGCTCCAATTGAACTCTATTGAGCTTATTATTAGTGAAAAATGTTAAAAACAATATTTGAAATACTTTGGGGGCATATATCAGGGGTTTCAGAGGGCCAAAAATGTGATTCCTACTCATAGTGACTCGTATGTTC
>LS516556.1:12800-63453 GCA_900490845.1 Pristionchus japonicus | reverse complement strand
GAACATACGAGTCACTATGAGTAGGAATCACATTTTTGGCCCTCTGAAACCCCTGATATATGCCCCCAAAGTATTTCAAATATTGTTTTTAACATTTTTCACTAATAATAAGCTCAATAGAGTTCAATTGGAGCGGTGAAAGTAGTTGTTTCCATCCTGCATCCTTGACTCAAAAGACGAAAGTGAGCCCCGTTTTTTTTTCCAGTCCCAGAATCCTTAGCTTTTTGGTGTCATTAGAGGTGTATGTGGATGCTGCAAAACCATCATAGAGATCCCCGGGCCAAAACGGTATTGCAAGAGTTAGGCCATCTTGATGGACGCCCGACCGCTACAAACCGGCGCAAGGACCAGGAATGAGTTTATAATTTTTTAAATGTTGCTCGAGGTTTCCTCTTTCGATCGCAACAAAGAGCGAGCAAAAATCTTTATTTTGAACGGGCTTATGATTTTTTTAGTGAGGCGAGTTTTGTGAAAAATCATGGAAGCGACCGCCTTTGACCAGCTGTAAGTCGGGAATGAAATTTTTTTTAAATATTTCTAAATCGGATTTGAAAAGAGCATCGTTCAGGCTTTTCATAGTGCATTTCGGGGGCCTGTAGGAGCAACTTTTGGCATACCGCCGCGGGGTATGGAAAATGGGTGATTCTATCGCGATTCGTCTCATATTACGTGTCTCCAATGAATTGTTGGGGTGAACTTTGATATACAACCCCACGGATGTCGACATGAGCGAAAAGTGCATTGGAACCACATCCGTGAGGCGTGTAAGAAGAGGAGGAACCTTTTCTGAACATATTTAGGTTCAAAACTATCAAATCAAGTAACAAATATTAGTTTTAAAACACCTTTAGTGACAAGTTTGCAGTCAGACAAACGCTCTGCCAAGGTTGTAGTGTTCATAGATGTAGCGGAATACGATTGAAAGATACTGAATACACTTTTTAGTGGTCATGCTACATTAGTTCTTACCTGAAAATGAGCTGAACGCTCTTATCGTCCACCAGATTTCTCAAGTGTTCCAATTTCTTCTCCAGTTCGGGATTTCTTTTCATTTCCGCAGCTCTAGTTGCCGCATTTTTTGCTTTGATCTGAATGCAAAATTGATTGATAAAATACAATAATTGCTCAGCTCACTCTTTGAAGAATAATCTGTGCTTGAGTTAGCTTGACCGACAATGGAGAGGCTTCAGAGGTCCCTTTCGTGCCGGGAGAACGACACGATTCCTGTTACATGATTATTGATATCCTTCTGCACACATCATTCACTTTTCTCTACCTCCTTTCCAGCTACTAGAAAGGGCTAAAGAAACAGAAATACACTAACTTTTTCTTGCTTTGGAGGATTTTAGAGCGATAGGGCATTAACACGCTCCATGAGATCTCCTATTCCGTGAAACGTCTCTGGAAACGATTTCTCTATGTTAATCCTAGCAGTGCCGATTCCGAATTATGGCTTCTGTTGAATCTTCTTGTCACCTCACTCACCTTTCTTCTCTTCCACGACCGGAAGCTCCTCAATCTCTGCCTTCTCAACTGGAGGACACAGCGAGTCGATTTCTCGAATGAAGTCTTCGTGGAAAGTACGAGGAAGGAAGGTGGAAGAGGGAGTGAATAGAGATGAATCGACTGGAAAACCAAAAGATGCGATTCACGAGTACAAAAAAAAAGCTAAAGAAAAGAAAATATTAGTTATGAAAGTGTCTTACGCTTTCGTTCTTCAATGAACTTGTCGTGAGCCGCAATCACTCGGCGTGCGAGGAGGCAGCGGAAAACCTGAACAGGGAATAATAACACAACAACAACAACAACAGCAACAACAACAACAACAACAACAACAACAACAACAACAACAACAACAACAACAATAACAATAACAATAACAATAACTACCTGTTGTCGGCAACCCCTCCTCCATCCCACTAATCGATTCTGATCGGGTGGCAGGTTGTCAGTTGTAAATGAGGTGAGATCTGAAAAGAAATTAGCATAATCTAACCAAGGGTGATAAAATAAGAAAATGACAAACCGTCGACGAAATTCAGTTGAATAGTATGGTCCCAATGAGCGAACTGTGTTCGACCATTTTTAACTAAAAAACGAAATATTCAATTGAGAAAAAGCACTTTAACGATGCATAAATTACTCACATTCGTTTATCTTTTTCACTTGAATTTTATATGCGTCTGGATAAACCGCTAGCAATTGACTAAGGCTATCCAGGGACAGGTGTCTGGAAATACACATCGGTAATTGATTTTCCCCACAGTCAAAAATATTCACTGACTTCTTGGTGAAGTTCCAAAATTCTTCTGAAAGTTTTGCGAAAGTGGCTTTTCCATTGAATCGAGACATAATCTGAAGTGCAAGTTTAGCATGGAAATACATTCTTTAGATAACTCTGATCCCCGAGGAGAGATGAATAAAACAACTATTCGATGATACCTGGTCACACGTTTTGAACGTCTGATGAAGTGCGTCGTACTCTGCGGGAAGTGGAATTGTTGCAGACATCTTCACTTCATTGTTCATCAGTGAGCTAGCGTAGCCCTTGGGAGGTCTGAATTTCCGGAATTACAACCGAACGAAATCTGATTCTGCACCTGGGCATTGCATTCTCATCAGGCGCAACCTTTCTTTCTTCAATCAACCCAAATTCTTCTCGCTTCTCCCCATCCTCAGTTGGTTCTGAGGGGAGAATCAGGTCAGGAACAGATACGATAATCTTATTCTCCTGACTGCTTGGTGAATCTCCATCATCCAACGTCGCCCTCGTCATTTTCTCAGTTAGTTTCAGTACGGGGTCCGCCTCAGCGTTCTGGAAGTCGTGATATTATCATTGCTATTTTGCACAGTATTATCAAAAATTTCCGGCGCTTTTTTACTTCGCCGGACCAGAGTTCCCCGCCCTCTCTCACTCTCCCCTCCCTCCTAATCATTTCTTCTCATTCCTCCTCGTTCTGCTCGGTCGGCGCGCTCAGTGGGGAATCCTGGTCCGGTGAAGTAAAGAAGTGCTAAATTTCCAAATTTATAAATGTTTCAACCTTCTCATTGACATCTACGTCAGTCTTCTGGGTCTTCTTCTTCTTTTCCTTGATGATCACAGGCCGTGATTTTGTTTTAGAATTCTATTGAAAAGAGAAACGAGTTGAAAGATTATCAAATCACATCCCAATCTCAGCTGTCTCCCCATCACCAATGTTCCAATATGGAAGAAGAGCCAAGTGTAATCTATTTCACTCACAGATTGCACATGCGCCGCTTCCACTTCCGCTTCATTTGGGGTTACTTCAGCCCTTGGTTCAACCAGGTTCAACCGTTTTGAATTGGCAGGCTCTCCAACCGATTCGCAACGGACTCTGCTTGGCTGAAAATATCTGGCGCTACTGTCGTAGCCCAGATTGACTCAAAAGGGGGTGGAGGAGATACCGCGCGGCGAATGCAAATGACATAGGAATGAAGAGGGAGAGAGGGGGAGAGGGGAGAGAGGGATGGGGGGGGGGGGAGAAGAAACCAATATGGGCTTCGGCAGAAGAGCCAAATATCTTTTTTTGCTGAATGAATATCATTTGTCAACAGTATTTTGACAAAAAGAACGACGTACTGGGAAATGGTCCGTGACTGTCGCTTGTTTGTTGCCTCGGTGGAGCGATGTCGATCTCGTTTGCATCGGCATGACGAGCTGTGAATATAAGGTACAATGCAACAATCAGAATGGCAGAGATACACGCGGAAACGAATGAAAACATATTATAAATTCAGAATACTGCTATAGGAGGTGCAAATAAACTTAATATTCCGATCGCCGAATCATCATTGTCCAAACTTTCTGGTTACTCGAATCAGAGCATTTCAAATTCTTCATTCGAACTAACGGAATTCTAAGGAACAATTTCACCCGGGCCATTAAAGATTATGAATGAGAAGGACGCCAGCAGATCAAATTGTTTCAAGCGACTGGTGCTATCATTTATGGCGTCTTTTCCATAGATTTAGATCACAAATTCTCGAATCTCAGAAGTTGAACGAAAGAAAACCATTCCATTTGTTACGACTCATTTTACACCATCCGTTACATCATTTTCCAAGTCACAGAGCTTTTGCTCTTTATTATCCGCGTTATGATAATGGCACCTATAAATGTATCTATACACCTTTGTGCGTCGGCTTAAGCAATACATTTCGAAAATGATCATAATTCCGTCTTCCGTCTCGAGTGTTGCATTGTTTCTTATCTCACGGTGTTATGATAGTGAAGACGTGAGGACTTGCCAATACGTGACTCTTCATTTTGCGTACTCACTCGCATTCCATATCGATGAGAGACTGCGTTTACGACGCTATTTGTTTATGAGATCGCGTCAACGTGTCATTGTCTTCTCCATCTACATACCGATTCCAAGTATAAATGGAGTCTCGTATCATCAATCGGTCACACCGTGAGCGTTCCCGTGAACATGTCGGACCTTCCTCAAAAAGTATGTCTTTCAAGATCGAAATTGTTCGTACTTTTTTGTGAAGAATTTTCCTGTTGACATTTTCGTTGAAGGCCGAACTGGAAAATGTCACTACGTCCTACCGAGCTATTATCGCTGCCAAGAACAATACGGTATCTGCATTCATTGAAAAATTAAAGTACCTTTTTGTATGTTAATAATACGAATTTTACAGATCAAAGAACTGGAGGAAGAAATCAGAAAATTAAAGGCGGAAAAGCAGGTCAAGGTTGACGAGGCGATCGCTAAAGAAATGAAGGTTTTTTTGGTATTTATTGCCGAGCACATTCTAATCATCCAGGAACTTCGACTCATGCTGCAAAAAGTTGACACTTCAACACGTCTTCTGACGCAGAGAAGTGAGACTGCAGAGGTATTTACTAAGGGCAAGTTCGCACTAATTGTAAGAATATTGTTACAGAAATTGCTGCCGATAATGGAACGGATGGATGCAAATACTCGCACTAGGGTGAGTTCTTTTCAGAATGTAGATACAACTATTTTCTTATAGCCTACTGCTACTGTGCGTGCGAGATTTAGTAATATTTTCCAATTGTCAACGGCTGCTATCTTTTCTGACAATGAATCTGTAAAAGTCGCAGGAGTGGACTGGTTAGTAATATACATATTATTATTTTGAAAGCAAATTGAAAGTATACTCCAAGGTGCATCTGCATACAAAAAAACGTGGGAGACAATCCATCTCTGAGTCACCTCAGCGTATTTCTTTCGGCTTCAGCTAACCCTATCCCGAAGTGAGCATTTCATCCTGATCAATGATTGAGTGAGTCGCACAAGCATTATTATTAGACTATTAACGGTTAGAGTTCCAAATACGGGTAATCATTTCACTTCTTCGTTTCACGCACTCTCTGACCGATGAGAGAGTGCGTGAAATGAAGAGACGATTACCCGTACTACAAACCGTTCAGGAACTGGTCGTGCTCAGTGAGCTACGACATAAAATTGATTCGAAGCGACGGGAAGGAACCACGTTCTTCCGCAGATTCTGCTATCTTCGAGCCATCAAGCGCTTGCTGGGGCTTCCCAACTTACATCAAGTTTGAGGTGAACATTTCTCAGTAGCAATTTGAACTGGCGGTCGCAATGCAGAATATTCTCAGGACCTACTGAAGGCTTCCAATTGCTACGTTACCGGAGATGCGATCAGAATTGAGATCGAATTCACCATTTACAAAACAACCTAATTGAATGTTCCTGATACAATGACTTAGTTAGGCACAGTTCTATTGCAACTGTGATTCAGTCTAATCATTTTTTCACGAATAGGAGCCTCATTCTCATCTGCCGTGCCGAAAGTCAGAAATCGCAATTTCTTTCAATTCCGACTTGCAACGATAAAACGATCGATCGTAGTTTAGTTGTCCCAATCACCATATATGTCTCTCCTCGTAAAAGACAATCGACATTGTCATCAAACTGGAAGTGAACGTGGTCTGTGAATGTACCATATCTCATAGCAGTACCCAGAATATCGCACACTGATGTATCGCAAACTGACTTTATTTCCCGACTTGAAAACCGGCCATTTGATCTGTCGAGAGTTGGCACCCATTCTATACGTTAGCTTTACATGGCATATTCTACATACCTACATGAGAAGGTTTTATCGAATGTACAGAAAGTGAATTGCAAATGAGTGAATAATCGATGAAATAATCGATTTATTGATTCATGAACCCGAACAGGCCTCCGAACTGCGGTCGCTGTGTGGAGGGAGGACCGCCGTAGAATGAAGGGGTTGACTGGAATTAGAATTTTTCTACAGAGTTTTGATTTATTGCTATTCAGTGATCGATTGAAATTGCTGGGACGCTTGACTAACAGAAACGAGAAGCTGGTTTCAACAATGAATTGCAAATCCCACTTGTGTGCGAATCTCCTCTCCGAACAGTCCATACTGCTGCGGTTGGGGAGAGAGTGAACGAGGAATCTGGAAAGACCGATGTCTCTTCATAGACGCATGTTTAATTTTACATTAAACAATATTTAGAGTAACTATTTGAGAGCATCCCACTCAAAAATATGCGACGCATTGTCACCGTTCAAACCATTCTATCGTTATTCATTATTCTGATTTCAAACCTGCGAGTGCTCTCCCCTAACTGGTCCTCCAAATTGGCGAGACGGGAGGGTGGGACGACTGCCGAGCATCGATGAAGACTATAGTAAAATTTGAATAAAACATCAAATTGAAAAGGCGAATCTTCTCTACACGTAGAAGGTGAAAAACGAGGAGTAGAATGATCCCGGTTCTTCCTCAGTACCCGTGACTGCATCTCATCTCCTGCGAACCGTCCGCCGTATTGTCGTGGTGGAGCAGGCGTCTGGCCGAAGGAGAAGATGGATAGGGGCTGCAAATGGAAGTTTTGGCGATGATCGGGTCGAAATGTAAGTTGGAAAGCATCTAAACGTAGAGCGTCCTTCTTCTGAGTAAGCTTTGAAAGACAACGAAGTGGTTAGACAATTCAGCGACTCTCTTCCGTGCAAAAATCGATCAATTTAATTGTAAAGTGACCAGTCACTTCGTTGTCTTTCAAAGTCTACTTCTGATCGATTTACCTGAGATGCAGTATCACTTCCTTGGAACATTTGCTGGGACGTTTGGGGACCTCCGAAGGCAATCATGTTCGGGTTCGGGTTCTGGTACTGGAATGGGTAATTCTAACGTATCTTTGCTAATGATTCCATCTCCTCAAGATCAAAGTTGTAATCCAAGAATGCTATTGATAGCCCTGTGAAATGTATTTCTTTCAGTGCAAAAATTCATTACATTTTCTCACCTTAGTCCTTGATACATCTACTTCGCTTCCGAACTGCAACCCCTGCTGTCGGGAGCTTCCCAAGTTGTAGTTGGGGCCGTAGGACTTCCCACCGACCAGGACACCTCCGTTTGCTGCAATGCATTCTATAGCTAGGGACTACACCGTTTTCAGGCAAAGTTTACGTGATTTGTGTATTTTTAAACTAAAAATTCTCTGCATTTACTACCAAAATTTTAACTGTAGTAGAATTGTGGATAGCGGAAGAGTACTATCAGGGAATATTAAATACAGTGTTTGTTTACTCTCCTGGAGGAGTGATGCTACTAGGAATTAACAATAAGGAGTCGCGTCAGCACAATAGAAGCGGTGCAATGGGTCGTGACGGCAGTGACGAGTGGACAACAACTATTCTTGTTGTACTGGAGTTTCACTGTACACTATGTCAAAGATCCAACTAGATTGTTAAGAATGTGGTGATGTGCAGAACAAGATTAACACTCAATCGGTCTCGAACGCTCTAGGGCAACATTGAGGCTATCAATAATGCAAGCACTCTCAAACATGCGCTGCTGGTCATTCGAAGGGTACCGAGTTCAATCCCCCGCCGAGGCAAACCAAGCCTACTACCCTCCGGGGACGGTAAATTGGTAGTAACATTGATTACGAGAGGTAAACGTGCCCTAGAAGCCTGACCAGCATGGGATACGTAGGTCTGTCAGTACCCGGCCTTACCGGTGTACCCCACCAGGCGTTGTCATACGACTGTAAAAATCGCCTTGATTGTGGTTGCAACTTTACCTTATCTCAAACATACATTGTGTCTCGAACGTTCCCGGTCCTCCAACGAAGTTGAATTCCTTCTCGAAGCCATTCCCACCAATATTTAGACCGGAGTGGAGACCGACTCCGTACTGGAATTGATTAGAGAACAGTAGAATGATCAAATCGGACAGTGATGAACTTAGATTCGTGTAGGAATCATAAGGTGAAAACAGAGACGATTTATGATGTGTCTTGATACTCGTTCACCATGAACATGATTTCTCTACTTGTACTGATACAGCGCGTGGTAACAAAGGGCAAACTTCTTACTCGTCCATCGGGTCCCGGCGTGAGCTTCAAACCACCGAGTGGACCGAAGATAGGGATGTCGAGAGGCGGGCCTTGGGCTGCAGAGAATTCAACTTTTGAGGACAATTATTTCAAGATGCAGAATTAGGAACCTGTAAAGTACTTACCAAAAACCAGTGTTGCAGATAGAAGAGTGAGCGCAGCCGATTTCATGATGCTGGAATACACGAATGGAAGGAGAAGGAAGAATTGACTGGACAACACTCGAACAGTAAGCGAGCCAATAGGCATGTAAAGGAAAGTGGGAGATAGCAGACAACAAGAATAGCACTTTGTTAGGGATTAGGCGGCATTGTTGGGATGCAGTGAATGGAATCTCTAGACCAACAACCTCTCTTTTCCACTGCAATCGAATAAACAAACACTAGATCAAGGAGAACAGAGAATAATAATCGAATATGGAATGGATAGGCAAAATCAGCTGGAATTGGAGTCTCTGAATTGAGATCGATTTGACAAACGATATATCACGCAAGAGTGGGTAGCGCGCGCTTGTGATTCAAGCTCAAGCGAACACTGGATTGGAAAGCTAGTCAACTTGAGAGGGAAAGTTGGAGGGGATGAACGAGGTATTGCGCCATTGTTAGAGCAGCTCCTTTCAAAGGTCAACGAACGAAGGGGTGAGTAATGGCAGTTCTAATTCAAGTTTATAGCCAGGGGAGTTACTCTAAACTCAAGTTCACGCCGGTCAGAGATACGGGCGGATGATGAGTCAACGATACTAACAATCAGCTGGGAGAGTTTAAGTGCGGTCGTTTTATGTTGCCATATCTGTCACCACAATAAGCAGAGAGAGTTTAGAGAGAGAACGAACAATATATCTAGCCTATCAGCTGTAAGAGTTGGAGAGAGAGTTAAATCTCTCAAACTATCTCAGCACGCTAGCCGGTGAGAGAGTGGAGAGAGGTCGGTCAAATCAGCTGTGTGCTGAATGTTAGACGATTCGCACGTTCGAAGAGATTGAAGAGTCGCCATGAGCATTGAACAATCGCCAAAGCAATCTCACTTTTTCATCGGTCAGAGAAAGTGAGAGACTACGCCGATTGGAGAGGATTGGCATGAGTTCGAACGAGTTTGAACACTAATGTTGATTATAGGGATCACGAGAATTGACACGCCCTCTGTGGTTTGGCATTCGTATTCTGTGTGATAATTTGTATAACGTGAATTGTTTGTTTGCAAAGTGATTGGAATCCAACGTGTGAGTGAGAATTGTTACACTCATGTTCATCCATTATGCATGGGTTTTTTTCTTTCTCTATGCATAATGAAGAAACACTGGGGAAGGAGCTTATGAGACTTTATCATCATCAATCTTTGAGTAAGTATTCACTAACAGAGGGAATTAAACGAGTTATTAATCGTGTTTTTTATCGTTTAGGCATAAATAATGATCTCAATCTTTGAGTAAGTATTCGCTGACAACGCCGCACAATCTATTGTAGTCCATAGCGGTTTTCAAAGGGCATCTGATTGATAGGAAAGCATTCTTTCGCTGCAAAGTAACAATAAGCATAATTATCCAAATGTGCTTGAAGTTCTGAACAAGTACCTGTTTCTTAGACAGTGTTGCAGCAGATTTAATGCACTCCTCACACCAGAGCAGACGGATCAAGGTGGGTTCCTGAATGGAAATTATGTAACATTGAAACTTTAAATTTACTTAAACATTTAAATTATGTAAAATTATGTAACATTGAATGGCAATTAAGTAATAATTTATGTTGCCAGAACTATCTGAAATGTCTCCTGTGTTTTGCAGAGAATTATATGCTGACTGACCCAATTATAATCCTCAGATGAGAGTGGAATCAGTAGTGGCATCAACTCAACTCGGAATGTTTCTATTCCAGCCAGACAATCACTGCAAAGAGTTCTCAATCGTTTTCCTGGGCATTATCTCTGTAGAAAACACCAAGTTTGGAAGATCACTGACAAGGATATGTAGATGATTTTAAATCGAGTATTATCCCTAACGTTGTCATTTCCTGCCTCAAAAAGAAGAGAAATACAAAAGGTTTACCTGTCCAAGTTAGCGATCCGATTGTCCGAAATTGAGTGAAAGTTGTTAGCAAATAGGATTAGGTTGGAAGCAATCTGAGCGTTCGATGAATTCTTTCGAAATTATTGTAGTTTGATTTACCTGTCTCTCCTTTTCGCTCAAATCACCAATAGACAATGGGGTCGTAGTAGCTCGGCAACGGAAATGAAGAATGTGCTGATCTGGAAGCGGTCCAATACGGTCGTGTTCTCATTAAGACTATGATCACTTTTCTAAGCGTGAAATCCGGAAAGTGTCGTACCATGTCATTTGTGGCATGGGCATGGCAGATGACGTCAAAAAAGACGAAGAAATGTCGTCGCCAAGAGAGGCCCGGGAACTGTTTCTTGCGAGCTCGACCGATCGAAGGTTGGGGCATAATGAGGCTGAAATGCAATGAGAAATTCCGAAGTATGGTGAACTTTCGCTAATGTTTAAATCCCCGCAAAGGAGAAAAAAAAAGATGCGGATTTTTTTTCAAAGAGGAGCAACAACGAGAGAGAGAGATGGATTCACCTGTGCTTCCTTTTTTCATCTAATTCCCTAGCACTGAGCGGTTTCAACTATCCCCTCTGGCAAGCCTTGCCAATATACCTACAATTATTTTAGTGCATTATTGTGGTCTTTCGTGTCCGAGCTCGAAAATTATAGCCATCTCTCCAACTTCAACAGTCCCCACTGGCAAAGCTTTGGTTGCGATTGAAAGGAATGGGAGCGGAGCCGAAGTGCTGAATTAGACTGCATAGATTTTCCCGATGAGAGGTCCGTGGGTGTACCAGTCACTCATTTCTCTCTGCTCCTTCTCGCTACTCTGTTTCTTTGAGGGTAAGCGCGAGAGAGCAACTGTTATGTAATAGACGGAATATGCAAATGGTGCTCATCCAGTAGGGTTGCAGGAACGGGATCGGGATTCCCGCAAGAGACTCGCTTCCCTGACCTATCCCGCTTTCGATCCCGCGCGAGACTCGCGATATGCAAATGACGCGCGGGAATCCCGCATCTTTGCGGGATTGATGCGGGATTGGGGATGAGGGAGAAGGAGACGAGAGAGGGAACGCGATAGTGCCTTGCGCCGCAGGCCACAATTTCGTTGGTTTTTGTCGTACCGCTTCCAGATTGAAATACGGTCATGTTTGGATCCTGCCCTACATTTCGTCTGGACAAACCTAAGCAATCCAAATAACGGCGAATTAGCCTCCTCTCGATTTAGGTCGTTTTGGACCGAAAAAGCTCATATTTCACACAAAATCAAGTGTCATTCAACGAATTCTGCCTGAAATAGTCCATAATTTGGCTAGAGTACTCCCCATGCTCCCTCTCTCAAATTGCACATTAGCGAAAAATCCGGCAAAAGCCGTTCCTCAGGCGGGAGTCGAACCCTTCAAAGTCAATAGTGGCGCGCGGGAAGAGCCAATCCCGCATCAATCCCGCAAAGATGCGGGATTCCCGCACGCCATTTGCATATCGCGAGTCTCGTGCGGGATTGAAAACGGGATAGGTCAGGGAAGCGAGTCTCACGCGGGAATCCCGATTACGATCCCGATACGGCAACCCTATCATCCAGTAGGTTATCCCCCGAACGTTCTCATCCGACCTAGTGCTGATCTTATTGTTTTCTCTTTGTTTTCGTCCAGTAATAACGAATTTTTACATGTCAGAAGCCGGCGAAGTGGACAAAATGACCGATGGACTCAGTTCCAAGATACAGATTTTGGTATGTTGAACTTTTTACTCCTTAATTTTGAAAAAAATGAAAAGGGAAATGTAAAATATAACGGAGCGGACGGAAAAATTCATATGAGCACTCGTGCAACTTTTTTAATGAGGTTTTTTTCATGGAAGTTAGTTCCAACCATCGTTTTAGATCGATATTTTTTCATCGAACCGTTCTGGTCTGCTTTCCAACCATATAATGTGAATTAAAGCAAACGATCCAACGAGAACAATCTGTGCGCAGTCTGGGATAGTGCACAATGAGGAATGTTCAGGTCAAAAGCCTTCTCCAGCCGACCAGAGAACTGTATAGAACTCAAATTAAAGTGATGTACAACGCAACTCGAAACGGTATGGAACATCCGGTTAGTTTTCTGTTCTTTCTTCAGTTTATGACTGATTTGTACCGCAAAAAAGTGCAAATTGCCCATCTAATCAACATATTTTTCATTGCAGTCAATGAGCTCCTACATGAACAGTCACCATAATGTCATCGACACGTACCGCGGGAGATGGTAAATCGTTTGTTTAGGCCCGAAATTTCTCTGCTATATTAGGGACCACCACGAGATATGCAAATGATGAATGTATGACTCATGAACTATCTCAGATTGTTCATCTGTTGTATGGAAACAGTTTTTGTTCGCGAAAGGCCAACCGAAATCCAACGATTTTCGAGATACTTGCGTTTTAGCAAAAATCAGTTGTTGATAACGAGAGACTACAAACGGCCACGACTTCTAAAAGTTTCATGTATCTAGTAGCCTGACATGTTGAGCAAAAAATCTATGCATTTACAGCACTACTGAACTGGAACAGCTTGCGTCTGTGGTTGCAACCGGCATCAATACAGTCATCAAGTGCCAGCTAGACCCGGAAAAGAAAAGGTACTTTTTACACTAATTTTTTTTTAAAACTTTCGGAATTCCTTCGTTTTTTGGCCTTGGTTAACCGCATTTATGGACTACTAAGGAACAAGTCGAAGGAAAATCGTAAATCGACAACTGACCAATTTTCAATGAGCAAATTGAAGGCTCCCGGAGACGGTTCGCCACTTGGGATGGCTTCAGAAGACGTATAACGATACGGAAAATCGAGACTCGGCCGATGAGCAAGTGATTCGGGAGCATCTCCAGAGGCAGAGACGGTTGCTCCGTGATATCCTGCAGCATGGAATCGAATCGGATGTAGGTTTTGTTCGAAATTGATATTCAAGATAGCGAAAACAGGGCGAAATCCGGCAGGAAAAAAGGGAAAAAATCTGAAAAAAAATATTGTAGAAAGCCAAGGATCGTCTGAAACGCCTTGATACTATGCGGGCGATACACAACGATGGGAATAAACTTGGGTGAGCCAACAAATTGAAAAAAATAAATAAAAAATATCCCCCAGATAATGCCCAGACATTAGGAAATAAACAATGACTATATCCTAATTAGAAAAAAACGAGAGAAAAGATGTACATAAGTAGTTATTGCAATGACATTGAAACCGCATCCGAAATCAGCCAAATATGAATTTCAAAAACGCTCCAATCTTTGCAGCAAAGTCCTTTACGGAACGTCGAAGATGATTGTGACAATGATAAACAGAGAGATCTCCACGCTCGAGCGTATTCGTGCGGAAGCAGAGGCAAGAAAGGTATGATACTCCCACTTTGAAGCTCCGCCCACTTTGAAATTGGGTCTTTCTTGACGGTAGATTAGACGATAGGGATTCGTCCTTGGGCCTCCTCTTGAAGTCCTCAATTCGTTAGCGTAATTTAAAAAAAACATTCAGGCTGCAATCGGAGGCTTTCCAGAGGATGAGGATGAGGATGGTGAAGATGATCGAGAGTGACGGAAGCAGAGGGATCCATGATCACAACTAGGGTTGTCAGAATGAAGAATGACTCTCCTCATTTCACACACTCTCTCGTCTGCCTGATCAGTTAGAGAGTGTGCGGAATGAGGAGAGTCTTTCTTCATTCTGACAACCCTAATCACAACGTTGAAATTTCTAGATAAGAGAATTCGCATATTGTACCCGATAAAGCAGTTGTTCATGGATAACATGAGAAAGATGTACATTTCACGAGTGAACCATGAAAGGTTATTGTTGATAAGGACATTGCGATCGATTGGCACAAACTAGAATGTGGTACGCCAAAACCAACCGAGATACAGCCGTTTGAAGTTGTGGGTCGAAATACCTCGAAAAAATTTCGTTAAAAGGGAGAGTGATGAATTCGGCTGTGCTTTTCACTTGCAATTCACTTGCATTGTTCTCTATCTCCCACTTGTAGTCGAAGTATTTCAAACATTGCATTGAACATCGTCCAGTAGGGATGCATGAACAAGTTCAAGTACCAAGCTCTTGGCCACTCTGAGAGGTATAACAAGTTATTGGTAAGAAAGGTGATTGGTGGTTTCCCTTTCACCCCCAAACCAAGCGCTTGGGTGAGAGAGGTGAGAAACCAAGCCAATTGGAACTTGATCCGCCATCCATATCGCCCAGTACCATTATCAATCAGGTGTCCGCTTTTCACCTCTGACTCATCTCGGCAAGTCGGCAAGGCTGAGTTGATTTCGGAATACGAGCTAGAGTTTTTCATCTCTCACACACTACCTTACCGGTCAGATAGGTGAGAAAGTATGCCAAGCACGAAATGATTCCCCCCTTTCTCCAACTCTAACTTTGAGTTCTGAAGACCTCCTGCCTCTCTAGACATTCGAATTCAATCACATTCGATTGCCTGCGCGTCTCATTGACCATTAAGCTCAACCATTTGAGATGTGGATTGTTACTGTTTTGAGTTCAAGCAAATAAAATGTCCGAATTTGGCGTATTACCCATTAACCTGAATCACCGTGATTTCTCGAACGCGAAGTACACATCCCCTCTGGCAAGGCTGGGCTGTATAATCCAAAAAACCACAGCAAAATTCAACTAACCCCACTGGCAACCCTGTTTCTGTGATTCAAAAGCACCAAAAGGAATGGGAGCGGAACTGTAGTGCTAAATTGGACTGTATAGATTTCCCCGATGAAAGGTGGCGGCATCCGATCTCGAGGCGCCATTACCCCGTGGATGCGCCAGTCCGTCATTTATCTATGTCACCTTTCTGCGTAGCGTTCATTTCTGTTGCTAGGAATTCCGTTTCCAAAAATGAACTAGTATTACATAGAACTAGTAGTACTCGTTTGAGATATCATTACTCGGTTTGTGCGACAACCATCCATTTCTATCCGTTTCTTCTCGCAGCCCTGTCTGTTCCTGCGAGCGTGATCGCTTCCCCTGTTTCCCCCCGGATGTTATTCATTTAAAAAAATATACATTCTAACTCCTGCTCTGTTGCGCTTTCGTATCCTTTCTTGTGGGCGAATCGCATTCGGTAACTAGTAAGTCGCTTTATATTTCAGAAGTTTGCCAGCCAAAATGACAACGCGAGTCGACGGCCTCAATTCAAATATCCAGGCTTCGGTATGTTGAACTTTTAACTCTTTAATTTAGAAAGTTACTAAAATGTAAGGGGAAATGTAACATGTAGATACATAATGGATTAGTCGAAACAACTCCGTTTTTCTCTTAGGTTTGTTATTTCTATGAAAGTGAACACTGCCATCTTTTAACTATTTTTTAATAAAACCAATCTCTTGAAGAAAAAAGAAGAAAAAACTAAATCAAACGATCCAACACAGCGTGCCAGAGAAGGCGAACCCCTTTGTTCTCGCGGCGGATCACTCTCCAAGACAACATTTATATAAAACCTGCGAAGCATATCCCATATCTCACTGATAAAAACAAAATTTGTAATTCTGAAATAGCACATCTGTTCAGTAGGCAAAAAGTTGCTTGCCTTTCAATTCTGATCATTGCGCATGAATTTTGAAGTCTTAATTATTGTTTTTCTAATTAGCCCGTTCAAAAAATAACTCCTCAGTGGAGGTCAATGGAAACCCCCACACCCATAACATTTTTGAGCTTCTCATACAGAGCCCTAAAACGGCGATAAGATGGACTATTTTTAAAATTTTGCATATTCGAGAAAAACTCGAGAAACGCCAATCGCATGCATTATGCTCGAATACGCATGATTTTACGAGAAATCCATCTTTTCGCCGTTTTAGGACTCTGTATGAGGAGCTGAAAAATAATATGGGTGTGGGGGTTTCCATCGACAGTTTCTGAGGAGTAATTTTTCAAAAAATCGCAAATTCAACAGTTTTCTGTAATGATTCTGCGACTAGATCAAGTATGTTTCGCTGAGCTGTACTAAAGGGAAACTCGCTTTTATGAATATTTCCAAATTGTCGGGTTGAGTTTCTCATTTCCCCCAATAGGGGAACATGAGCAGTGCGAGGGAGGGAAAAGAGTGGAGAACCCCTCTCCGCCGCTACAATTCCACCTTTGACACGCTGTGTCCAATAAGAGAACCGTTTGAGTTGGTGGATAATGAGAAACCTTCAGGTCAAAAGTCTTCTCCAGCCGACCAGAGAACTGTATAGAACTCAAATCAAACTGATGTACAACGCAACTCGACTCGGTATGGAACACCCGGTTAGTTTTCTGTTCTTTCTTCAGTTTATGTCTGTTTTGTACCGCAAAAGTGCAAATTGCCCATCTAATCAACATTATTTTCATTGCAGTCAATTAACTCCTACATGAACAACCATCACAACGTCATCGACACATACCGCGGGAGATGGTAAATCAAATATCACTATTTTCTCGAGCTTGAGTTTGCTAGCCTTTCTCTACGAAATGATCACTGATTCGGAAAGCTTGATTTCGCCTATGTTTTCACATTTTCCAATCGGATTCCAAACAATTTTCCACAATTTTCCAATCTACCTTATTCTATTTACAGCGCTACTGAACTGGAAAAGCTGGCATCTGTAGTCGCAACCGGCATCATTACTGTCATCAAGTGTCAGCAAGACCCGGAAACGAAAAGGTACTTTTTTACACAATATCGAAACAATTTTGAAAAAAACACATAAAGTTGCATATTCAAGGTTCCCGGAGACAGTTCGCCACTTGGAATGGCTTCAGAAGAAGTATGAATACACGCAAGATCGAGATTTGCAAGATGAGAAAGTGATTCGGGAGTATCTCCAGAGGCAAAAACGTCTGCTCCGTGACATTCTGCAGCATGGAATCGAATCGGATGTGGGGTTTTAATTGATATCGAAGCAGAATTTAGCGAGCGTAGGCCGTAAACATGACGAAAACGAGAAAATCAAAAAGCATTAACCAAAGAGAACAAAGGTAGGGGCCGCAAGCTCCGCCCACTTTCTCTGGACAAGGCGCGCGGCCAAACAGCGTGGAATAGAAAACACAAAGCTCAAACTTAACCAAATTGCACAAGCTCAGTCGCGTTGAGCAGCTATGACCGCCCTCTATCGAGTGGCCGCTGTACGAAAAGTGAAACACTCCACTAAAAGGGTCAAAAATCGATAAGAAGGGTGAGGAAGTGCTCATTTGACCCTTTAATGGGTAAATACACAGTTCGTACAGCAGTTTTCTGATACTGTGTGTTTATGCGAGCACGACTAAGAAGAAAATACAAATATTCATCATTTCGTTGAATTGTGTTTTGTTTTTAAAGATTTTAGTACGCGCGTATTTTATTTGGTTCCGGTTATCGCTAAACGCAGTGAAACTTCTCGACTGGCCAGGGAAGGGAAGGTGTGTGTGTCACAATGTGCATCACCCGCCTCTCGCTCCCGCTGATCTATCACCCGGCGTGGCTAGAGCGCACGCTCTCACGATACTCTCGTCCTCACTCTCGCCATATCGAACAGCTTCGGCTCGATTGGGGGAACCTCTGCCCGTTTGGAGCTTGAGGGATGGACAAAATAGGCTCCGCCCCTTCCTCTCCCCCTCTCGCTTTCCTCCCCTTACAAACAGTGCCTTCCGCGCGCATGTTTTGGGCTCTAACTCAGCTTAGGGGCAAGATAAAGACTTCCGGTAAAAAGCATGTTGTTACTGGGATCCTGAGAGATAGTTTGGACATACTTTTGAACCCATTGCTTGACATCGGCTATGGACGTTGTGGCCCCTAAACAAAGGATAGCAAAACCAAAATTTAAGCAGAAAGAAAGTATTGCAGAAAGCCAAGGATCGTCTGAAACGCCTCGACGCAATGGGGGCGAGACATACGGAGACGAATACACTTGGGTGAGTAAAAAACTAGAATCGCGTCATAAAAATAGTTTTGATTCGGTTTTGTTTAGCCATTGAAACCGTGATCTGAATCACTCAATTATAGCGAGAGAGAAAATACAGCCAGCTAAAATCAGTCAACTCAAATTCTGAGTCTTTGCAGCAAAGTCCTTTACGGAATTTCGAAGTTGATTGTGGCAATGATAAACAGAGAGATCTCCACGCTCGAGAAGATTCGGATGGAAGCGGAGGCAAGAAAGGTTCGAATAGCGGCTTCGCCCACGTTTGCTATTCATCACCGTCTTCGATTCACGTTTTTTTAGATCTATCTAGATAGTTTGAGCTAAATAACATTCAGGCTAAGGAACGATTCGAACTCGAATTCGGAGGTAGCTCACAATCAGACGAGGATGATGATGATGAACGAGAGGTGAGGAATAGACCTTCAAAAACGAGCACTCGAGCGATAACGAGTGCTCGTTTTCGATTAGAAAACGAGTGCTCGCTTTCCGCGAGCGCCATTCCCGTGAACATCAAAAACTGCAACAAGTGAATTATTGGGTCTGATCCTTCCCCGAGTGATAAGGCTTCCTAACTCACTCAATCTTACCGATACATTCTCTAAGATCTCCTGAAACTCTGATCAGACGCGACATGAGGCTAATAAGGGGATAGGATACAGACAGACAGGAGTTCCGACTATGGCAATGCCAGGCAGTTCCGGGTGACCTGATGGATAGAGTGACTCAGGGAATGAGTTACTCTTCCGATTGGTCAGCGAATCCCAGGTGTAGCGGACTAAGTAGAACTGTGGAATGTCCAGAGGGAACAAAAGATAGACAGGAAAGACAAGACTCAAAAGTAGGAATGGGCGAGTGGCATTCATTGAGTATTACTGTAATCCATACAGTGTCCCGACACAAGAACAAAGGATAAGAAAGGACAGACTTTATGAGACACGGTAACCATACAATAATGCTCCATCAAGCCAGCGACATGAACCTCCTAAATTCGCCCCTGTTGGTAAGAGCGACTTCCTTAAGTAGCACTCTCGCAGTGTGAACTGGCCATGACGTAACCCTGACGTTGCTTCCGCTAAGGGGTGACAATGCGGCGAAGGCTGCGATGTGACCTTGCCCTTAGGCGATACATCGACTCATCCTCAACAGAATAGTGTATAGCGGATACACAGATAAACATTCATAATGAGCAAATTGCATAGTTGACCATTTCAGAACAGCGCCTCAATGCCCTCTCTCCGTCTTCCCCGATCGACATCTTACTCGCCTTTCGACTGCGCGGAGTGTGGCGAACGTTTCACGGATCAACAGACGCTGAACTGGCATTTGCAGGAGAAGCATCGAGGTATGGCTATTCGGAAATTCTTTAAAAATATCTAGAACTTGATTGAACAAGTAGAGATTTTTGCAGAAGCCTACGAGCGCTCGCAGAGAGGTGGACCGGCAAGATTGCCAGCGGCCGCGCCTGCTGCAGCTGCAGCTGACGCTCCCATGGACCCGCGTCAATGCCCGGAGTGCGGGCTGATGTTCAAGAACGCGCGCGGCGTCACTTCGCACATCGTCTACAAGCACAAGGAGCTGGCAGCGCAGCGGCGCGCCGTGCGCGCGCAGTCGCGCGGCCGCTCCGCGTCGCGAGCGCGCTCGCTCGCGCCTCTGATGGCGCGGACTGTGCAAACGGCCCAGTACATGCGCTCGCGCTCGGTCAACCCGCGATTCGAGCAGCGCGAGGCTGCTGCTGCAGCATCCGCAGCCACTTCGCGGGCTGCATCGCCCGCAGGCACCCGCTCCGCCCGCGGCATTTCCACGTTTGTGGTGAATATTCAAGAAATTTCCTGAAAAACTTCAAAACTAGTGCAATTACTTTATTTTTTCAGGAGCAAACTCCCGCGCCTTCACTAGACGATGGGCATACGTGCGAGATATGTCAGAGGACATTCGGAAACCATCGGGGGCTCACCGTCCATTTCGGAAGGATGCATCGAGGTTTGAAAAATATTGCAACTGCTCTTCGACACTATCTAGGCCATTTTGCATATTTTGTCTTCCGCATAGCAGTTGATGGCTTTCAGGCTTTCATACAGTAGGTTAGCAATCCGGAACGCTAAGTTCCGAAACAAATCAAATCTCTTTCCAGAAGAGGCGAAGAGACGTCGAGAAGAGCGCGCAGTCTCGCGCGCTCCCTCCGTCAAGAGATCCCGCTACGACAGGGCCGACACCGAGGCGCCCACGACCGCGGCGGAAGCCGCGTCGCGAGCCGCATCGCGTGCTCCATCGCCGGAGATCGGCGGACAGCGAACGCGGCTGTCAACGCGCGCCGCTCTGGTTGAGACTATGATGCCTGCGGCGGTGAACCCGACGCGCACTGGCGTAGCCCAGACGCTGCAGGAGGCGCTTGTCGTGCGTGCCGCGAGGGCACGGACAGACGAGCCTGCTGCAGCTGCGGCGGTTGCAGCTGCTGCAGATTATACAGCACACGACGACTACGACGATGGGCCGGAGGTGAGTAGCAATGCAGTTGTGGTTGCCGGGTTTCGGACAACGTTTTCCATTGGATAACACACTTCAACTAGAGGCGTACCTCTTCCTTGCAGGAACAGCCTCCAGCCTTACCTCCTCCTCCTCCGGCAATCGCTGTGGGGCACCAGTGCCCGCATTGTGACCGCGTCTGCCCAAGCATGTTCTACCTCAAGCAACACCAAAAATACGCTCACAAAGGTTAGTGCGTTTATTGTCGGAGAAGACCTTGCCTGGGTTTCACAGTATACATCCGGTCAAAGTCTACCGCGCAGCGCTGTTCCCTCATTTTGCGGAGAATGAGCTAAAATGCGATCCTTGCAGCCACCTCGCCGATCCGTCCCAACCGACAGGAGCGAGCCAAGACCGAGGCAGCGTTTGCTGCGGCTGTAGATGCCGGCAGGAGGAATGCGGAGCAGCGAAGGAGCGCTGTTGCTGCAGGGGCTGCAGCTGCACCTGCTGCAAGATCTGTAGCAAGAAGTGCGACAGTAGCTCCTTCCTCCGGGAGGTTGGCGAGACCGTCCAATCGGTACCCACAAGCGAAATACGTCACTTCCTGGGGGTTCTAGTCTTCGCGATTGAAGTCCTTCTGAGAGTAGAAGATTTAAATAAACGTAGTGTGTTTCGTTGTTGTTTTGCTGCCCATTCCCCACAATACCACAATTCACCTTCGATTGAAAAAGAATTCTTCTTGTTGATGATTGGGTAAACCAATGGATCTTTTGTAGTCTTTAGTCCTTTTTAAACGCATTTGTTTTCAATCGAGCAAACGAGTTTCCCCCCAAAGTGCTGAGGCTTACATGATCTGAACATGCTGTTGTTCTCTGTGCTTCTTATTTGAATGACCTCCGTAGAAGCGCTGATATTGTGCGTTCCATAAATAATGAATATTTAAATTCGAAATGAGTTGCGAAACTAATGGACAGATCATCACACAATCACGTCAATAGATTAAAGATCGATTTATCAATCGCTTAGTCTCTTCTTCTATCCATAATCGTGCTACTTCTGCTCAGAATCGGAAGGAGGCAGAGAGGGCGCCGTTTTCTCGATTTCACTGAAATATCGATCGATAATTTCGTCCGAAAATCGATAATTGATTCAGATTTAAGGTAATTACCGAACGAATGCGAGAGAGGCGCGCTCAAGTTGCTCAGGAGTCGGCTCGGCGACTGAAAACAGTGATTGCGCTCTGGTATTTCCTTACTTCAGCATACTGTAGTTAGACTACAGTATCTCGGCTACCGTATCCCAGCTACCGTATACCTTTGCGGTCGTCGGATGGCTCCTCGTGGCTCGGTTGCGTGCTGTCATCGCTCATCTCGCTGCGCAGAGTGACTGAAGAGTACGGTAATCGATACGATCGATTGATTACGGTTGCTGCCCAATCGATCAAACTACCGTACTCATCGTGCGGATCGAGTCGCTGGCCGATTGGGTCTTGTCCACGGGGAGGGCTACAAACAACAATTTTCCAGAAATCAATCGATATTCCTCCTTACAATCGCTGGCCGGCTGCGGTCGCTGGGGTACGGTACTCTTCGGACGGATCGACTTGACCACGGCGGTGCGGGTTGAGGTCGAGACGAACTGTGCGGGAACGGCGCGTCCCGACGCGATGTAGACGGCTGAAGAGGGTACGGTAGCAATTGAGGAATGGTAATCGATAACTGAGGATTACGGAAGTCGACCTTCAATCATTCGTTTGTGCTTCTGTTCCTGATCGAGTCGAGACGCGGCCGCCTTGCGCGAGGGAGAGACGCGCGAGGGTGTGCGTTGCGACCGTAGAGAGGGCTCTTTCTGAAGAGATACTGTATTCGTACAGTAGGGTTCAGATGTTAGATCCAATCAAGTTCAGATGTTAGATCGATATCGTAGCCAACGATTTCGATGAGGTATCTACTGTAAGGCTACAGTAGCGATCGTTCTTTCTACGAAAGCAGTATGATGCAGAGGCATCTTCTACAGTATCTTATCGTAGTCATCCAGATACAATACGGTACCTAGCATTTGCTGAATGAGTGAGATTCTTTTCACATTACTCGAATCTACAGTACTCTGCAAGATCTTACTGGTGTTAGTAGAGGCAGCTCTTCTTCATTCGAAGACTCTCGAGCACTCGTTCGGAAGGCTTCCAGGCGCTTCTTCGGAATCCGAGCCCATTCTGCTCCTTCCGGGAGCTTGTTGAGTCCCGCCTGGAACAGGATTACTGTAGCTCGATCAGTTATCGATCGATACCTGACGACTCTTGAGGTCGAAGTAGCAGGCAATGGCAGTTGCTGTGATCACTCCCAGAATTAACGCGACTAGGATCGAAATGCCGGGAATACTGCATAAGACATTGTGATTAGTGTGAAGGAAGCTTACGCTCACGAGAAATAGCCGAGAACGTAGGACATTGTAGATGGACGTTCAGCGCATTTACAGACGAGTAGACCGTGTTGGAGAGGGGAGAAGAGGGTGAATGAGAGGAGGACTCGAACGACGGAGAGGGTAATAATGATTTACATGATGAAAAAGTAATAAATTGTAATTATTCTTGCAAAACTCTAAAAAGTTAATTACGGTATCTGTGTAAAATTATTCAAATGTTCCCGCTTCGTTGCGATGTTCCGTATCGACTTTTCGGCGCGATTCCCTCGATCACGGCCCCTAACTCATCGACAATCGAGGGAAAGATCCGCCTAGTCCCGCCCCCTTCTGATTTTCGCTAAACAAAGGAAGTATTGAATAGTGCTGTGTAATGTGTGCTGTGAAATCTGTTCTCCCAGGCTGAGCGTAGGGACCACCACGTAAAATTTGAAACTCATTCTTGATATCCAATTTCGCTGGTGTTGGGTAATCGACGATGCAGAATCATGATACCGTTTCCAGATTTTGGAAAGGTTTCCATTTAAACGAGAACCAGATGTCCTCTCTAAGCTCCGCCCACCGTGGTGTAGTGCCAGTCAGTTGGGTCATAATATTTCAACGCGTCATTTATTCTGATTTTCAAGTTCATTTATTTATATTTTTCGTAATGAACATTAGTAGTACTAAATCGATAGATCATTTATTGATCAAAATAGTGGAGAAATTGTCCCTCGGGTCATTAGCTGTGCGAGTAAAATCATTCCACCGTAATCTGTACCTTATCACCATGAGGTAAAAGCGATCTCTAAACTGAGAATTTTAGTGCAGTACAATGGTTCAAGCAGTACAACCTATGTGCCATAGCCCATTGTAGCGCCTCACTCCATGAAGCCAAGAATTTTAGCAAAAACGATTCGGCATAGTGCAATGTTCCATGCTGATTTTGAAAAGGTTTGCTACTACAGATTTCGCTAATTTTTCGCTCAAACCTTTAGTCGAGTCCAGAAAACAGAATGGCTCTAAAAATGGAAGGCTGCATCACTTAGAACGATCGCTAGCTAATTAAAACTGAAAGTATGTCCGAATTTGAAAAGTTTCGAGCCGAATTTCATCATGATTGCTGCTATGGATTTTTTTGATTTTCTTCCTTTCAATTATAAATTAGTCTTTCTTACAGTTAATCATAATTCTGGAGAGCTGCACTCTCGAATATTCAAGAACGAGTGAAAACTTGATTATTACACGTTGATTTAAATGCCCGGGAAATTCGACGTTTCTCTGTGGCACAGACCTTTCCCCGGCTCTCGTTTTTAATTTGACGGTTTGGTGGTCCCTAGCTGAGCGAAGATAATTTAAAATTCGCGCGCCCTGCTTTGATGCGCGCGAATTCAAAATTCAAAAGTGAACCTGATCAGGCAAGCGAAAAAAGGGGCGGAGTTAGGCGGACCGTTTTCGCGTTTGTCCGTTGTGTAGGGGCCGAGCTCGATTCCCTCTTTGTTCATTGATTTATCGTCATGAATTTCGACGTAGCTGTGTGTCTATCCTGACCTACTAGCTTTGCCGATCCAGTCCTTTGCTCCCTGCCTACGAAAAAGGCGAGGGTAGATCAAGGGCGCGACCCCAGTCTTGCTCACTTGTTTACCACTTATCGATCCACTTCCGCGAGCTACTAGCGCTTCCCATCCCTCGCTCAGTCCATTCTTTCACTGCCGCTCCCTGTTCACGCTCCCTTTCTTGCCTGTTTGACACTTTCTCCGCCTCGTGGCGCTTAACATCGCCCTCTGCCACCCATTTTTTCTCACAAAGTTTTTGTCGCGGTTTTGCTCATCCCTGATCATGTGTCGTGATTCGTTTCGCGATCGCTGCGATTTTTAAATACTTCCAGCGCTCCGACAAGCGCGTTCGATAGCCGATTTGCCAAACGGATGGATTCCAGCATGAGCAATCGCGAAGTGAAGAGAGCGAGGGAGAAACGACGAGAGTTGTGAGTTTGTTTTAATTTTTCGGCTCTTGCCTTCTTTCTGTGACGTTTTGAACTGCAAGTCCATTGTTTGGGGCGTTTGTTGATAGCCCAATGCACACAGAAGTTGGCTTACTATTCGCTAAAGTTGAATATTAAGCTGGAAGTGCATCGGATTTCCTCTGGTCGCCCTCGTTTCCGCCAGCTGCAGCCTCAAGCTGTGCTGTGAGTAACTAATTAGCTTAATTAATTAAAATCCAGTTTAATTAATTATAATTAACCATACTGCAGGTGGATTGATCCACTGGAGCTGCTGTTTCGGTGTCTTCGCCGCCTTGTACATCTGTACCGCGCTCTCGGAGGCGGGAGACGGCGAGAAGCTCTCTCTGTTCTTCGTAAGGCATCCCCCCACCCTGCTAGCATTAGTGATAAGACATCTCGAAAACAATACTTCGACAAAGGACGTTTCGAAAAGACTTCAAGAGCGCACACATCACTTTGGAAGTGGTTTGCGCAGCGATAGTATACCTTTTTCCTTTAATTTATTTATCAATTTCGTTTTTGCTCAAGCAGCTGAATAAGGTGATCATAGTAACATTTCATGAAAGCACGTTTGGGGGAAACTTTTTTCGACATGTCTTATCACCCCAGTAGTGAACAGGACGGCGCTCGATATGATGACATAAATTCAGAAAAGGCTGTCGTTCAACGTGATGAGCTTCCCAGCTGTGATCTGGATCTATATGGATCGAACACATCTTTTGAATTTTGTGCCCGACGGAACTGGTCAGCCATAACTTGTGTTCGCAGCATTGAACGATGATAAGTTGCAGCCCAAATGACTTCATTCGATAATGTCACGATCTCTGCTGCAATTATCTTCCTTATCTCGACCTACTTCATGAGCTACGACAAGCGTAATAGAGCCCTGGATTCAACTTGGACAGAGGCGAAGCTATTTATAGGGTGAGTCTTTTTCTTTCTTTTCAATCAATTATCACAAACGCAGCAAAGCTTGCAAGGTGTGTCTTTCTCTAGGGGCGAAATAGACTGAGTTTTTGGGAAAACGTGTGTGAGACGGATTCGAACCGGCGTCAGCAATTGCTCGCTTGTGCTTTGAGAAAATCATATCTCCTTTATTTTTTATCAATTGCAGATTATTCTTCGGTTTCATGTATGGGACGATGTTCATAGTGTACGGGCTAAACGCATACGGAGTAGTGCAGACGGGTTAGTTCCTGCTAGAGAGTTCGAACTACGAGAGTCGCCGTCTCTTTGTCTCCTGTACTCTCGACGCAACCGCAATTCACCGGGGCCAACAGTTGTTGATACTTTATCTCTTTCAGCGAGCCTGGTTGTCTACTTCAAGGTTGCAGCGCTGTTTTCCCTGCTCTTCTGCTTTCCTCATAACTGGCTTGGTAGGTTGTTGTTATTATTAGTATAATTATCATTATCGTTGGCACAACTTTACCTTACCTGCCGTGAGACCGAGCACGCGGAGTGTGAACGAGATAAGGACAGTCTATTCTTCCCTACCCCATTCTCATTCTACCTTATGCGCACTACGCGTGTTCGGTCTCACGGCAGGTAAAGTAAAGAAGTGCCTTATCGTTATTATCTATTGTTGTAGGCATCACTGATCCTCGGTCGAAGCAAATCTTCAAGGTCCTCGTTGCTTGCATTGTCTTGCTCTTTTTCATTGGATGGCTGACGGATATCGCCTCGAATGGTTCGTCAGTTAGTGTGAGGTGGTTAATGCATTGAAAACCATAAAAATAGGAAATGTGTGTGCTGTTAAGCTGGAGATCTGGGCAGGTCTCGGCAACATTTTATGTTCGTTTCTAGTCAGTTATCGTTCGAGAATGGGATACGGTTGCTGAAGCGTTCTACGGTAATCGATAACTTGCAGGTTCGATCATCTACCATGCCGACATTTGGATGATCGTTGTCGGATGCTTCTACGTCCTCTTTGACGTCATCGATTTTCTATGCGGCTGCTGAGTCGTCGCGAGACGCAGCGCAATCGATGGATACAGTAACCAAGTCACCCCTATAGTTGAATTGTCATCGAAATTATTGTCATTACGTAATTTATCGCGCACATTTCCTGCCCCAATTTTAATACCATACGAGTTTTAGCTGTACACTTTTCTTGGTTGCAATATATTGGTTCGTTTCACGCATTTGCATGTATTTTTGTCGATTTTGAGATACTGTTTGATGAAGCTTGTACTTTTGCGTCGCAAGTTATGCGCTGATGTGCTTACGAGTTGACCCGGAGTCCTCTCGGTATGGTATCTTGTGAAAGGGGCGTTGCTTTCGGTTGATAGACGGCTCGAATCCTGTTGTGTTGCCCAATTAATTGGTTTTTCCAACTTCGATTTCCATTGTCCTAAGAAAAATTTTCATGCTCTAAACTGTGCATACCCTTATTGAATGTTTGCTACTAACTGCATTTGGAAGTCCTTGAGCGATTTTTGACACCAATTAATTGGAAACTTTTTGCCAAAACTAATTGATTGGGCAACACTAGTATCCAGTGTGCAGCAACGACGTAGGTTGTTGTCGAGATATTTCCCAATTCTCTATGTGCCTTGATTCGTTCCGCAAACACTGTAAAATGTGAATATTTTCAGCGCTCCTACAAGTGAATTCGACCAATGGCGGACCCGGAATTGCCCAGAGACGAGACTGATAGTCTATTTACGGACCCGAGAGAAGAGACTGATGGTTCAATGGCTGACCCGGAATTGGCAAGAGAAGAGACTAATGGTTCAATGGCAGACCCGGACTTGGCAAGAGAAGAGACTGATGGTTCAATGGCAGACCCGGAATCGGCCAGAGAAGAGACTGATACCCCATTGACAGACCCGGAATCGGCCAGAGAAGAGACTGATACCCCATTGACAGACCCGGAATCGGCCAGAGAAGAGACTGATACCCCATTGACAGACCCGGAATCGGCCAGAAAAGAGACTGATACCCCATTGACAGACCCGGAATCGGCCAGAGGAGAGACTGATAGTTCCATGACAAACCCGGAATCGGCCAGAGGAGAGACTGATAGTTCCATGACAAACCCGGAATCGGCCAGAGGAGAGACTGATAGTTCCATGACGAACGCAGAGTTGGATGAGGCTGAGAGGCGCAGACAAGATCGGCTTGATTTGTGAGTTGTTCGAGAGTTTCGAAATAGAGATTGCATATTTTAATGTTAGATAACGTAAGGACTTTCACGCCCTCCCCGTCGCACTGTAGGGGCGTTTCGGACCGTAATTTCACTCAACTGGCCTAAAATGGAAGGCCGGGGTCAAAACTGGACGTTAGTTGAAGACTAATTATCAGCTGGGAGTCGATGTGGTTCCCTCTGGTTGCTTGTCTCGTCGGCGACTTCAGCTTGTTCTATGCCGGTGAGCGATTAAGTTATTAATCGCTAATTAATTAATTAATTTAGTTAATTAATTAATTTTAATTAATGAGCAAATTGTTCTTAATATTAAGGTAAAGCGTATGTAAACAATTGTTTAATAAAAAAATACAGCAGTTAATTAATTAACTAAATTAATTAGTTAGCGATTAATAGATTAAATACTTAGATCGGCTGGTGCTCGTATTCTATCTGACGGCAGGCCTCCTCTCCTGGTTGATTCATTTTCGCGAATGGGAAGTCGAGTTCTGGCTCTTTGTTACCCTGTTCGGTCGTCAGAATCTCGCGGAGCGAATAGTCGAGTTCAAAGTAAGCGAATCACTAAGTGCTTACTTAACACTAGTGTACTTACTAAGCATGTGCGTGCCACATTTGGTAATGCGTGCTAACAGTAAGGAGGGCCCACAACGATTTTCGCAGATCCCTAGAACACTTTTGGCACCTTTTAAGTTGCAAAAAAATATAACGATGAAACGGAAAAAGGAATTTGCCTGAACATAAGTCTTGGAGTTGCGTTAGGCGTGCAATCGTAGCGACCGCAATGGAAATTTTTTTTTAAATATAATTTACTTGTGATATTTCCGACAACGCACAATGGTATTTCTGAACACGCCGCAACCTTGACGATTGATGAATTATTGTGATTTTGGTTGTGATTAATATTTTACTTTTTAAAATCGTTCAGAAGTGGACCGACGTCGGTATTATCTGCTGCATTCCCTTCATGTTTTTCAAAGACGAACTGAAACAGATTGTGCAGATGAGCCTCGATATGTGGGGGTGGACTGAGACGCCTGGTTGGTTCTTTACTATTGGACACTAGGGTTGCAGGGGCGATGGCACGGTTTGGAACCCTCGTTTAGGAACACTCGAAAAAAATGTTTTGTGGTAATTCTAGGGATACGTTTCTGAACATTTAGAAACTTTTGTGTGATGAGGTTCCTAAACGAGGGTTCCAAAACGTTCCATCACCGTTGCAGGTTCGAGATCGAGATTATCGCACGAGACTGCCTTCCTCTCCCAATCTCGATCTCAATCTCGCGCGAGTCTCACGATGAGGGTGCGAGAACCTTGAACAGGTCGCGATTGGATCGAGATTGGAGAGGAGGTAGATCAGAGAGGCGAGAGAAAGTCATCGTGCCTTGTGCAGGCTCTAAATACAACTCTTGTCTCGCCCTCATTAGGTTCTTATCCGACGGTTTTCATCCGACCTAGTTCCCTTTCAGACCCTCTACTCACGACGTGGGACTATGTGGTCATCACTGCGTGGTTTCTGCTCTGCTCAGCCACTCTTGCCTACCTCATCCCGTTCTACTTTATGGTGTACGCGAAACGAAACCGCGCGATTCTGAAGGATATGCAACTTCTGAAAGCGTGAGATGCATGTTCATCTGTTGTTGTTGTTGTTGTTGTTGTTGTTGTTGTTGTTATGATGACGATGATGATGTTATTGTTGTTATCACAGGTGCGCGTGCTACTGGGTGCTCATTGGCGTAACGATGTACGTCGCTCACTGCGTGGTCGCGTCCGGAGTGCCGCTTGGTGAGTATTCGGGAGAGTCACAGCTTGAGATCATCGGACGGTGATGGGACGTTTACGAACTCGCGTTTAGGAACCCGAACAAAAAAGTCTCCAAATGTTTAGAAACGAGTTCCTAGCATAGCCAAAAAAATTTTTTTCGAGAGTTCCTAAACGTCCCATCACCCATCGGACCAGCCATAGGGTCCGGCTTCGGAGTATGAGCGCACTCTTGCTGTTGCGATCTAACAAGCATGAGTCCACTTGCAGACACGGTGATTGTCTACGCCAAGACGGTTGCGCTGGTGTCCCTGCTCCCAGTCTGCCCGCTCCTGTACGGTGTCTACGCAGGTACGTCTGTAATAGGGATATCAGAATGAAGAGTGACTCTCCTCATTTCACACACTCTCTCGCCTGCCTGATCGGTTAGAGAGTGTGGAAAATGAGGAGAGTCATTCTTCATTCCGAAATCCCTAGTCTCCAACATAGGCACCGGTTCTCCTCAATGTTTGGAATTTGGTAGGTCTAAAGCATACTTATTGAACTGTGGAGTCCAACATCAGGGGGGTATCGTCTCAAGCAGCTTGTGCTTTCAACTGACCAGCGTAAAATAATAGATTTGAACGTATAAATATGAAAATATTAATTGATGTTCCCCTCTCATAGGTCTCTCTCCTCGTCACGTGAACTGGGTTGCCTGCTTCTGGGGCATCTTTGTCTTCCCGGCTGTGTGTGGAGTCTGGTATCTGTTGCAGAATGGAATCTACCCCTTGAGTTAGTTTAAAGTCAATTGACAATGAGATGGAGATAATGTAGTTGAGATTGTTTCTAGAATCATTTTCAGATACGGTACGCACCTACGTGGACTACGGCAAGATCGGCGTCGTGGCCGGCTATGCGCTTGTTGAATGCCTGCTTTGGAATCGATAGTTATCGTCATCCATCGGATAATACAGTAACTTGTACAGTAACCTTGCTACTCATCTAGTTGAATTGTGATCGAAATCAATACGCTGCTTTGCCATTATGTTATTACTTTGAAATATTTTGTACTTGCGTCAAGTTTTAGCTCTGTGCACTATCCTGGATTGCAATATTCTGATTTATATTTCGCAAGTAATCTGTTGATTTTGAGATACATTTGAATAAACCTTGGAGCTTCGTTTCATAGTTGTGTGGTTGAAGCAAGAGTTGGTCCGCGCCCTCATTGATGGCATAGGCGATGGGCGTCGTACTGACGAGGTCCACCCATCGTGAGGCGGTTGGGCGTCTGCGACCCAATGGACCGAAACGTCCAACCGCGTATTTTCTAGGAAACATCCCATTCTAGTCTCTCACTAGCAGCTTTTCTATCTTTTCCCTACCTGTAACCTTGTTTTCGCTCTAATACGCGCGAAATAGTGGCCCCCTCTAGAGGGTAGATCAAGGGCATGACCTCAGCCTCTCACTTGCTCCTTTGTCATCACTATTCCCTCTTTGTTTATTGATCGAATGTTTCGAAATTTGATGTATTTGTGCGCCTATCCAGCCACTAGCTCTCTCTCTCTTCCTCCCTGCCTACGTGCAAAAGCGAGGGTAGATCAAGGGCGTGACCTCTTCCCTCTCACTTGTTTACCACTTATCGATCCACTCCCTCTCGCTCTCTCCCGCTTCCCATCCCTCGCCCGTCCATTCTTTCACTGTCATTCTCAATGACCGCTCCCTTTATTGTCTCTTTTCTCTGCTTTGGTGCCCTCCTTGTCAAATTGTCACGCCCATCTATCCCATTATCACTCTGGCTCGTGCGCACGCCCACAAATGCGACGTTTCGGCGCGTGAAGTATAGAAATGCTCTCATTTCCATATTTGTGTCATGAACGCATCTGTTTCTGTCTCTGTTTGAATTTTATCCTTGCTCTATTGTCGAAGTCGGAAGCGAACTTTCACAGCGAAACCTCGCCAGCGTTGCTTCGTTTTTCCGCATTTTCGCCAGCTATCTCGCCTTTTCTAAGCATCTCTTCCCCTCCCTGTATATAACGCCTTACTTTACGCTTAGTTGGGCTGTTTCTTGCCATCTGGACTGTCTGTTTATCGCTTTTTATCGGTTCCGGAAGTTAGGAGTTCGCTATTGCGTCACTCTGATCAATGCCGAACCTGGAACTTTCCTCGATCTATTTCAATCGCGATATTTTTTTGTGTATCACTGCGTTTCGTGATCTTTGCGTAAGTATGAATGCTTGCAGCACTCCGACAAGCGAATTCGATCAATGGTGCCTAACCCGGACACGATTAGCGACGAAGAACGTGAGAGGAGCAGGCAAGCTCGAAAGGAGTTGTGAGTTTGCTGGTGACAATTGTTTCGAAGCCCGGTTTGGCCGTATTTGTGATCTTCCCGAGCGTCAAGCTGCTTATTCTAGGCTGGTTGGCACTTGCACAGACGTGTGGAATGGAAATGATGGTTGTGAGGGCGTTTCGAAATTCGATTTGCTAAGTTTTCGCTCTGTCTTGCCTGTAAATCCCTTCACAGTGGGACAAAACGCCCCCGTCGCCATAATTTACTTTCCCTTCTTGCAAGCATGAGCCATCCAGCGAGAAAAGAGATACAATGCATCAGCAAGGTCAAACGGGTTTCGAAACGGTTGCCTGCATCAATCGATAATGACAATCAGCGTTGTATTAACAGCTGGAAGTCGATGTGTTTCCCTTTCATCTCTCTCCTCATTGGCAACTACCGCATGAACATTACCTGTGAGTGATTAATTAAGTAAAATTATTAATTAATGCTATTTTGATACGCCCCTGAGCGTCTTTCTTGTATCGACATAGGAAGTATCAATGTGACATATTAAAACATATTTTTATTAGTTAATTAATTTGTAGATACGATGTTCTCCGTGTACATGTTCGGCGCGGCGGCGGCCTGGCTCTACTTCGCCAAAAACGGAACCCCGGAGCAAGTGACTCAGTTAAGGGTAAGCATTCACGCCCCCCCCCCCCTCTCGGTGATAAGGTGCATGCCATACCTGTCCAGGACTGGCGGCGAGTGACCTTTTTGCGCGGTGACGGGCATGAAAACATGCGCTCGCCGCCGGCTTGGACAGCTATGGTGCATGCATGAAGAGGATGTGCATGGGCACCATCTACACGTATCTCATACGCAGGGCCACCATTGCTGCGGAACAGTGGACTGTAAACTACTCATTTCAGAAATGGGCTGGCCTCAGCAGGGTGTGCTACCCGGTGGTGTTTCTCCAGTACGAAACGCTGTACAACTTTGTAGAGAAGAAGACCGAGTTCTCCCTTGGGATCGAGGAGTGGATGAAGGGCGCTGGTTCGTGCTTCACTGAGTTTCTTCTTTTGCCGTCCCAATACCTCGGTTACCCCGCCTGTTTTGGGATGTGATGGTCAGAGGGACTACTTTGCCTACCCTCACTTCCTGAGAAGGGTTGGAATCAGGGCTGAGCCTGGAAAGGAAAGTACCATCAGGTTGACGATATCGGTGTCAGGCTCGACCGCGCAGTGGGAGGCATTTCTGATGTCTGCCGCTCTCACCTTCCTCATCCCCCTGTACTGCCTGATGTACGCTGACCGCGAGAGGGACGGACGCGACACGTGGCGCGTGATTGGGTGAGTTTTGTCTCTCCGAGCCGCGGCCAACCCTCAGGACCGACTGAGGACCGCCCGCAATGCCCCCCCCCCTCCCTCGACCCACACTCTTGTGATGCTCAGCCCGGGTCATTGAGGTGTGGAGGGAGGAGCGTGATCTGGTCAGAGGGGAAGTTTGGAGGAATCTACTCTTCTGAGACTGTAACTTTCACCGTAGCGAAACCGGTGAATAATTAACTAATTAATTGTTTTTAAACTAATTAATGCGTATTGCAGGATCTTCTGGGCCGCGATGATCGTTGCCGTGTGTGTGGCGCAACTCCTCGTGAGCACCAAGCAAGTGCAGTTTGGTCAGTCTGGGTCTTCGAGAGTGCGGTGGCAGTACTTGACATCAGAGGACCAGCCCTACCTGGCATATCACCGCCATAAGCTCGGTAGTCCTGGTCCAGTGGCGTAAAGTAGCCCCGGGGGCGTTGAAGTCAAAACGGGTTCGACCGAAAGGGGCGTGGCTTGAATCTCGAAATGGCTGATCTCTGATCTCCTTGCAGAGACGCTGACCATCATCGCCAAGATGATGGCGCTGATCGCAATGTTCTCTGCCGACTTCCTCTTCAATTGGAAGGATGGTGAGCGATGAGGAGAGGGTGCGTGCTAGACGCGCCGGGTAAGAGACCGTGGGGAGAGGCGAATCCTCTACTACTTGGGTGCCAGTGGTCTATCACCCGGCGCTCATAGTGCGCCCGCCCTCCACCTACGTTTACGGCGGTACATGTAGGTCGATTCACGCAGGCCTCTCGACTGTCCAAGCGATCGCCGTTCCCTGCGCACTCTACCTCCTTGTAACGCCTATGATGTATTGCGGGCTCTGCTATCTGGTTGAGATCAAGTATTCCAGGCATCTGGAGAGTATGGGTGAGTGTATAACGTCAGTTCGCGATCCAGAGCGGTTACGGTATCGTTGACTACGGTAATGGATACGTTTGCAGATGATGTTGTCTTGGTAGTGGACGTCCTCAAGCCCCCATTCGTGTTTTGTGGATTCCTCTATGACCTGGCGGGGGGCACGTTCGCACGCCAAGTGCGCAGAGAGCCGACTGCCCAAGTGGGTAGAAACGCGCGTGGCAGGCGATAGATACCGTAACCTGCCAATCGATCGTTACAGTAACCCAGGCCCGTTTTTAGTTCAATTTTGCCATCGAAATCAATTGTCCATTTTGCCATTTTGTGATGCCCCTTACTGATACGTTTTAACAATTGGTATTGACGTTTTAACTGTACTTTTCGTTGTTGCAATATGGTGTTTGTATGTAAGTTTCCAATTTTGTGATACATTCGGATAAAGGTTGTATTTGGGATTCGAAGAGTGGTGAATGGTTGAGAATACGAGTTGTCTGATGATTTCTCGCCTCAGTATCTTGTGGTGGCTCCACGCAAGCGATACCCCCTCCCCGAACATGCGAAATCGGGAATCGCCGCACATGCCCCTTTTCCCTACAATAGCGCATCGTCGGCAGATCCAATCCATACTTTCGCTCATGCAGAACGAATTCACACTTCTAGAAACTCCTCGAGCCTGCTAGAATGAAAATGTTTAAAAGTTTCGCGCGCGTTCCCGTGCCCGATTCCCTTCTTGGATCCGCCTTGTTTGCCGCTTCTCATTGTCAGTCCCCCCCCCCCCTCTGCCCCCACCCTCACCTTCACTTCTCTATCCAAGGCTTTTTTCTACCGAAATCAAACCTTGGCTTGAATTTCACGTTGCGCTTTTTTTACTATCGAATTCATTCCGATTTGAAGCTCACTCGGTTGTTCACGAGTCTGATTTCAACTTTCTAGTGCTCCGACGAGCGGATTCGACCGATGGCGGACCAGCAAGTGCTCGAGGGGCGACAATCTCGCCTGGAATTGTGCGGTTTTCGGGAGTTTCCTTACTTAACGGACGTATTTTCCTTACTTCACGCCCTCAAGCTCTGTCTAGAGGCCCATGAAGTAAAGTGATGCTTTTTTTTGCCATGCTTCATGTTTCGAACAGTGATTAGCCGTCAATGTTGCCTCTAATTAGCTCCATTTCCGTCTGGGCTATCGGAGAATGAAACAATGAAGCAACTAATAGTATTGATGAGCACTAATTAATGCTTAATGCAGTTGCTCAATGCACTAATTCTAGCTGGCAGTCGATGTGGTTCCCGCTGGTCTGCTTTCTCTTCGCCGGCCACGACATGGACTACATCAGTGAGTGATTAATTAATTAATTAAATATATTAAATATTAAATAGTTAATTAATCAAAGCTCAAGGCGCGATGCTGTAGAAATTTGCACGAGGAAAGTGCGTAACTTTTTGCTTCCTTTTTTCTGGGTTTCTCTTCTCCCACAAGCACCTCTATGCGGTTTCCCAACTATGTTGTCAATAACTGAGCTATTGCAGATGTGCTGTATGTCTCGTACCTATTCATCACCCTCCCTCTTATCCAAATCTTCGTTCTGCTCAGCTTCTGCGGATACCCGCGACCGTTCGACGTGATCTTTGTGAGTTGCACGGCGCTGGGGGGGGGATGGGGTGTGCTCTAGACGCGCCGGGTCATGCTTGTTGGAGAGAGGGTACCTCCGGTCTTCTCACAAGCTATTCCGAATGGAACCATTCATAGGACACTCAACATCAAATAGATCCTAATTGACAGCGCGAGATTTCGCTGATGTCGGGAACTGGCAGATTAGTAATTAAATTAATTAATTATTAATTAATTGCAGAAGTGGACAACGTGGAACATGCAAGTGATCGGCGTCCCTCACCTGCTGGTCAACTACCCGCGACAGTGGGGTTGCCCCGCATGGTTGTCGGATAAGGAGTGGCTTAGCGAGCATGGTAAATATCTGGTAATTTTGCCTGTTGTAGTGATCTGCTGGATTATATTGTTAGAGAAAGGGCCGTGCAGGGCTTTACGGAGAAAAAAAAAGAATTTGGGGTTGCCCCGCGTGGTTGTCGGATAAGGAGTGGCTTAGTGAGCATGGTGAATATTCGAATATGTTTGTTTGCTTCTAGAGTTCTATTGTACATTGTCGTTAGAGATGACTTCGCGCAGTGTTTTTTCTGAGAAAAAACGCGACAGTGGGGTTGCCCCGCGTGGTTGTCGGATAAGGAGTGGCTTAGCGAGCATGGTAAATATCTGGTAATTTTGCCTGTTGTAGTAAAGGTAAAGGTAAAGTTGCAACCACAATCAAGGCAGTTTTACTGTCGTCGTGAGACGACAAACCTGGTTGGGTACACCGGTAAGGCCGGGTACTGCGAGACCTACGTATCCTGTTGTAGTGATCTGCTGGATTATATTGAAGGTTCCGCGCAAATGGGAGAAAACGAAACAACCATATATAACGGCTATTTGCAGGTCCGATCTCTGCATGGGAAGACGTGATGGTGTCTGCCGCCCTCACCCACGTCATCGTGCTCTATCTGATGCTGATCGCCAGGCAGTGGAGGGACAGCAAGATGATGGCCGGATGGTGAGTTCGCACTGCGTTCTATGAGGCGGGAGCGAGAGAAAAGAGGGAGAAACCGAATCACACTAAGCAATTGGCAACGTTCCCATGGGGCGAATCCAGAACGCAGTGTGTTTCCTGACTGCTTTGCATTGTTCTGGAAGAGACGGTTCATGCTTGACAATAAAGGGACAGCAAGATGATGGTCGGATGGTGAGTCTAGCTTCATTTTGTCACTTTCGAAAGTGGCTGTTTTTGCCTGGTCGCCTGTTTTCAGGCTGAAAAGGTCTATCTCGGGGCGAGTGTCGCAAAGTAGAGTGTGAAAAATTATAAAGTGCATTTTGCTAGTACAAGGTTTAACATTAATTTCACTTCCTGCTTTATTTGCATTATTTTTGTTTCGAAACGCTCGCAAAGGCCGTAGAACTGTGCGCAGTTCATATATATTACAGTTGCAGGTAAAACAATTTTGCGAGAAAAGGTCAAGCAATCTCGATCGTTAATTTTAATGGTGTGTTCCAGTCTCAACTACGTGCTCATGGGCGCGACGTTCTACGCAGTGCACGCGGCAGTCACGGCGGGACTGGTGGAGATTGGTTGGTTAATTAATTAATTAAGTTATTAAGTAATTAATTAATTAATTATGTTAGGAACTAACGAAACTTCAGAGGACATGGTCGTCTACTTCAAGGCGACTACGCTGGTCGCGCTGCTCTTCTGCGCGCCGCATCTCTATCCTGGTTAGTTGATGGATCATACGAAAACACTTGCAACAAGCAAGTCGTCAATGTTCGATACTGACAATGAGGGTCTACGTATCCATTTATTGTGAACAAACTCCGCCTACTTTGTGATGGCGCTAATTTGTGTGTTTATAATTGGGCGGATATTTAATTATTTCTCATAACGCAGGTCTCTCGGCGCGCCGCTCCACCGTAATCTTCGCCCTCTTCGCTACCGTAGTCCTGCCGGCAGCGCTCAGAGGAGTCTGGCTGCTGATGGAACACGATATCGCCTCGAGAGGTTGGTTTATAAATAGTCAGTTGTCGGTAGTCCGTAAGTCCTGCCCCTTCTTGGCACGCGCTCCCGCAATTTAGGGGGTGGGGGAGGGTCGTGACGGCAAACTTGAAAATTCAATCGTCGATTGCAATCGGGGTACTGTATCTCGGACTACGGTAATCGATTGCAGACACGATAATCGCCAAGGTGGACGACTGCAAGTATCATCTGGGCGCGTTCTATCTGATGCTTCAATGCTGGGAATCGCTGCTCTCGCTGATGGATGGAAAGAAGGACGAGAGAGTCGAAAGATTGGAGAGACTGTACGAGTTCGACATGGATGAGATTGAGCTCGACTAGGCGTCAATTTTGCTATCGAAATCAATTGTAGTCTTTGCCATTCTGTGATTACCCATGCTGATATGTTTTAGCAATTGAACAAGCACACATGCATATCGTTACGGTAGCCCTTCTTCATTTAATTGTAAGTTCGATTTGTGCTGTAAACTGCATCTTTACCGTAGTCGATCGGTTGTTGTATTACCTTGGTTGTCATTGATTGTTACTTGTACAGTAACCTTCCAATAGGGTCGATAGCTACTAAAATCCGTAGCTAATTAGTTTGTCATGTGTATTTCCATTGAGCGATGATTGAGATATGTTTGTACTGTTTATATTTATCTTTTTATGTGTGGACTGTCGATATTGTGATACTTTGGTAAAGGTCGTGTGCTTATTTCCGTTGTATCGTCGATGGAATATTCAACGAGTTGATTTGCAATATCTCTCGCTCATGTACCTTGCGTGTGACGGTGAATTGGTGATGGGGCGTTCAGGAATTCCCAAAGATGACGTTTGGGAAATCCTATTCGTTTTGTGTACCTCTATCTCTCTCGGGAAGGGCTTTCCCAAACACCGCTCATCGGGAGTTTCTAATCGCCCCAACACCCTTAAATATATTTATTTATTATTGAAGTTCAAATAATTTGCAGTGTCCATTCGACAGGCTGATTCGATGGACGGCCTCACCAAATCATTGTGAGTTTCGGGCCGAAATACCGTTACCGGACTATCACGGACGAGCGTTTGGATCATGTTCACTAGTGTGCTTCAAGAAACGGACACACGCGGCTAAAAAAATAGTGGCTTTTGTTGATGCTGTGCTGCCAATGTGATGTGAAGGTTTTTCGGTACACCATATTCCTCTCGATGAGAAAACAACCACAACTGTCAGTTAACAAATTTTGGTTCGAGGACCAAACGGCTAGCTGTTGGGTCTATGTGAGGGATGGGGTATTTGATCTGGTCAATTGACGATTTCATCCTTTCCAGCGTGACGCTGCTCGCGCTGGGCTTGTGCGCCGCCATCGTCGCCACGGAGGCGGCACTCTTCGTCCCCACCCTCCACCACCTGGTCGCGCACATGAGTGAGTGTTCTATAGATACTGTAGCCCCTGAGAGTACGGTAGGGAGTGGTGGGCTAACTTCTGCTAATGCGGAGGGGGTCCAGCAAAAATACGAAAATGTAAACTCGCAAAATTTTCAAGCAAACAATTTTGAAGTCCGCATTTTTTTCTTTTTTCCGCAATCTGATGACCTAGCAGATTATTAGCCCCTCACTGACGATAGGAATACTGTAGCCACGAAGAGTCATTTTCGTGAATAAACAATAGTTTAATTGATGATGGTTTTTGCAGTGATCTACAGCGGCGTAGCAGTGCTGACCTTCCTCTGTTTCATCATGCTCTATTCGGCGGCCGGAGCCGGCGAATACGGACAGCGAGTAAGGAGGGATGCGGTAGTCTATGAGGCTACGGTAGTAATACTGTAGCCGTGATGGGGTACTGTATTCGGTAGCTTGATCGATTATCGATTTTTCCAGTTGGTCAGTACGGTCGTGATCGGCTACATTGCGTTCGCTCTCATCTACGCCTCGCATAAATTGCACATCATGGGCGACGAGAATATCAAACATGGCGGGTTTTTTCGGGTTACTGTACTGTAATATGCGGCTGTATCGATTGAAGCCTAAACCATGAAAAAATCCTGCTATCTGATTCGTTTTTTTGGTGGTGGTAGTGTCGTGTTGTGCCTGTTTCCAAATTGCGTGAACGTCTATTAATCTGGTCGTTTAGCAGTCCTACTGTTCTGGGATTGCACTCGGTCGGCGGCTCTCGCGCTATTCCCGCCCTTCTTGGTCGTCCTCTTCCCGAAGAGTGCTGCAGCCGGTGCAGCTCGTGCAGCTCGAGGACGGCAGCAGAAGCAGAAGGAGCAAAAGGAGCACCCGCTGCTGCGGCAGCAGCCGCAGCCCGAGCGTGGTGAGTCGGAACCACTACTTGTTATCGTTAGTAATCGCTTGGGTTGGCAATTCGGCGTTTTCGGCGCCGAAATCACCAGTCCCTTCATTACGGCGCCGAAATGAATACGAGAGGCGAGGGAGAGGGATTTCACGCGCTCTCGCTCTCTTTTCTCTAACCGCCGTTGTCTCTCGTTTCGGCGCCGAAATCTTTTCCCATGCATAATGGCGCCCTTATGCTGAAACCGTTTAGCCAACCCTAGTCTATTCCTAGCACCTTTACTGTTTCTGTTTGATACGTAACCTAGTTTCGCTTCACGGCAAGTTAGGCGAATTTGAAACAACCGCAACGCGCGCTGCGAAGTATTGCGTCAGGGTTTGCAAAATCATGCGAAACCCGCCCAGGTGCCTTACCCGTCGCGTCTAGAGCGCGTGCTGTTTACATATAGGATAGCCTCGTCTTGCGAAAGATGAGTGACGCCTTTGCGAAACAAGGGGTTCCGATGCCTCGTTAACCAACGTTGTCACTCGATTTGAACGGCGCGTCGCGCGGGAATCGCACGCGAGACGCGGTCGTTCTAGGTTCACGGCTCCACTATCGTAACGTGCCGTGGCTTCACATTGTAAATGTTAGAAACGGTTAACAGTCAGCAAAGCAACAGTGCTAAAATTATTCTTGACAGCGTAACCAAGCACAGAAACTCCTCGGGATTTCAGGAAAAACGAGATCCTATAATTAGTAATTAGTAATTACGATTGATTTCTACAGGCGCAAGTTGCTGGCAGCAGGTCAAGCAGTACGTGAAAGTCGTCGGGTCAGTGTGGTTTTGTTAATTATGTTGATTAGTTAATTAATTAATCAATTAATTAACTATTAATTAATTATTTAGTTAATTAATTTGCAGCTTCGCGGTGATCGCGTGCGTCTTGGGAGCGGCGGCGAGCTATCTGTCCATAATGGAGATCATGTCGCCGCCGGGTGAGTGGTAGAGTGCGGAAAACTCTAGTGAGTGGTAAGTTACTGAAACAAGCTCCGCCGCTAGCCGAGGCAATGCATAGAATTACAAACAACCCTCGCATACCCAGAACTGCTGATTTGTTACGACATTGCTTGCAAGGACCTGATTTGCTCGGTACGTGTAGAATTCACTGGTGAAGTGTTTACCATTCATCCTCGTCCATCGTCACTGAGTTACCGTATTTCTAGTGGGAGAGTGAAAGACAACCATTGTTTTTGGGGAGCTCCGCAAAATGTCGCTCCCGTTTTAGTGTTTGAGGAGTGCGTAATTGCTTGTTCCCCTACAATCAGGTCAGAAACGTGTTCCAAATCGGGTCAGCAAGCAGCGCTTCATTGAAGAGTAAACTTGAGTGTTTCATCTCTGCTCACTTGATCTTTGATCTCTGCACTGCTCAGCTGAGGTGACGGGTATCCTCTCGTGCGCCGGCTGCCTCTTGCTGTCCCTCTTCATGCCCTCGATCGTCTCAAGACGTGAGTTTACTGGGAAGCAAAGGCCAAATGATTATGTTCCAAAATGTTTGTAATGTGGGTCAAGTAGTCGTTTCTGGGTACTTTTTCGATCCAGAATTTCGAAAAATGATGAGACGGTTAGGAGCTCGCGTTTAGGAACGTCTCAGAACAATTGGAAACTTCTTTGTTGAGATTTTTGTTGACATTACGCTACTAGGCTGCGAAGTTCTCACAATCAGCGAGAAACCTTCAAAGTTGACGTGTCGGCACTTCTATTAATAACGTCCCGTTAGCGTGCAAATTTCAGACGAGGGAGTCTTCACCAACGCCCCGCTTTCCGTGATCGTGTCCGGCGTGGCCTTCCTCGCGTGCGTTGTGGCTCGGAAGGACTTCACCTACGGTAAGCTCCGCCCCCTTTTGACCACGCCCCATTCTAACGTTGACTCAATAGCGCGTTGACTCAGTCTTATTTTGCTAGTCATGAGGTTCGCTAGCTGAAATCATCTGGAGAGACCAACTGCTATTTGATCTTTGAACTTTGCAGAGACTTGCATCTTCTCAGCCAACATGATTCGCATGTTCCATGTATGGGCTTTGATCTCCTGGTCCGGGCGCGTCGTCACACATGCTGATTGAGAAGGAGGGATTACGGTAGTCAGAGTACGGTATCGATCGACGATGATTACGGTAGTTCGATTATTACGGTGCCTGATTACTCTCACTGCGTGTTGTACTTTGTGTCATTCGTAAGTATATTGTTTGGAATTGTAAGCATTCTTGTATTTCGCTCATCGATTGTGTATGCATCTTTAAATGTCGTGTATTTGCAGCTCACCTCACTTAAAATTTGAATAATTTGTCAGTTTGGAAATAAAGCTCGTTTTTAAATGAAGGAATGAAATGGTGGGAGAAAGAGTTGATCTGAAGATCTCTCTGCAAGATACCTTCAAAGTTGTTGTTTCGGCACTTCTCTGAATCTAGCCCTGGCTAATCCCAGTAAGTATTCTAGCTGAACGCTGAACAAGAGTGCTCGTCATTTTGACTGCTGCACTAGCGATATTTCTCCCTTTTTTCCAATAGTGATTTTAGAGAATGTAGAATTATTATAGCAATCTTTATATTAAATACGTTCTCGAATTAGATCTATCTTGCTCTTGAACAAATCACGAAACAGCGGATAGGAAAACTATACTTCTAACATCAACGATATTCAGTTACTCCACGTAATACTTCGATTACTTTTTTTTATATTTCAATTAACTAAATCAATATTGATTCGATATTGATAATTCTATAGTTCCAGGATGGCTGATGAATCGCAATTCACTCTTCAATGGGATATCAATCACGCGATTTTCGCGGTCGCGACTGAATCTGGACGGGCTGAGTCGGATGTATTCACCAAGGGAGGATTCACATGGTCGGATTCTTTTATTTTTTATAATATTCATTTTTGTTTTATCAAAATTTGCACCCTAAATTATGCTTCCCCTCACTCACTCTCCTCTCTCACCATCACTCACCGGGGCAGTGCGGCAGTGTGTTTCACTAATGATTACGCTCTTGTTTTCATCGAATGATTTCAGGGTGATTTCTTTCGAGCGTCGTGACGCTCGAGCCATGTACCTCTTGCGGTGTGGAATCGCGCACAATCGACTGTGGAAATGCGACGCAAATGTGGAGGGAACGCACACTGGCTATTTTAACGGTTACCGAGTAAGTAATATCAAATTATCGATTTGGTGGTGATGAGACGTTGAGAAACTCACGCTTAGGAACCGCACATTAATAATGCTTTCAAATGCTCTGAAACATTTTCCTAACATGTCTGGCAATTATTTTGTCCGATTTTCCAAAACGCGAGTCCTACCCGTCCCACCACCGATTTGATGGATACGGAAATACGATTCAATCTCATTATAGAAAGGCCGTAGATTCTGCCAGGAATATAGCATCCATGACCTGCCAAATTCGTCTAATTGGAAGGATCTATCCGAGAAGGTACTTTTGTGTAATTAAAATAATAGTAGTTATAGAAATAGAGAATATATTAATAGGATAGTAAAATAATTAAAATAATATTAGTAAATCAATAGTGTCCTCACATGAACTCAATTATGATATCAGAAAGTACACTTACCTTTACTGAAATGAAGGAAATTGTATTGTTTTATTCTGGTTTATTGAAATCATGATTTTTTTTCAGTTTCTCGAGGACCCAAAGTTCAAGAAGACAGTGATGTTCAAAATTGATATCGTCAACGTTGAAGTGTTAGTTTTCGTTGTAATTTTATCGGAACTTCTTGGATATCTGGCCCAGAACATCAGCTCGTATTGGCAAGACTGGGTGGGAAATGAGAATGGTAGGGATTGAATACTCTGTAAGCGAAGGCTGGGCCAGATATCCAAGAAGTGCCATGTTATCACTATCACAGATATTTGAGATTTTGAACTAGCGCCTAACTAATTGGCTTGCTATTGTTGAGAAATTAGAGAGTGTGTACCAGGCGATATTCACTTTGGTTGCAGAGATGAGCCGCTCACTGATTTGACAGCACCGAACGCCATGAGTAACGTCGTTCTGAAGGTCGGACAGGAGAAACTCCATGTGTCCAAAGAGGTTTGTTGAAATTCGCGTTTAAGTAGTACCTTGTCAGTTACAATATCGAAAATCTTTATGAACCCCTCCTAATCTCATTTGAATTCCCGCATTTCTCCGTGCTGCAAGCGTCTTGAAAAAATGGTTGGGGTAATTAACGCTACGCCAAACAAGTTTCGAGCAGGTTTCCTCTCGGGGAGCTGAGATAAGAGCCGTGGAAAGTAAATTCTCGAATTATTTGAGTGAGAAGTGGAGAGGAATTTGAAAATGAGTCCTAGTTTGCATTATTTTTCATTTCTTTGTTTTGCAGTACCTAGCCTTCCTTTCTCCTGTATTCTGGACTCTTTTCTTCGGAGAATCGGACGAAAAAGGAAAAGAAGAAGTTGAAATCGAGGATGTTGTCTACGAGGTCAGAGAGGAATCTTTTAGGAATCAGGGGTGTGAAAAAAGTTTCACGCACTCCTCTTTTCGCACGCTCTCTCGTCTGTCTGGCGAGAGAGCTTGGCGAAATGAGAGTGTATGAATTGTTATTTTATAATTATTGATTATTTTTCAAGGAGTTCCTCGACCTCATGCATGTGATCTACCCTGGAGGAGTAAAGCTGACGGGTGATTTCGAAATCTTTATTTATTTTAAAATTAAATCTATTCAGACCGCATGGTTCTTCACATTCTGAAGCTTGCAGATAGGTTCCAAATGAAGGTTTGTCTTGTAATGTCAGGTTTAACTAGGTCGGATGAGAACAGTGGGATAAGAACCTACTAGATTAGAACCTAATGAGGGCTAGAGACGAGAGTTATGTAATAGACGGAATTTGCAAATGGTTCTCATCCAGTAGGTTATCGTTCGAATGTTCTCATCCGACATAGTGTCGCTGAAGAGGTGGATTGAGTTACTTTAACAGTATGATGTCTCAGGGAGTGATGGCAAAGGCGGAGGCTTATCTCATGAGTGCAGAGAAATTCGAGGACAGATTAGCGATCGCAGAGCAGTACAATCTCATGGAGCTCAAAGTAAGCCTCTGATGAACTTTCTGGATATCTGATCTAGCTCAACAGCTCTGCTTCGAAAGAGATATGGGAAATGAGAATGGTACGGATAGAACACTCTGTGAGGAAATTCTGGGCAAGAAACCCAAGAAGTGCCATCTTTGAAGCGTTTACTTTCAACTCGTCTGTTGCTTTCCTATATCAAATCATGATCTTGATCCGAGACAAAAAAAAAGAAATAACGAAAAAATTTTCGTCTGTTCGCAATCGTATTTGAGTGAAAATACGCGTAGATATTGTATGAGTTTGATAGAGCTGATATTGTCATCTATCAGGACCATTGCCTGCAGAAGTCGCAAGAGATGGTTAAAAAGCCCAAGGTCAGCGTTTTTTAAAAAAATGTTTTGTCAAGTCCTCAGAGGAGATGCCAAAATATATGAATTCCAGCCTTCTGCCGATACTGCGAACTACCCTGCAGAAATGAGGGAACTCATTGAGCAGATGGAACTATAGACTAATCTCGTTTAGATGACACCAAGTCACTCCTATTCTGTCTAAGTATTGGTCTATACCATTCTATTACTATCGTCGTGCATTATTGATTCATTATTTGTGCTTTCTCCTTCTTTCGCAGTAAATTACGTTCTTTTATTGATGAGTGATAATGTGTGTATCGGGTAATGAGAACCGCGACCATATCTGATGTTTCAGCACGTGTTGAATCACAGTGATATGCCCCCCCCCCCAAATCGGTGATCTCGAAAACCGTAGTTCACCATTTTTCAGGATGATCGAAAGCTCTGACTACGCTTTCCATTGGAAAATCGCTGATCCGAAGGTTTTGCTAGCATCAGGAAAAGCTGTTTCGGAGCCGTTCTATGTGGGAGGATTCAAGTGGTACGATGTTTCTTTATTTAAAAAAAGACACCTTGCAGGCTTGAAAAGCTTGCGAGAACGCATTTTTTTGGTTAGGGATATTTTCTAGTGAAAGCTATCTTCGAATGGCAGTGATTTTCTAATAAAATGTGCAGTAGTTCAACCATTTTTGTCCTCTCATTTCGAGTTCTAGGCTTCGGATTCAGAGTATCTCTAACTTTTGCAGGAACGTCGAGATTCAGAAGGACAACAAGTACGGCACGTCGTTCGCCCTCGTCTGCGAAGACGTGGAGAAGAAGGGATTCGCAGACAGCGAGGCGGTCGTTGATTTCAAGTTGGTCGAGGCGAAGGCGCCAGACTACCCGGAGACCTTTGGAGGACCGGTAATGTTAATGCGCTCATCAACCCGGGAGTTTACGAAGTTCCGTGGAGTTTACAAAGGGATTTATTTCAGAGGAACTTTGGAGGACCGGTATTCTTTTAGTAATTTTAGTCACTGATCAGTAGTTGCAATTCTTCTATAGAGAGTACATCAAGCAAGATTGAAATAAATCAATAATGCACTAGCAAATTAATAGTGTTCCGAATTATGCGCTAAACGAAGTGTTAACAAAGCTGAGCATTGCGCACAATATTAGTTTGTTTTCAGAGAAGATACAAGCTCTCAGTGAGTCCGGACCGGGAGATGTTCACTTCCAATTCGTGCAATCTCTCGGCGTGTCACGGTGGAGGGGTCAGATTTTATATAAGGAGGGGTATATCCTAAAATACAATCCTAAAATACTTGATGGCTTTATGCAGTGATCGAAAAGCGATGCCGGAACCACTGTGTCGGGCACCTATACGTGCCCGAGAATTGTCGACATCTGTCTACATCTGCCCCGTTATGCTGATGTAGGCTGATGTCGACAGGTGGTGCCCGCATCTAGGTGCCCGACTCTGACGTGCCCGACGTTATAGACATGCCTCGTTCTGGACGCGACGGGTTTGCGACTGGGGAAGAGGCTAGGTAAAAGGGGCGGGGCTTCGCGTCCCTCGCAAACCCGTCGCGTCTAGAACGCGGCCTCTCTATAACCTCGGGCACGTCATGTCGATTTCGACATGCTTTTCGATCACTGTCTTTATGCTTCGATTTCGCACACTTGCTCTTTGGTTCGCAAAAGTTGAAGCAGCTTAAACTGTCCAAGTACTTTAGGGTTTCTAAAATAGATATCCCTCCTTATATAACTTTTGTTGTCCCATTATCAAATTTGTCGTATTCCAGATTTTCGGCAGACATGACAAAGTGACTCTGGAGTTTCGCATCAACATCATCAGATCAATGAGGTTTTGTTATTTATTTTCTTTGTTTTTCTTTCGCACGGGGGCTCATGGGGTGGACAAAATGACGGCCAGCGAAATTCCATTCAAACGCCTCTTCGCGCGCATCACCCATACCGTAGTTTCCAATCCGTTTGGGAAATCAGCGGGGGGAGCTCCCTCCACTCTGCTCATCATAAGTTGGAGGGTAGGCAAGAGGGTGCGCTCTAGACGCGCCGGGTGATAGACAGGCGAGAGAGGGAGAGGGAGAGGAGCTGCCTCTCGCATTCTCTCCCCGGCCGCTCTCTGCCCATTTGCATTGTATGGCGGCGGCGCGCATGAGCCCTCGTGTTTCGGTTGGGCGTCATTCTTTTAGGCTTTTTGTTCGGGTTTAAAATAAAGTTTTCACCTTTTTCAGAAAACCCGAGCAGGAGTATACCGAACTTCGCTGGAATATCACTGATACGAAGGCTGCATTCAAGACAGGAATCGTGATGCCGTCTGCTCTCTATTTGGACGGATACAGATGGTGTGTTTATCATTCCCTCACTCCCCCGCCTCCTTCTCCTTTCCCTCTCCTTCTCGCGGTGGCAGTGCTGCGCTAACCTACGCAAGTTTGCTCAAGAGAAGGCGTAGTGCGTCGAGAAATGATTCTTGTTCAGAGGGGAAAATTAGAGTGCACTTAAGGACTGCCGAGATCCACCCGAAGTATGGGTCATTCACTCTCAAATGTGAACACGTGGATAAGATTGGACACTGGGAATTCGCAGCTGACGTGGCGGCAGTATGTGCCTGGGAGGATAACAGGCTTCATTTCGGAAGAATGGTCAGCCATTTTCAAACTCCGTCTAAAGTCTGTTTCATTTCAACCGCCACTGCGGCGGATGAGATCTGTTTCGCAATACCGTCGATGTCATAACGGTTGTCTCGCCTCTCGAATTGCTCATCCGGCGTAGTGCCCGAAAACCACTTTTCTTTTTTTATTGGAATTTGAATTTTTAATATACTGTTCTCAGACAAGAATGGTATTCACATCGAAGGATAACTGCACTAAATACGATTTATCCCCTGCCCAACTCCCTCTGCTTGATAGAGATCATTTCCATCCGGTAATTTATTTTAAAAATTATTTTTAGAATATTTGAAATTTATTAACTTATGTTTCAGTTCTCACTGGAATTCCGTATCACTCACGTCAAATCGACTGGGTAATTCCTCTTTTTTTTACTCGGTCATCCTAATTAAATATTATTTCCAGAAGCAAGTTCACTGTTCCCAACAGTGTGAGCAACATCACTCTGAAGTTTGGAGATCGGGAGTTGTATCTAATGAAGGAGGTATGTGTTGTTCACTCTTTGTTCATTTTTCTAAAATGAGGCAAAGAGAAGGATAATAGTTGTAATTCTGCGCAATTTTTCTAATTTTGCATCCGCGCACTTTCCAGTTTCTGGCCGTTCATTCTCCCGTGTTCATGAAAATATTCTTCGATGATCCTGCCACGAAAGGAAAGGATACATTGGAGTTGGAGGATGTTGACTATGAGGTCATTGATTAATTTCATCGCATGTCGTTAGATAATTAGCCCATTTTCAGGAATTCAACGACCTCTTGCGCATTATCTGCCCCGGAGCAGAGACATTCACTGGTAATTTTTTAAAAAAATTACTTTGTTCTGGGCTCGTCAAGATAATCATGTTCAACCACATTCTGCGATTCTCCTTGGACAAAGACGCGGGATAAATATTTGAAATTGACTCGAAACTTAAACTTATGATCAGATCGCACAGTGCTTCACGTTCTCAAGCTGGCCCATCGATTCCAGATGAAGGTTTGCAACTTTTTTTGTGTTTTTGATTGTGAATACATAATATGTGCATACCCTGTAAATTGCTTATTATTTCTTTTTTTCCACTCCTCTCGGGATCGTAGCTAAGATCAGCAATGTTTCCCTATCGTCAATTTCTTTAACCTAATCTTTGACCTCCAAAAACAATGAGATAAATTGTTGTATTTGGCAGAGAGTGATTTCGAAATGTTTGAAAATTAAGTAGACAAGCACGAAATTCGACCCAAGGAGACATAGCCGCTTACAAGCGATCTCGAGGATGCAAGTTTCATTAAAATCGAGCGATGCTAGTTCAGATCATTTCCATGTGAGTAGTACTCTAAACATTGTCTTGCTTCCAGGGAGTACTTCGTCGGGTGGAGGAGTATCTGCTGCACTCGAGAGCATTCAAGAACATGATCGTCATCGCGGAACAGTACAAGCTCAGCAAGCTCAAGGTGCGATGCGAGGGGGGGGGGGGGGCAGGGTTGCTGCCAATATTTGAAAATCGGGTGGATCTGAGGTTATCGTGGGCGAAAACGGGTGGGGTTCATCCCAATTTCTGGTGGGTATTGATTGAACGATGCCCACGTATGATGCGAGTCTACCTGCTGATTAAGCGTCTCGCAAAATTCTGGGGTTGGATATTTGGCAATGACAACTAGCACAACTTGTCATTGCAAGTGATCTACTTGAGTGTCGAAGAATACATTGGTAACTTGCTTCATTTTTTTCAGGACGATTGCGTCTGGAAGCTGGCCAAGTCTCCGGATTTGCTGAACAAGTTGAAGGTTGGGTTTTGGATCGAAAAGTTTCTAGGATGAATTTTTAATGCAATGTTTCATTCTTAATGATATAAGGAGGTCCAAAGCTCAGACCGGGTGGCTCAGTGGTTGTGTGCCAGGAATGAGATACGAAAGTCACGAGTTCGACTCCCCGCGTTCTCAGATCCACCCAAACCAAGGGGGTTAAGAAATGTTGGTAGTGGTTGAATAACCACAGTAAAGAAATCCCCCACCACGTGCACACAACACGGGCGGTATAGCCATGCGCATAGGTCGCTGATTACTCAGGACAGACTGAACGCTGAATTGGCTTGGGGGTGGCAGAGCCCGCCCTTGCGTGGAACGCCTAACACCTTT
>LS516524.1:125359-145719 GCA_900490845.1 Pristionchus japonicus | reverse complement strand
ACGTGTCCCTCTTGTTTACACGTTGACCCCTTCCTATCTCCCTCTCTCTCCCTTCCCTCTCCTACCCGCTGGCTGCGCTCTCTCCATTCCCCATGCTCCCTCGTCTCTCTCTCTCTCACCTGGGAAGGGGTCAACGTGTAAACAAGAGGGACACGTGCGATTTCTCCCGCGATCTCGACTCACTATTTCACTCCAATCTCGAAATGCTGACCAACGATTTTGATGAAAATTTGGATTTAGAATCTCCTCATCACGCCGGTTCGATCTGTATAAGTCGCTCAGCCCGCAAATGCCTGAGCGAAAAGATCGATTTTACTTGTTCCCTATTGAAAATTATGAAAAATTAAGTTTACAGGCGTGATCAGCATCGAATTCTACCCCAGGAGCCACGACAGCTTTATTTTAGCGGCCTCGAGGGCCGAGTATCACACACGCCCCCGATTTCGACGCGACGTCATCTGGGGCCGGAAAAGGTCCAAAATCAAAAATGAGCATGCTCATCGTCATCAGCACCCTTAGGAACCTCAAAGCACACATTTTCAGAAAACCGACCTTTCTGAGCTGTGCCAGCCCTTGACCGACTCTCTCGCGAACGGCCTCATATCTGAAAGTGGCGGATCAATAATATTCTCTACTTCACTAGAAACCCTGATGTTGATCAATTGGGAGATATACAAAGACGGAAATGCAGTGGGGGCAAAGGGGAGAAAGGGGCGGGGCTACAAATACTTCCTAAATTCCGGACGGAGTCTGTTTCTTCTTCTTCGACATATTCCCGAACATTCCCAGGAACTTCTTTGGTGGTTCCTTCTTCGATTCTTGATGGGGAACAGAGCCAACATCGTAGTACTTGGGAATGGGAGGGGAAGGGCAGTCACGGAAGGGACGAGAGGGAGGACGAGAGGAGGAGATGGACTCCCAGACGGATAGAGAGGGAAGGGGAGAGGAGGAGGAGGGAAGACTGTCGGATGAGAGAGATGAAGAGGAGGAAGGATCGTGCCAGTAGGGTCTGAATGGAGAGATTAGAGGGAGAAGAGAGGAGGGACAACGACAGACTCTAAGAGAAAGCACAGAGACATGCATTGACCATACGAGAAGCATGCAAAGAGAAGAGAAGCAACACGAAACAGTTAGTCTTTCCATTCTCATCGGGAGACGAGAGATGGAGAGAGACAGAGAAAGAGACATGCTATTCTATGCGGTAAACTCACCAGGAATACTCGCTTCATGGTTATGTGAAGCCTTTGATTATCCCGCTGAAACTCGCTTGATTTCGAATTGAAAGATATTTTTCTCTAAGTTTTCCAATGCTCAGTATGAAATGGCATATTTGTGCAGAAGTTCCGATTTGGAGGCAATTATTTAGTTTTCGGGTACCTGTTCCTATAAGTTGTAGCTGTTCTCAGCTGCAGAGGACGGTCCAACGGAAGATCGGACTGCAATGGAGTCAGTTATCGATTGATTCTTCCTCGACTACCGTAACCCCGATGGATCGACAACTGACTAGGCGGTGGCGCTGTTCTTCTAATGCTTGGAGTCCGCCGCCAGAGAGTTGACTCGCGGCTCGCACCTCCTGAAGGAAATGACTCAATTTTGCTCATTTTCATATTAAAAAGTCAGTTGGCAATCAAAATCAATGGACATACCGTATCCATTGCTCTCGAAGGGGTCGCCTCCATGGAGGGACCGCGGCATACTGCTACCGCGAAACTCGATCTCAAACTGAAAGGGGCGGAGCTTATCGATTGATTCTTCTCCATACTACTCGCACAATACGGGGAAGCTAGAGTATCGAACAAGCTAATCAATCAATATTCTAGATGACAAGAGGCTGCAAGATTCTCGACACGAAAATCAGCATCGATATTCTCGATTACGGTAGCCAGAACGAAACACGCTATCGATTGATTGGTACGATCGTCCAGCGTTAGATTGAGGCACAGTAGGCAGCAAGAGAGAGATATCGATTGATGAATTCTAAAGACTAGTATTGTGTGTGTTGTGTGTAGTGTTCGGTGCGAAGAGTGCGAGATTTCTCGTGGTGTGATTTGCGAAACGGCGTCGCCTACACGCAGCTATCACACACCGCACCTCAGTCAATGGTGCTTGTGTTCTCTACTACGGTATCATTCAAGAAAGAGATAAAATATTGATCGATCGAAAAACACAGCTAAGGGATAAAAACGAGAATGGACTACGGGTGTGGTATCGATTGATCCTGAGGGCAAGATGGGGTCCCCACACGCTGGACTACAGTAAGAAACGATACTGTAGAATATGCAAATAGACTAGGCAAGAGAGAAACTTACGCCGCTTCTCTGTCTTCTCTTTGCAGCTATAAGAAGAGAGATAGAGATCAAAGATCAAATATCAATCGGACAATCGAGAAACGAACCTTCGTTGCACAGACGAAAGATGCAGTGACCAGTTTTGCAATCTCGTTCATGAGATTCTTCGTTTCTTGGATCACTGAATCCACCTGAACAGGCAACGGTGAAGATCAAAGAATAGTCTTCGAAGATCAAAGATCAAAAACCGATCTAGCGTACCTTTGAGAACGTCGCAGCCTTTCCTACAGTCGGACTCTTCACAAGCACTTGCAATTGCTGACAATGGATCGGAATCTTCTCCAAAATCGTCGCCAATTCACTCTTCTCTGCTGATCCAGGAACCTGAGAAAGGCAGTTCACGATCAATCTTCTACCGTATCCGCTTACTTCGTAGGAGAATTCGCGCACTGTCTTGTACATCTTATTGGCTTGTTCAGCGAAGAATTCAGCCTGGAATGTTCAGTTATCGATCGATAATTCATTCTACAGTATACCTGAGTGAACAGATCGTGGGTGGTCTTGAGAGGGCCGTCGCCTCGAGTGAAGAGGTACATGTTGTACGCCATCGAGGACATTGCCTGACAAATTCGAAACTCATGTGCAACATTTCTATCAACATGTTGTTGCAACAGCATTATGCTCACTATGAAACGCATCTTTCTCTCTGAAGACTGCATATCTTCAGTTGATATTCGAATGAATCTTCCAAATTCCCTTACTTTAGCTCTCTTGACGATATCATTCTCGGCGTATTCATCCCACTTCTCAGCCTCTGCATCCACTTCTGACGTCAACAACTTCATCTCCAACCCCACTTTCGCCATCTTCTGCTGGTCCTGAGACGAAGAGAGACTACGGTAAGCAGAAGAATACGGTATCGTGAACAATTCGTGAAACAATGATATTTTCTTGAATGAAGTGGGTTCGCTGGCTCATTGATTCAAAAAATTGCGAAAATTCAGAAGCAAATTTCAATAGATCCAACTCTACCCACCTCTACATCGAGAGTAATCGGCTTCGATGGTTTCTGCGTTGTTCCGTGCTTCTGAGAGAGGAGATCGATAATATACCGTAACCATCATCTTGTCATTCATACTGTAGGTTGTTGTATCACACCACGACGATCAATCACAATCACATCCATTTATTGGTATAAGTAGGAAAGGGCACACTCACGGCACAACGAGATACACCATGCAAAGGGTATGGAATATTATTGCAAAGTAATGAGGATGAAACAAAGTCTCTGGTTGGGGGGAGGAAGGCAAGAGGTCATGTGAGTTGGAAAGGAATTATGATCTTTGATCTGTCTAAGTAGAACATTTGGGTTGATAGCACACAGAATGAGAAGTAGAAGGCATGCAATTATGACCAGTTATGATACAATACTCACAACGATTAGACTACACAACAAAGGGATGAATTCACTCCTCTAATCTATCGAGAATAAGACTCATTCGATACTCGAATTGTCTCTTCTCCTCCTCTCTTTCCTCCCTCTCTCCTCTTCCATGTCTCAACACCACTTCTCCTCTCTCATCTCTTCCACTCTCCTCCCTCTCTTCTCTCTCACTCTCCTCTCCACTCCCATCATAGAATGTATGAGTTACTTCCTGACTCTCCCTCGATCTTTTCCTCATCGTTCGAGGTGGTTTGGGAGGAGGAACGAGTCTATCTGTGGATGGGAAGAGAGCGGAGGAAGGACCGAGATTGCCTCGAGAGAGGGAGAGCAGGTTAGAAGCAGATGAGATGAGAGCGGGTGGTCGGACTCTCGCTATGGAATGGACTGTGGATTGGAGGGGTGGGGAGAGGGAGGATGAGTGAGGGGAGGAGGAGGAGGGGGAGGAGGGAGAAGGTCGTACCCCTGGTCGAGGGAGGGACATGTACGCTTGTCTCTCTGCTGCCAGTCGTCCATTCGAGGCGGCGTCAGATTCCTTCGTTAGGCGAGAGAGATCGTTGAGGATCTGAGACCACGTGTCACAGAACACCTGCAATGAGAGGAGATTTGTGAATAGGTTTTTGCCATCTCGAAACGCGGATTAATCATCACCCCAAGTGACCAACGAAATATCAAAACTTGGTAAAACGCCAATTTACTAGACTCGATTTTCAAACTACTGGGAACGCTTTTGTCGGCTAGGACAAACCCTAGAGGACGAGGATGGTGTTTTTGTTGTTCTTCAGGAGAGAAACGGGAATTCAGCAACGTCCCAAGTGTCTTATGAATCTTCTATAGCTGGTGAAGCGCAAATAAATAAGACAATTTTCACAAAATCTTTGAAAAAATGTGATGAATATTTGAGAGGTATTGAACGGCAGAAAGATCTAAAATCACCCCACTGACCTCTAGATTCTCTCTGGCGATCCTACTCGATGGATGCATGCAGAGGGTTCGACCAGCGAGGAGAGTCTGTAATTGAGAGGGGGTTCGTTCCTGGGATTTCATTAGCAAGCTTTCACCTCATCGAATTGGAGTCATCCCTTTACCTAAGGTTGCTAAGAAACATGGAACAGCTGCGTAAGCTAACGAGAAAAGGAACGAAGAAGGGGCTTTCGTTGGCGAAGGACTCAATTCGATTCCCCAGCTGTTCCAATGAGAAGGGTAGTTTTTTGTGGAGGGAAGTTACACCTTCGTCATGACCGTTCTCGATTGCGAACGAGCACCGATTGAGATTGAGAATCCAGTGAGAGAGAAAAACTAACCAATGGTGCGAATGCCCTCATATTCCTCTCGCAATGGCCGGTGCTCACGTGCAGTCCATCCGTGATCGAGATGTGGTGGAGGAGACGGCACACCTGCAGTGGGAGGATTAAGGGGTGAGTTTTTGCAAGAAACGGGAGAAGATCATTGATATGCTATATTCAACCTCGTTCTACATAGTGGTTGTGACGATAATGTGTCAAGCCAATCCTTTATAGTTGGTACACTGTTTTTTTAAATGAGCAACGGGCCTGAATCACTCCATCATAAGTCTAACTGTTACTACATCCTTATTGAAACAAAACTATGCATTTCTCAATTAAAAGTTCGCAGCTCACCTCCTGCATGTGCTCTGCGTGCTCTCTGAACTTGTCTAGATACTTCTCCACGCCGTCAATGTCCCCGCTCACCGCGCACGCCTTAATAGTTAATTAATTAGACTAATTAGCGACATAATTAGATAAATATCTCACCTTGATAGACGACATGAGCACTTGGTCTTCGTTGGCGCCGAACACTTCCGAGAGCTGAAACACAATAAATAATCCTTCAGCCAATCAATAATCCGCTCCATGTTTCACACCCCGTACAACTTCTCTACCGCTGACTGTTATGCTAGTAAACGACCAAACGAACGATGACAATACTCAATCAATCAATACCCTCCTTCTACCGTACTACCCTACCTGTTCCATGGCGACAATCTGCAGCTGCTTGCTCAGGTCTCTCAGTCGTCGATTCAGCCGCTCTACCGTAACCTCGAGACCCTCGTTCCGCATAACGTCCATCGCGTCCTGCAGGGAGGAATTTGTTACCGTTTCTGATCAATCGATCTCTACCGTACTCGCAGGTTACTGAATCTACCGTACTCACATCTCGACTGGAGACTTCTGGCTGGATGAGGTTGGTCATCTCGAAGCGGCACTCCTCCAGGAAATCGAGAACCTGTAGTAGGATTGGGTCAACTTCTATTTTCAGCCGTGAATCATGCACGTTTCTGTGACATTACAAAGTCAGAATAGTTTGATTTGCAATGATGGCAAACATTTCGTATGTTCGAGGAAATAAACAATTATGCATTTTTTTCACGTTTACATGACAGATTAGACCTGATACAGATCCGTTTCACGGAACCCTCTAAAGATTACGAATATCCGTTCGGGTAATGAAATTCTCTTCCATTCTTTCAAAATTTACAATCCTCGAACCACTTCATATTCTCGTTTCAACGCCACTACGAAGCCCATTCCACCCATCTGAGTACGATTGTTCACACTGTTTTCGAACTGACACCAAAAAATGTCTCACCTGTTCCCTGTGATGGTGCGTCGTGTAGGCAGAGTCAGTGAAGTCCTGGGTGAGTTCACAGAGGGCGTCGATGGCAGACACGAGTCGCTCCCTCACTCCCGTCCCCACCCGTGACGTCATCCGAACCATGTCCAGCATCTCCTGCAAGGGAAAGGGGAATGATTGTTTTTGTTTTAGAAGAAAGAACCCGAAATCAATCAATGAACGCTTTCGAAAAAGTATTAGCCATGTCTTGAAACGCAATACTCCCATTACACCTGCCAATAACAACTAGCAAAAAAAATAACAGAATTTTCATACAAGCATGACCTTGTCGGATCCATTGATTGACTTCTGCCAACACTGTTTCAACCATCTATCGAAGCACGCAACTCGCGGGAGCCAACATTCATCAATCTCCTAATCCCCACTCACCGTCAACTGCCTAATGGCAGCATTGGCTGTCAGCTGGATGCCGATGTCGAGTGGTTCGTCGGGGTTGGAGGGGCAGTATCTGTGAATAGAGACGGAAGTCAGTTGCATTCCTCATAAATCAAGAAGATTTTTTCTCAACGTCATGTTCACCGTATCGTTCTTGCAAGAGTTCGGAGATAGAAGATGTAATGATGAAACGTGCGGTTGGCAAGCGAAAAGGAAACAGATGGAACGAGAAACTCTCCTCACCGATCAGTCTCGATGGGCAGGACTCCGTCCGAGATGCACGTCGCGATCAGTTGGAGGGCCACTCGCATCTGGAGAGGAGGAATTGATTCAATGCTGACCGGAATCATGACTAGATCATTGCGTCCATTCGAACAACTATTTAGCAACCGATTGAAACACGGTGCTTCTTAAGAAAAAAAAGCATGTGCAATCTATGCGTTGGTAGAATCCGCACTAGATGGCATATCAAAAATATCCATTTGAAAGAGTACGTAAACACCGATTGAAACATGCCAATTCCAAGCGAAATCGAGAATCTTTTGATTTACTATTTGCGTCAGATGGAAGGAAAATGGAACCACTGCTTGCAAATGAAGTTTTAGTCAATTCGTGAATCATTCCCCCTCTGCTCACCTGGTAGAACACTCCGTCCCTGCACTGTCTCGCACTCTCGCTCTCTGGATGTCTCAGCAGACACTTGGAGGAGGTGAGGAGGAGCATCGTCGTCCGCTCGAGGGAGGTTCTGAGGAGGGAAGGAGAATAATTGGGGTTTGAAACAAGCAGTTCTGAAAGATGTTGCGGTGAAACATCGAACAAAAGGAGTATTATTTTTTGCTGCACCATCACATACTTCTTAAACGACTCTTCATATTTTTTGTGTTCAAGTGGTAACGATGAAACGATAATGATCTCCTTTTAAATCCGACAATGGATCCTTCACGTTGCTCATCCGCTCTCTTCTATTATCAAAAATAACAGTATCCCTCACCTGGCCACTCCCATCTGTGTCCTCCTCTTCTCGCTCTTCAGATCGTGCTGTCGATCGCCCGATCTGAGGAAATTCAATCACCATGATTTGATTTTTCTAGAGAAATTTAACCCTTTCCAAACATTGAAATCATTACATTCAAGAAACCTTTGACCACCCCTTGAAACTCCCAACTTCATGGCGAAAAATAAACAATCCATGCCGTTTTAGTTAGGACCCCTCAAGTGTTCGGACTATTAATCGAATACTATGACGTAAATTTTAGCCTCTTGTTGAAACACTCGATTCCCTTGTCAAAATAACAATAAACCTCACAATCAGAAACGATCGACACTCACCGATGCGCCAAATCGACCATTTCTCCTCCGAATTCCGCGAAGATCTTGACGAAATCAGTGAAGGATCGCGTCGTTTCGAGTCGAGAGAGTGAGTAGGCAACCTGCGAGGAAGGAGTTGCAAAAGGGATTCAAGTTTCGCTGACATATTTCTCTTTAGTTACAACAATCAACCACAAGTTTTCTCCATGAAGAAAGGAGTTTCAGACCGCATTCAAATCTTCAACGCGTTGTTCGCTCATCACTGGTACCATAGAACACATCCAACAACAATCTTCAAAAAATATTTTGCTGCTGGATCACAGAAATTTTTTTCAAGTACGAGATTTCCAAATATCAAACAGCCCATTGCAATTCAGCTATAGTCTCCTTTTGAAACCCCTCCTCACCTTATCCTCTGCCCTCACAATCTGCTTCACGAGCACTCTATCTGCGAGGAGGAGGACGCGAGTGACTGAGGAGAGCAGCTGACGAGAGGCACGCACGATCACTTGCTGTAACGATGGAAAAGGGTAATTCTCCAACTTTTCATACCAGCCACATTTCTGCCCCACGTCTTCTCTATAATCAATCAGATCCGCAAATGTATAGTACTGCTTTGAATGCCTCTGCACAATAATACTTCTCTACTGCATGACAGTAGTGATGTGCCAATTCTAGTCGGTGAATTCGCGTTCACCTATCGGTACAAACAATCAAGATTCACCAATCCTCAATGATTCTTACAATCTCTTCGACAACAATCAATCCTCCCCACCCTACTCATCCCTCACACACCTTATCAATGGCGGATTCCGGTCCGTTCATTCCCTCGTTCGGCATGCACGACAGATTCGACATCGATGCTCCTGCAACGAGATTTTCTTAGTTTCCCCTGATTTACTTTATTTTCTTTCCCCCACTTCCTCGCTCGAGTGAAGCACTACATTCTTGTTTTGCTTATTCTGAGCCGAATTTGTGCATAACTTGTGTAAAACAAGGAGCGTTGATCTTCCACCTCCTTCACTCTTCTCTTCCTCAATCATCCCCCTCAACACCTTCACTCATTGCTCATTCCCTCATTTCCACCCTCGGAAGGAAGTTGGAAATGAACGAGACAACAACGACCTCATCTTCATTCATCTTCAAACTAGACTCTCCCTTCCTCGTCCTTCTTCCACCTCTCCCCCAATATCCTCACTCTGAATAGAGTAAAGAGATGGAGGCCGAAAGAGAAAAGAGAGAGCAAGAATGGGAAAACGAGTAATAGTATGCCATGCCTCCATATGGCAGATGATGTCATGCTTACTCCAATTCTTCCCTCGTTTTCTCCTTGATACGTCTCTCCCTTCTCTCTCTCGCTTCACTCACTCCAAATAAGTCTCTCCCTCTCTCCTTCGATCTCTCATCTCTCTCCACTCAACAAAACACATCTGCACGATGCATACGAAATTATTCGCACAGAATCATTCTTTGGGGAGGAAGAAAACGTCACTTGCAGAATTGAGGCCCCGTGGTTTGTATATGAAAATAAAAAAAGAAGGACATTCAGTTCAGTCCACATTGCGGGCATACAAAAAAAGAATTAACGCATCATCCCTTGTTGTAGTTTCGCAAAATTCGTTGACTTCCAGTTTCACATTCGCTTCAAGTTCATAGAGCATTACCTATTTCCAATAATGAGCACTTATCCCATTATCAACCCCCAATCCTACATGACCCGGAATTCACGAACCCTCCAACTGCAGGCTTCATCTTCAGATCTTAATTCGGAATCAACCACTTATACCGATCTAGTACAGTCTTTCCATAATCAACCACCTATCCTACCAAACCGTACCCTTCATCATCAATCAATACCGTACTCACCGGCCAGTCTCGCTTCATGGCACGCGTCGTACATCTCTGGCTGCACGTCGGGATTCTCGTCTGCGATCGTCTCCCCGACGGCGACGAATCGCTCGATCGCCGATTCCACCGCCGATCCCACCTGGAAGACGATGGGTTACGGTAGCTCAGGGATCGATCCATAGCCTTCAAATTCCTTTCGCTCCCTAGTTCCCGTTTCACCGATCACGTACCATCCCTACGCTTCTCAGCTTGCTCCCGATCTTAGAGTCGTTGATCCTGCTCACTTTTTCGCACTTTTCAGTCTCCCTTTGATCATTGGAAGACCAAAGAAGGCGGAAGAAAGGGAAGGTGATCACACCTCTCCTCTCCATGGTGATCTACCCTCTTCTCCTCTCTCTTGAGCCCTTCTCTGGCTCTCTTCCTTTCCCATGCTCGCTCGTTCTATCCAACCGACGAGAGAGCACGGGAAAGCAAGAGAGTGGCCACTCCTCGTGATGATACCCATTGGGAATTCAGACGAAAGGACGACGTCGTTTTCGACGTTGTCAACGAGGAATCACAGAAGAAGAAAGGAGAGGAGGAAGGGAAGAATAGCAAAACAATGGACCTGCTGTTTCACGTTTCAGTGTTTACGCAAGAGATGTGTGCTGGACCCGAGATCAATTAACAAGGTGACCATTCCCTAAAAACACATCAAAATTTTTAGCGTTCTGTTTCACGTTTCTGGCATCATACAAGATAAATAGATTGCTCCCGAGATTAATGCAGTTGGAGGTCTCTCCTTCAAAAAAAATACACAAATCGAATTCCCTAGCAGTTTGTTAATGCCAAGTAAAACAAACTTCCTAGCCTTATTCCCATGATTGGGGTCGGCTGCCCTATTTTATACGTACTGATGCGGCGGGACCTAGCCTTTTTCCAGTGGCCTGGCGCTGACGATACCGTTTCCGGAGGGACTTTTTTGTTTGTCGTGTTCGAAACACTACCAACATTTCTTAACCCCCTTGGTTTTGGGTGGATCTGCACCGCCCGGGAGTCGAACCAGCGTCCTCGTGTTTGGTACTCAGAGAGCACAACCACTACACTAACCGGGCGGGCAGTTTGTTAATGCCAAGTAACTCGTCGAATTCATGCATCGGCATCATGTCAAGATCCCAAGCAAACCAACCCTTTCAATCTTTCCCAGCCTCGGGTAATACGAGAAAAAATGTCTAACTACAGCATTCACACTACGAGAGCATTTTAAGTTCCCACATGGACCAATACTTTCAATAGCACCAATGGGCTTCCATTTAAAACTCCTCACCTTGAGTGCAGCTCGGATCGCCTTCTCACTCCTTCCCTTCGCGCCCATCAGACTCTCCTTGCAGTTGATTAGCGTCGTGATCTGCAATTAGTTAATTAATTAACTGATTAGCATAATTATCAACCATTCTCCCTGACATATCTTCCCATCTATGCCCCACATCATCCTCACCTGTATCAGCGGCATTGCACTCCTCCTCCACTCCCAATCTCCCCTTATCCTTGCTCTCTCCCTCTCTCCCTCCATTCCCTCTCCTCGCAGCATCTTCTGCAGTGCCCCGTTCAAGTCCCTTTCGCACTCCCGCACCTGCACCCTCCGGGGTACGGTACGGTGATGGGAGGGTACGGTAAGGGAGGCGGACGATCGATTGTGATGGTGGATGCCACTGGAGCCGGGTGACCAGAGGGACGACGAAGACGCAGGGGAGAACTGCGGATGCCACTCCTGGCTGCGGTACTGCTGCAGCGGCTGCAGCTGCTGGGGTTGTTGCAGGCTCCGATAAGGGAAGGGTTGCTGCTGCTGCAGTTGCTGCAGGGTCGCAGGATACTGACGTTGCTGCACGTAGCCGCCATATGCTGCAGCCGGGGAACTGTACCCATGGGGAGGGACGGGTGGGGGTAGATCAGGCAAGGAGTGGCGATGCCTGAGATGAGGATGCTGATTGGGAGGAGCGAGTCGACCGGGGGAGAACATCTTGGGTAGTCTCCCGTTCACGGATTATTGAGCGAGGGTGGTCTGTGGAATGGTATGCGGCCTGCTATTAGACGGGAGTGTGTCTGGCGGGCCTTGCCTTGGAGAGACGAGATGATGGAGAGATGAAGAGAGAAGACGGGGAAACGACAGGGGGACTGGGGGCCAGGTCTGTCGAAGAAGGAAAGAAGGGGAGAAGGGAGAGAATGGGGGAAGGTGAATGGTCTCAACTTCTCCTTCTGCCTTCTAAGGGGGATGACTCTGTCCTCTTCACTTCATCCCATTCGAGAGGGCGTCTCTTCCTCTTCTCTCTTCGAGTGTTTCCAACCCCTTCTCTCCACCTGAGTGGCATGGACTTAGTCAAGACGAAGAAGGGAAAGGAAGAAGTTTGAAACGAAAACGAACGAAAGAAAAGACGATTATTCGTATTTCGAACTCTAACGAAGAGAAGAATACGCGTCGTAATGGAGATACGGGCTAATGGGGGAATATACGAGACAAAGTCTTCGAAGAAGGCAAAGTCATCAGGGGAAGAGAACAGAGATGGAATGGGAAGGGAAAGGCGGGAGAAGGGGAGGGAAGTCAACACAAGATTGACTGCGGATGAGCACTCAGTCTATGAAGGAGAAGAAGAAGTCACGGACAGACACTGATTTAGATCCTCTTTCTTCCCTTGTAGGAGGAGGACTGTCAAGACTAGCAAGCCGACGCCTTTTTCTTCCGTTCAATATCTGATCGGTCAGAATAACGATAAAACATGGCAGACGAAAGAATCCGTCTCTCCTATCCACACATTCTCTCATCTACCAGAGCCACTAGAGAACATCTTACACGAGGAGAAGGATTCTGAGCCCTTGTTGAGGAGGAAAGAGGAAAAGAGACTGTTGTGAGACCGGGAGAATTCCGGCGTTCCGCAGTCTCTCACCATCACATCACCACAACTGTTTTTACAGAAGGGGACCAGAGAATGGGGAGAAGAGGAGGAAGGAAGACCAGAGATCTCGTCGGAATGGAAGAAGAAGCAGGCTTTTTCTATGATGAGAGAAGCGGAGAAACTGCGAGAAAACACACGGCAAAAATAAGAGAACACGGTCTTGAGCACGTTTTGAAAGCAGAGAAATGGTGGCAGAGTGTTGATAGTGTTTTGTTTTCACGCTTCTTCTGCGCAAGTGATGAGTGGTCAGCCAATGCCAATGGAGAGGAGAGAGGAAAGGAGAGAGGGGAGGAGGAGCTTGCTCTCCTTCATCTACATGCTGTATCCTCTTTCCGATAGCTCTAGAGACTGCACGAGATTGAGAGAGTCAGCTTATTGCTCTAGTAGAGATATGCATGCCAGCAGAAGGAGGAGAGAGGGGGAGAAATAGAATATTCGTCAAGTGAGAAAACGAGGCGCGTAATTCAATGAGAATGGCGGGGAAAGGGCGGGACGGACCTCTCGGTCACACTATTCATCCCAATCACGTCACTTCACTACGTCAACGACCGTCTGAGAGAGGCCAACGATCAGAGGAAGCCTTGAAGGCATCCAACCATCAACGACACCCAAAACACGCCCCGACGCATATGACGAGAGCTCTTATATGGTCGATTTGCAACTGAGATGGAAGAGTAAATGGAGAAGGTGGAAGGAAGTGGGAGGGAAGGGAGGGAGGTGGACCTAGGAATAGCATACCTATTCGAGGGAATGGATTGGGGGAGAGAGGAAGCCAACTTATGGAATGTGACTCCAATCAGGGAAATGATGGAGAGAGATGAAATTGCTAGCTATAGATAGCTGCAGTATGGATAAATATTTTCGCAAGCTCTCCTCTCGCATCGCTACAAATATTGCTGATCTTTCATCAAACACAGCTCATGTTCCCCTCTTGCATCTCATATCCGCCTATATGAGATGTGGGAAACTCATATTAGAGACGGAGGAGGAAGAGACGGAGTGAGCAGAGATCTACTTGCATGGAGGAAAGAGTAAAGCGCTGCAGTCTACGACCGCCTCTCTCAAAGATTAAAACTAGGAATGAGCTGAGAAAAATAAGGAAAAAAACAGCAGGCTGCAGCCGCTTCTCTTCTATGCTTGCTTCCTTTTGCATGAGGAAAGGTTGCTAATTGAGTGTGAAGGAAGAAGGAGAAGGAAAGAAGGGAGAGAAAGAGAGGGAGAGGAAAGTGAGAGAGAGAAAACAAAGGAGATACTCGGCCATTTATGGAGCGGAGAAAGACTATCGTCATTGTGGAAGGAAAGGAGCAAGACTCTCTCCATTCTGCATACACTCTCACTTCTCCAACAGACTAGATAGAATGGAGGTTGGAGAGAGGGCGACCATTGGTCGAAGGCAGGAGGAAGGAGAAAGATGGATGGAGACTGCGGTGGAAACATTGAGTGATCTACCGCCACATGCAAGTCCTTCGACCTTGCAATGTCACGTCTCACTACCAACGCATATTCAACGAATTTACCAGGCAACAATCCTGCCTGTCCTTCTAGAATTAAAATAACTATCAACAATGTGCACATTTGGTGTACCATTTCAGTTACCCTCCAACTTGAATGGTGATGCTTCACCCCTTATCAAATACAATGAATTTCCCACTTCACCAATTGTCTAAATCATCCTGTTCCATAAACAATCTTCTCACCTGCGATACCAACGGGACAAGCGTCGATTCGATGGACCTCGTCTTGATCTCGAGATTCCTCGGGTCGAATCCGAGTGTTCCTCCCACGAGACCCGATTGGTTCTCCGCCCCCATCATTCCGAGCCCGTTGTGCAGCATGAACGGAGGCAGACCTGCGAATTCATAGAATAATGTTTCTTCTTTTTAGTTCTCTGCTCCGATCAATCACAAGCTCCCAACACCAACGTGGAACGCCCATGTTTCACAAAATATTCATCCCGTTAACTTATTGAAAGTTCTAATGAGTCTTAGACGTACTTCCAATCATAAACCAGCATCAAAAAGCATTTTCACATGGTATTTATCTCACCACCTTCTTCACAGCACAACAGCCCAATCAATCCATACCCCCTCAGTCCTACCGTACCTCCATTCTTGGCGGGAGCCCCTCCTCCTCCTCCGCCTTCTCTCAGGGTCGACGAGCCTCGATCGGCCAGGCCGATGCTCTGCATCGAGTGGCCGAGACGCCCCAACGACTCCACCCTGGCCTCCGTGGTCCTGAACGGAAGATTGAGTACGGTAGGGCATGGTAATCGATCGATCAGCAACAATCCGCGCAAACACGGCAAATACACCAGATGGTAAGTGCAAGAACGTCTCTTTTTGCCTAATCGCAGGGCGTATTCGCAATACGGAGAGCAGATAGATGCGACGAGAATAGAAAGAGAGATGGGAAGGAGGAGGAGAGAGTTGTTGCACCATTCTCCCTTTCCCCCCAAAGGGTCAAATCGAATCAGTGAACCCCCATGCATGAGACTATGGAAGGCTAAAATTGAGCCCACTTCCAGCATTACTTTCTCTATAATCTATTCGAGCAGGATCACAATAGCACCGAACAATAATTCATAGCGCATGAAGTGGTCTAGAGAATGGAGTTGGACAGGAAGTTGGACCGCCAGCCTCATCAATACTCGGCCCACAGTAACTAGCGTCTAGTTGCAGTTTTCTCCCTCCGGAGGGAGGAGAGGGAAGAGAGGGTGGAGGAAGGAATGGAACAACAAAGAAGGACTTTCTCTTTTCCTCCCTTGAGGCATAGAGAGATTCTGATGGGGGAGAGAAGGCGGGAAGGAGGAGAGAAGAAAGGCATGAGCGAGACAAAAACTTGACGAGTCAGTCCATTGACACATGGGTTAGGCGCTCCTCCTTCTTCCGTTCTGCTAGTCATCGATAGGGCAGAGGAGGTGTTATCTATCGATGAACAATCCGGTTGATCAGTGATTCACTCAGTCCATATCAGAAGAAACTGCGCTTCATCAACGACACAGTTGCATCTAGTTGATTCAGAATGGGATAGGCACATGGATCGGAAACGAAGATGCAATCAAAGAAAGTGCTGGATGAATGACCTATTCGTTCTGAATCACCCATTCCTATCAGTATTTGTCCTTCCCCTCCTCCTCTACGCCTATCATCTGTTCTAATCTTCTTAACTGACATCCGACTCCGTTTCTCTTCTCTTTCTCCTCTCGAAACAACGACGAGAAAGAGAGAGAGACAGGCGGTCATTAATCACTACGAGTGACCATATGATATGCATGGACTGGCCCTATTATTGATTGATTGAAAGTGGAAGGAGCAAATGGGATAGAGACGGAGTAAGAAGTGATCGGGGGGATGAAGGGGGGATCCAAGTGATGAGAGGGGTGCGAAAGAGAGGAATGGCCCTAAGGGATAAGAGAGATGGAGTGAATAGAGAGAGAGAGGGCGATAAGTGATGGAAGAGGAGAGAAGAGAGAGAACCGCACGCGTTGTTACAGCAAGAGAGAGAGGGAGGAGGAAGGGAGGATGAGATGGCAGGAGGCAAGGGATCTACTAATCTTGTGTCTTGATACATCAACTCGTTGAATGGATGGCCGACCATTCGACCACAGAGATCAACAGCAGGGAAGATAGACGAGGTGATAGGGTGAAGAACGAGGAGAGCTGGAATGACCGGCCTGACTGAGCTTCAGCTAGTGATCAGTACAGAATGGAAATAACGAAATGAAATCTTCAAAGCAATTCTCTGAAGAAGACGAAGGCCACATGTGGTCCGAGACAGACTAACTATCTACAGTATCTTTACGCAGATAAATAGCCAAAGCGCAGAATTGCTGAATCTGTGGACTAAACTATGCACGAATTCCGGGGCGTCAAAGAGGAGGGAAAGGGAGAGGATTGCGAGGGTGAAATTGAGTCCATCTCGGATGGAATGGAATGAGGGAAGGAAGGAAAGGGAAGGAGTCATTCCACCAGAGGAGGGGTTGCACTACCTTCGAGACAATCCAGAGTGAGGGTCAGAAGACGAATTGGCAAGAAGAGAGGAGAAAAATCAGACCGGACTGCGGAAATGGGAGGCATTTAGAGAGTAGATTGTCCCTAGAGGAGAAGGAGGAAGGAAGGAGGTAGGGGAGGAGGAGTAAATTAGTACGAGACTGAGAGAGAGAGAGGGAGGCATGTAAGAGGATACACTCTCGAGAATATGTCTGCCAGTCTCAGGTAGATCAAACAATCGATGTTCAAGAGCATGAACAACGATGAAAGACAGCGAAAAGACAACAGCTTGGATAGCAAGTAGTCTGTGATTCGATTTCCGACGAGATAAAGACTGAAGCGACCTTTGTAATGTCGTTAAAGAGAGCTGTTAGCTGGAGAATTACTCAACAAACTGGTCATTGGGAGGAAACGAGCGAGAGAAGTGCACTCGATTCAGAGTGAAAAGAGGACAGAATGCGAATTAGTTCGGCCTGACACGATGTGATAATTGAGATAGGAACAAAGGGACGATTCGTGAAAAGAAAAATAATAAATATCATAATAATAGAGTAAACAAAAACAGTTTTGGGCCTTTTTTATGGAACACCAAGTCAAGTTTACCAATATTGAGGGTGAGAAACGACCCTCCTTTGGGGTGAAGTGGACCAGGCCGCGACGCAAACGCTTTGCGCTTAGAGCTGGGGCATAACACACATTCCATATGTCTACGAACGAATGAACGATGGTCGAATGAGAGCCGATGAGAGGATAAACAAGCGCAAATAAAGATACAGACAGGGAAAGATTCAAAGTAACGGTTTTGTAAACAGCAAGGACTCTATTCTATGAATAGGCAGGCATTCCAATCATTTCTGAACAGAGAGCAGGAAGCACGGCAAGAAAATATGGCAGAAAACATTGAAGAAGAACGGATTCACACGAGGAAGAATTGCTTCACATATCGTCAGTCAATAATACCTAACTACAGAACTCTACAATTCCTATTTGGAAATTCAGAATACCGTACTCAAATTCTATTGACGTGCACAACCCAAACATCGCAGTCTTCTTTTTTTTAATTTTCTAAGTGCACAATACTTTTCTCCTAATGGTCAATCAGTTCATTTGATAAGGCACATAACTTTATCTTCAATGACTTAATATAACAATTGAAACTAGATAATGTCTACTTACAATGGAGGATGAAATGCATTGAGTAGTGCTTTGCTATGACAGCACCAATTGTGAGCTGAGAATGAATGAGAGAGGCGTACAACAGGTGGAATTTACCAGAGCATGGGAGATTTATTGATCAGTGAGGCATTGTGGTTACCGTAATCCTACACATCAGACTATCACGATAAAACGACAACTAATCAATCGATTATACAGTACTCGATGCAACCTGAGCAGGATGAATCTTTCTTCTGAGAAGGATCGATATTGAAAGAGATAGGAGAAGGACGAGGAGAGACAGTGAATTGAAGATCCAATGTGGGGCGAATATCTTCCAGACCTGCCATAGATACGGTCAATCAATAGTACTCAACAGTAGGGAGGATCTACAGTAACCCACATCTGCCAAACCCATTCCTTACCATAAGATGTCTCCTGTGCATCATCACAGCTCCCGACGAGAAGAGTACTTTAGTGAGTGCTTGAGCAGTTATCATTCTGATAGGAGTGGAAGATGCACCAAGAGAGGGAAGCAGAGGCGGAAGAAGGAACGAGGGAGCAAATAGATGGCAAAATACCAGAAATGCTGCCAACCATCGGGGAGCAGTGGAACCTGCAATCGATATCATCAGTCTACCGTAACCCAGTTACCGTAGTTCTCAATTATCGATTACCTGAGATTCCGGTGAAGGCGGCGTGCCATGGAATGGATGAGAGGGTGGGCGAATGGCCAAGGTAGTGGAAGGCATACGGTAGGAGTAGAGAGAGGTAGACTACCGTAATCGGTCGAGAGGGGAAGAGGGCGGGAGTACGATAGAGGAGGAAGAGAAGGGATATGAAGGGAAGAGCAAGGCCCTCTCCTAGGATGAGATAGAGTGGTATGGAGATAGATCGAAGGAGAGTTGGAGGAAGGAGAGGATCAGTGAAGGGTGAGAAGAGACACAAGACTAGGGATACTATCGATATGAGATAGACTAGCTGTGCTATACAACGGAAGTGGAAGGAATACTGTAGAGAGAGGGTATCGGGAAGGAGAGAAGATGAGAAGTACAACTGAGTGAGGAGGAGTGAAGGGAGGAGAAGGGAGGAAGAAAGTGAGAGAAGGGAAGAACGCGAAGGTGCAGAAGGACGAAAGAAGAGATAGAAGAGAGACGAGGAGAGGAGTGAAACGAGATATCGATTGATTCTCGTATCGAATGGAAGGGAAGAATACGGTAGAGGGGAAGGATACTGTAGACAGTCCCTTTCTTCCTCTCTACAACGATGGAATAAAGGATGGAGACGGAGGAGGAAAAGTGAAAAGAGAAGGAGAGAAATGGAGGAGAGGGAGACTGAACGGGAGGAGGATAGAGTCAGATAGAAAGAGTAGAGAAGAACAGAGGAAAGGAAGAATAGAAGGATTGAGGCCTCAGTGATAATGAACGAATTAGAGAAAGGGATGAGGAATGATAAGAGGAGAAGTGAGGCAGGAAATACAGAGGACGATGACAGGGATACGGTTGATATGATACGGTAGACTAGATAACAGGCAGAATAGGCAATAGTGAGGGGAGTGGATAGATGGAGTATGGTTAGGGCAGGAGATGTTTCAGGGGATGGGGAGAGATGGAGTGAGAGAAGGAGGAAGAGATACGATTGACGAACTATGAGGGAGGGAAGGGTCGGGGGAGAGAAGAGTGCGCCTGGAATATGACAGTTTCAGTGAATTTATGTGATCTTCAGCTGTGAAACTAGGTGTTCACTTTCTCATACATTCAAAAGAAGAGAAATTGTCATCAAAAGATTTCACTTACAAAATGAGAGCCCTATATAATCACCGTTTCATGCACATCGTAAATTTACTAGCTTTGGTAGAGAAATGATTGCATTTGATCAAAAGCCTCACAAACGATTATTTTAGGATACCATGATTCACTTTGCTGAATATCAAAGACCCCTACTCACCAACAGCATCCACCATCACCACCAGCGCTATTCTCATGAGTGGTATGGAGAATCTTGTCCATTGAGAGCGAAGGGAATGCTGGAGGGAAGAGAGAAGATCTCGTTGATCGGAGAGAGACGACGGGATCTCCTGCAAAGGAGGATCATTCAGATTCAGTTACTAGAATGACTTTAATACATCATTTGGCACCCAAAGGAATAACCATTTTTGTTCTAGTTGTCCGTGTGATGGACACCCCTCATTTTACTTAGCAGAGATCAGAGAAATGTTTGCCACTTTTGCAAAAAAAAACGGACGTGTCAATCACAGTTTGTTTATCACTAAGCCGTTATCATTTGCAGCAAGTCAGTGACTCATAGCGCCGTCTCTCCTATCATCTTCGTAAAAACACTCTCGATTGCCCCTTCTCCTCTTTTCCACCTC